>JAYKAV010003001.1:529620-572994 GCA_035582835.1 Phoebastria nigripes | reverse complement strand
GCGCCAGGGGAGGATTAGATGGGACATTAGGAAAAATTTCTTTACTGAAAGAGTGGTTAAACATTGGAGCAGGCTGCCCAGGGAAGTGGTGGAGTCACCATCCCTGGAAGTATTTAAAAGACATGTAGATGAGGCRCTTAGGGACATGGTTTAGTGGGGCTTGGTGGTGTTGGGTTGATGGTTGGACTTGATGATCTTAGAGGTCTTTTCCAACCTTAATGATTCTATGATTCTATGATAAGTAGTGTAATCATAACCACTTTTGAAATATGGAACCAGTTGATAAACGTAGACTGCACCTACACTGTCTTTCCATTGGCAAAAGCCTCCAGAGGTCTTCATTTTCCAATCATTCAGATCACACCTGACCAAAGGGGGTGTATCATTCCCTTTTGGTCTGCTTGTATGATTTCCTTCCCACATAAATCAGTGCATGGAGGTATGTTTTACACCTAGGTCTCTTCTCAAGAAGTTGAATTGCTATCTTGATGTACTCTTGAATAATGCAATCTAGGTATTACCACACCAACCCAGATGTTCCTATCATTGAGAGTTGGATTACATTAGTTAATTTTTCAGGACTCTTGGGATCAGCTCTTCAAAAATATCTAGGTACTCAATCCTATTTCATTTTGGACCAACACCTTAAAAAATAATGCTCCTAAATATCTTTTTAAAAGTAAGATTTAGAAACTTAATTCTGTTTTTATATACAATACTGAAGCCTAAGAAGAGCAAAGCTATCACCATAAGAGAAAGTATTAATCATTGGTTTATTTAGTGGCTGATCCTTTATCCATGGCATTGTTTAACAACAGAAGATTTTGCATTTGGTTGGTTGGTTTGTGACATGAAACATATACTATACAGGTATAGTCACTGTTCTTTCTTATCTTGAAGTTCATTTTAAATTTTTAATCTTGTTTTGAATTACACTAGGAAAGTAGAATCTACAAGTTAATACTTTATCTGTTCTTGCTTCACTCTAACTGTTATATGTTAACAAAATAAAAATCCTTTCAGCATTTTCCTTTCATTCTATCAAGGCACCAACTTCATATGTGGGTAGATAATTAAAACATAGGCACAGCCCACAAGCCTCTGAATCACATCTCTTTTCTGAGCTAAACATTCCTTTTTTCTCACTGTGCACATTTCAGCTTGGTTTTGAGCTAAAAAGTTCATTATATAGCATTGATCAACAAGCTTTATTTACCATAGTGGTAACTGTTGAAATAACTCTTTGTAGGAAAACAGCTTTTCACAAATTTTAAATTGTGCTGTTTGCATGCCTGCTTCTAGAACTTTGAAAATTTGTAAATTATGATGATTATTTTATAATTTTCATAAACATGAATGTCACTTCTTCCATAAAATCAATACAACAAGAAAACTTTCCTGTCTTTTCCCTTTGTTATATCTGCACCATTATGTTAAATACTACTGAGATGTACTTCAATAGTGTGCATTGTCCCACAGCATATTGACCTAGAAGGTTATTGCTTGAAAGCATTTACGAATGTTTTGAATTTATGTGGTCTGATCTCATTCATTTGTTCTGATTTTTTCACCTTTTTTTCTCTCCCAGTGACTAGTTTCTTATAGCTTCCTGCCAAGGAAATTTTGAAGAGATGAGAAGAGGAAATAGAAATGGAAAAAGATTCCTTCAGCAAATAAGCTCGCTATTACCTCTTCTTTGATGAATTGTAGTTCTCATCAAATGTAAACCACCTTGGTGCATAACAGTCCCCACCCACTGCCACTGCTCCCTGCTTTTTGATCTCTTCCATGTAAGTCTGTACATATTCTATCTTGACATTTCAGTTATGTGAATCATCCCATAAATTTTATATCATTACTCTTATATTTTAATCAACATCCTTCATAGATATATTTGTTATTCTTTGCTTCAGTGTATTGACCTGACAATCACTTGGAACATTCTGTTGTTTATTTTTAAGGGGGAAAAAATGTATCTATGTATGTATTTGCATTTGGGCATACTCAGAACACACTTAAATATGAATTTCCATCAGACTCTTTTTACCACAATTACTAAACACTACCTATTTTGAATCAGAAAAAAATTTGAATCCTTGTAACTGTTATACAGATATATTTTAACAGATCAATGAACGTGTTATTTTTTGTATTACATCCTTCCACTTTCTTTCACCATTATTTGTCTTTGGGTTTATTCTTTCCAGTGTAGTTCACACCAAACTTAGACAGGTTTTTGTTTTCACTATATATGCTGGTATATATTTGTCATCATTGTCTCTTTCTTAGATATGAGAAATAGAATTAATGTATCAGTACTTGTGCTCTCACCCCTGCTCTAGTACTAGAGGTAAAGAATTAGAAAATGCTCAAGGGTGAGAAATTGCTCCAGAGGAAAAAAGTCAGGTTTCCAGTAGAGTTGTCCTCTGCTCCCTCAAAATCCCCAAAGACTTCTGATACTGTGTCCATAATTGTCTGCTGAAACAACCAAATTCAAATAGAGTGAAACTGTTTAAATCTTCAGTTCCCTAATCAGCATGAATAGTCAGCCAAATCCTATGCTGTCGGTGTCTCTGCAAGTTGTTACAGAGACGGAATTTTACTTTATGTTTTTAATAACTACACATTCCTTGCTTCTGATCCATCTTTGGCTTGTTCGCATTCTTGCTGAGGTGTAAAAGTCCTTTTAGACTAAGCTTAGACTGTTCTTCCCTGTTTTTCTCCTGCTCTATCTGCAGGTTGTAACCTTCCTTGTGCTACTAAGGGAATCCTGCCCTTCCCCCCACCCCATCAATCTCTATGGTGAAGAAGTGGTTTCAAATTAAAGTCTTCTCCCTGAGAATCATTTCCTTTGGCTGGAGAATCTTGGCTAGTTGTAAGATTTTGCTCCATACATTTTGTTGTCCTTCATTTTTCTCTGTGTCCTTCACTTTTTTGGAGGTCAGTCTCTGTTTCTGTCCACAACACAACGCTTTTACCCATCAGCTGGAACAGCGCGCGTGATGCAGATCAGACTGCTTTGGCTCCTCCCTTTTCTTTCTTTCTTCTTTTTGTTTTTCCTCTGGATTCTTTCCTGAGTAAAGCAGTTTTGTACCCAAAACCACCTGTTACACTGTTTTCAGTTTCCAGTTCACTGCTGGACTATTCTTTTTTGGGTGTTCTCTATTGGATCCCTTATTTTTTACCATATGGCACTTTACCAGAAGACTTCCCAGCAGAAAGAAAGCATGACTTCCCTCTTTCTTTTCCATATTTATTATTACTCTATTTCCATTTCTCTTCTCTTTTGAACTTTGGACCTGCTGACTTCAAGAGAAATGTCTACATTAAGGTTCAGTGGGGACATAAGAGCCAGTACAGAAGTCAAACACACAGGTTATGGGAAGCTGTATTTTCTGACTACAGCCAGAAGCTGTGCTTCTTTTAGCTTTCAGTACCACAAAACAGAAGAGTCTTAAAAGTCCAGGGATGAGATTACTGGTGGCAAAAAAAGCTTCCTTTACTTGCTGTCCTCTCTCTGCATCAGAAACCTTTACTGGGTTTGAAATATGAAATTATGTACTGGAAAGTATTCTGCAGATTTTGACAGATTGCTGGTCCATCCACACAAAGAAAAGGATTCGAAGCTATCTTGAATGTTGTGCTGTGCTGTACAACTTATATTCACCATATTTCACTGCAGTTATCAATTCATGCCTCCCAACCCTGTCCCACATCTTAATGCCTTGATTTTATCCCTTAAAATAAACCCCATTTTCTTTCAAAAATGCAAGCCCCAAGATATAGGCAAGAAACAGATTAAAGTATCCAGACAAGGATGGAAAACAGTTATGATAGGTTGCACTGATTTCCTGCATTTTGGTATTAGATGATTGGTACACTTCTAGCCTAGAGTTCAGATAAAAAGCAAACAAACATACAAAAAACCAAAATGAAACAGACAAAACTCTTGAGTTTATTTTCTACTGATCAGAAACCGGAACATGCAGAATAGAAAGGGTGAAATTTCTGCTAAAACAAAGAACCTAAACTGCAATATTTTCCTTAAAAATTTAATTTTTCCTCAGGCAACCAAGCAATCCTGGCAGGCTAGTGGTCTTCCTCACCAATTAATCTAAACTGCTAAGAACTATTGTAGTTCTCTATCCCCAGCTAACAATGACCTACTTTGAGCTTCGGATTTCTGTTAAGTAAAAACCCATTAAAAGAAAAAAAAATCCCTCTAGGCCATCTGTTGTTTATTTTTCCTATTAGCAGCAAACTGTTCTCTTGGAGAACAAGGGTCAGTCAGTTCCACAGGAAATAGGAACATTCTGCCCTTTCATTTGCTGCTTTGTAAACAGTAGCAGGTATTACTTTTCCCTCATAATGTTTAAACAGGTAGAAGTGGGTAATGTGATAATGCAGTTTTTGCAACTATTGTTCTTTGAATTCACGATAACACATCAGCTGAATGTAGATTTATGAACTCACACTCCATGACATTTCTTTTGCAAATGGTGCAACGTTCTGACTACTTTCCTGATTCAAATTTATCTTTTCTTGCATGTTTTATCTTTAAGTTTCTGACAAGATAATGGCATGACACATATTATCATACCAACGTTTCTAATATTTGTATTTTTCCTTTAGTTTAAGTGCATTTTGTTTAACTAGGAACTTGTTTTCCTGTATAAAATAAAAATATTGCAATCTAATTTACCTCAAAATGAGCAGTTTAAGTATTATTTTTGCCCCCAAATACTCACAGCTATTAAGTCAGCTGTGGAGAAAAGAAAAAGGGGAGGAATCTTACCCATGCATTTTCTGTAGCATGAAGAAGAAGAAAAGAAGTAGAAATACACAGCAAGTATTTGTGATGATAATAACATGCACTGCAGGTATGAACAGATTTATTTCTTAACTAGTTGCTTTAGAAGAAATACGTACACATCCAGCTATCTTTACAAAATCATCTTTTGCAACATCTATAGTTAAGGAAGGCCAAAGCAGTGGGTGGTAGTTGAAGATAAGAGTGGTGAATCATATAGTTGCAGTGAGTAAAATGCTGAGCTTTTAATGAGWCATATAAATAATTAGTAACACAGCCAGTAAGATTTTTTTCCCCTTCGTTTTAGCTTTCTAAAATTAGAGGTGTGTGATGAGCAGTAAATTATTCTTTTCATTTATTGTCATGCTCGATAGTAAATTATCTTTATAACGTTCCTCAATCTATTTAGAAGCTAGAGATCAGTAATAATTCTGGAGGCAAGGAAGAAATATAGACCAGGACTGCATTATTTCTTTTGGTTGCTGTCTTCACAATAGTGTTGATCCACTTTAAATTAACTTTATTAAAAGTAAGCCCAAATTTTTTTCATTTCACACTATGTAATCCAAGCCAATGAAAAAGATTCCTCAGGAAAAAAATATGAGAATCTGACAGCAATCAGTTGTAAGTCTATTGATTTCTATAAGTGTTTTGTGACAAGCAGATATATATAAATTTGGGGAGGTTTGGGGATTTTGGTGGTTAACTGATTCTGGCAGTCAATCCGTGCTGGTACTGATTACACAAAAGACTGTAGCCTCTAAGGAACAGGCATTATTTTGAAGGAATTATGGAATCATTCTTAGTCAAGCTTTAGTATTTTACTATCTATTTTAGTGCCAAACACTAACTGTGTTAGATATGCTGTGTAAGTGAAGTGAAGTGTTTGAACAATCATTTCCATACACTGAATTACTGTTCCAGTAAGTGTTTGCTTGTTCTGGCTATTTTTATGACATTTTGCTTTTGCAGGATAAGCTGGAACCATTAATGTGACAGTTTCAGATGATTATACTACACCGGATGCCAGCACAATTTATTTAAGCTACTTTTTTGCATCTGTTCCATAACATATGCTTCAAAATATTCATCATACTGCAATACGGAAAGCAGAAGGGTCATTGATTTTGTTTTGATTTCCTCAGCTTCCCCCCCCCAAAACATAAAGTCAAACCAAATGGATTCTAGAGGGTCATAAACCTGTGCTATAGATTTTGATACAGGACTATAACCAGTGTTACAATAAGCAGATTTAAAATAAAGGAACATTGTTTTAGAAAAGACATGTATATAGGTCAAACAGAGGAAAACCATTCTGTAAGAATGTATGTTACCATTTTATATATTTATTTATCTATTTATTTATTTATTTATTATTTTACGTAACTTTATTGAATATTAAGATTGTGAAAAGGTAGCATAATACTGTAGAAAAATGCCAGTCACYTCCCTATATGCTTTCATTCACCTTCCTCGGGTCTGATTAGTACTCTACCCCAACATTGATGCACCACTGACAGGGCAGGGAGGAAAGGCTCTCTCCTGGCTGACACTCCTGTTCAGAGCCCTCTCTGAATGAAATCCTTCCCCTGTTGGAATCAGAAGATATTTTTGCAATGTTTTCACTGGGGCCAGGCTGAAAACAGCACTGTGGGTGAAAGTTTACAATCTATTTATAAGATGGCATGGTAATTCTTTCGTTATTATCATGAAACCATTCTTTATTCATGCTGTCATTCTGTTTGCTTTGACTACCACTGCATTTTAAGCATAGCTTTTCACTGAGCTTTCCCTAATGGCACTCATGTCTCTTTTTTTTTTTTTTTTTTCTCCTACTTGAGTTAATTTGTAGCCTACCAATGAGCATATGTAAATTAAAGAGAATTATCAAAGTAAGGAAAAAATTAGACTTTCTGAAGGGAAGACAGTCAGTGTAAGTAAGAAGAAGAAAAAAAAACTTCTGATTTTTCCTTAATAATAATATTGGAAAGAACATGAAATAATAAACGGATATTCTGTCGACCAAAATTAGATGTAAATGAGATCAGTCCTCTCTAGGATGTTATTAGATTAAAGGCAAACTAAAGAGCATAAACAGTTCACCTGTGACAGCACTTCAAATTACTCTCCATTAAAACTATTAAGACTTTTAAAGCTATATTATAACTATAAGTATGTTCTCTTTTGTCAGAAAAAGTGAAAAAAAATAGATTAAGCCCCTTTAAAATTTAAGATGATGTATGTTTTGCATGAGAAAATGTTGTGGGTTTGGTTTTTAATCAAATTTTCTCATGCCTATACAATAAAGCCTGCCATTTTTCATTGGGAAATATTTCTAAGACCAAAGATAGAAGAAATAGGGGAGAGCAATTAGTCCACTAGGATATTCAAAGCAGACAATAGAAAACTAAAGACTGCAGCTTGATTTATTTAGATTGATGAATGTTTCCCCCTTCTCTTTCCTTCCTAGCTATCCTAAAGTTATGTCTAGCATGTACTTTTTTTCATAACTTGAAAATCCACAAAAGCTTTTGACTTTTCATTAAAACAGGGGATAATCTTTAATATCTCAGTAGGTTTTGTGGGAAGAGAAAACTGTTTTCAATTTTTTGGAAAGAGATAATATAATAATATATGTTTCCTATAACCTATGGGGCGAAAGTCAACAGAGTTGCAAGATTAGAAGGTCTTATCCACAGGATGAAAGTGACAATGTTAACTATGTTTCACTTTAGCAATTCATGACTTAAGTGTGCAACTTTGGTCTTTTGCTTTAGCTCAATGGAATATAAAATTAAATTTTAGAATTAAGTAAAATTGTAAATCAGAGCTATAAGTGTTAAGCACAAAACTACAGTAAGAGAAAAACAGAAGTGAACAGGGTTTGGAAAATCCTTCTATTACTGTCCTTCTAATCTGACTGTAAACTGAGCTTCAAAACTGACAAATGGCTGTAGTTGCAGTGCCTTTATGATTGCACTAGTACTCTGTACTCACTTAGGTCCAGCATAAAGCCAAATGCAGTTCAATCAGTGGTATTCATATCTTTCATAGTAGGTAGTATATGAATGAATGTGTTTTACCCATTTTTTCACTCTAAACACTGAAAAAAATGAGCTAAGATGGAATGCTGGATAATGTACAGTGCTGTTCAAATGCTTTCCATGGGGGAGGTGAGAAATTTTGTTTTAAACTTTCCATCTTTGGACTCCATCACATTGAGGTAGGTATCAGACAAACATTCCAGATACAAATCCAAATTTGTGTGAACAGTTACATTACTCCTAAAAGCAGCTTGTGACACCCTTTTCCATGAGTACTCACAGAGCAGCTATCTACTGCTTAAAATTTATGTAATTCCTCCTTGGAGAGTTTAAGCAATGTTCCAGTCTTTACACAGGCTGGTGTTGTCTATACAGATCTTCAGAGGCATGCAATTTCCTTCTGAGTGAATAGCACAATTTCTGATACCACTAGCTCCTATGGTCAAGACTAGCTTTAAACAAAGCCATACATGTGGATGACTGTATACTAAGTTTCCAAGTCAAGTGGTATTTGCTTTTTGCCTGGGAAATGTTAAATAATACATAGATTTGTTTGCTGGATGTTTCTCATTTCCAGAGTATCTGGTATTTTGCTTCAGGGAATGTTTTCTTCCCAACTCATTCTTTGGCTTCTTTAGTATACTATGATTTTAAACATTTTAAATTATAATTTTAAATATTTGCCCAACAAATAATGCTCTGGAAATTGAGTCAATGGCATCCAGTCTCCTTTCTTAACCTTTCTTTTCATAATACAATCAACCTGTCATAAAAAATGCCAAAAACTCTTCTGAAAATAAACATTACAGTGATTCCCACGGAAGGAAGAAGCTTTGTACTGGCTTCTCCCCATGAAATAGAAACAGATGAAATGAGAAGGGATTGTACTGTAAAGACCATCACAATGAGAAGAGGGAGGCTGGTGATGCTGGGGAGATGCTGGGGCTGCTGACCAACAGGGTTTTCTCTTTCTGGACACCAGGTCTCTTCTAGGACATCTTGTGCATCAGGTGAAGTGGTAAGAATTGATGGACTTCAGTCACAAAGAGCAACACGATCAGGATTTGATCCGTGGATTCAGAGAGAGCCTCAGGGAGGTTTAATTACCTTTAGTTCTATATGCGTGTTTTTATTTAGAGGTGGTATTATTACTGCTTTTCAAAATACAAAATGTAGCATGATTTCTCAGTTCTGGTAATACTAATGTCTGTTTACATGGGAGAATAAACTTTTGTCAAAATTGGGGACCCAGTGGGACAGAACAATAAAAGTCTTATATCCAAAAAAAGCAACAATTCACTTCCAAGCTCTGACCAGGGGGTGACTGGATAATGGAAGTGAGCGTGGAAGTTGTGCAGCCACTAAGTCCTCCTCTCCATTTCAGTTTCATTGATGCCTCAAGCTAGGTTCTCAATAGCAATTGGCCCGGCACAGCAGGAATAAATCTGTGGTGAAGGACTGTTTGTGCCAAGTGCCCAAAATCCACTCTATAGGTATTCAGAGGGATTTATCTTGAACCAGTAACAACTGATCCCATAGTGTGAGAACCCATTAGCAATCAGAGAACAGTAGCGGAGCATATTAATTGCAAAATATGAAGCACATTATCTTGTTTAGTTTCACTGGTAGTAACCCAGTTCATGAGACAGTTCCACAATGCAAATACATTGTGGTAAGTGAGAATAAACAGGATCCATTTCAAAAGTGCGCTCCTTATCCAAAGTAAAATACTTATGCAGACACATCTTGAGAGTCTCTTGACCTGTGAGTAACTTAGTTCTTCTGCTTTATTTCAGAATTTAAAAAAAAAAAAAAAAGACTAAATCACCCAATAATTGCAAATCTGTATCTCTTTCAGTCAGTTATTCGTTACTGAAGACTTGAAAAATAGTTCTGGAAACAGAAAATAGTTTTCACAAGAGGATAGTTGTAAAATATGTGCCATTGAAGTAATCCTAAATAAAACATACACATACTAGCATTTCACCCTTTTCACTATATAAAAATTAAAAAAAAAAAAAAACACCTCATCATTGATTTACTGACTAAATGTTTTATTTCACTAGTTGTCTAAAGCAAAGTGATTAACAAAAATCTTACTTGCACCATATAAAACACAAAAATTATCAGTGTCACCCAACTTAAGTCACAAGTCTGTGATCCTTTTATTATTGTTTTGTATAATCTATTCTTTGGACCTTGCAATAATAAGTATTTAGAGAACTTGGAACTTGATATTTGAAATAACAGAAATACACTGAAGGTTCTTTACTGGTGATGCAGTTTCTAAATACAGTTCAGAAGCCCTTGTTGCCTCACTGGACACATCGATTACCTTGCAGGGAGAGTCACATGCTTCCTGGAGATACCGCTCACATTATAGTAACACATCCATTTGCTATACCCTGAGGGGGATCTATTAATCTCCAAAGCATCTGCTGATTTATCCCAGAGTAAAGAATCTTCAGTTTGTGAATTCAGTCCTCCATAACTATTGCCAGATCTGACTTGACACTATTGATGCCCCTGAATATCTACTGACGTACCCCATCTGATGACCAGTGATTGCTCCTGTGAACGTGAGCGAAAATCACATTCCAAGCAATAGCACCTTTCACCCATGATGAATTTTAATACTTGAATGAATGTAGGATAACCCAAAAATGTGTTTTTCAAGCAAAGTCACTTTTTTTCAAGCATATCCGATAGCCCAGGAGAACAGTACATACGGTGTTGCCACTGTTTGGCACAAGCCTTGTGCTAGCATAGCAACATAAGGACATGTCAGGCCTTGTCTCAATTTGACTTGGCCTCAGCTTGTTTTAGTTTGGTTTCAGCTGTAACAGCATATTGCCCAGTGGTTAGATGCCTCTTGTCTAGCTTTTCCTGCATGTAACAGCAAAGTTGTCTGATGCTTAGATGACTAACCTCTGACTTGTTCTTAGTTTCAGCTTAGCTTTGTGCGATTGTGCAGTTATTACCCTACAAAACTACACTATGTTCAGTAAAGATAAGTAATCATTGCATAGCGTAAGTTACAGATAGATCAGTGTTAGCATCAGATTTCTTGAAAATCTTTGAAAGWGTTGCTAAGTGAACCCAAGTGGAAGAGCACCCCTACACACAAGTAGGAGGAGTGTGCTCCTCCCAGTGAAGATGGCTCCCCCAACACCTGCTGGAGGAAGAAGGGCTCTCAGCTTCAGCCTCTGCCTTTTTTGGGTGTATGAGACTAACAGCAAAGAGAGGCAGATGCTAGAAAGTCTGTGTCTAACAATTATAACTGTATTCTTAATGGTAATTAGCAAAAATTGGCTAATGTGGAACACAAGTGTTGGTATCACCTTTAACAATGGTAGCTGCTTGTTGTATTCTGATTAGACTACTAAAACATTACTCAGACTAACTGTAAGTTCCTGGCTCTGTGTATAAGGTGTTGTCTCCCTCTTACCATATTAAAATTTGTGGCGTAACACAGAACTTATAGGAAAAAACAACAACAAAATACATTTGCAAAAATGTGTTAGTGGTATTTGTAATTAAATCTCTTCTTTTTTTTTTTTTTAAAAGCAATTGTGCTTCAAGTGTAAAGAACGATAAGGCTTGATATTGCAATCATTTTCATATTAACAGACAAGACTAAATTATTGGACAGATATGGCCTAAGCAGTTAAATAAAGGTCTCTGTTTTATACCTGTAATGACATTTCAGCTCGCAGGAAATGTATGTTGGTTTATCAAGTTCAATCTTTCAGTAATGAAATAAACGAAATTTCTGAATAATTTCTACTTAAAATACCTTAAGAAATATTAAATATTCTGTTAAATATTAATAATTAACTAGCTTAAAAACAGAACTCAAGATCTGATTTCCCTGTGTTAAGTTTGTAAAATGAAAATGGTTCATAAAAATAAAAACATCTGTAAAAAGAACTAGCAACTGAGTTCCTAATAATAAAGTCTGAGATATCCCGGGTAGCTTCAAAATCCCTTTTTGAAGCTGCTAGGAAGACATAGGAAATTAAATATTTATGAGTTATGTTGATTAAAATAATATTAATATAGTTCTTAAAAAAATTACCTCTTCTATGTTCAAATACATTTTTATATATTTATATACATGTATATGTGCATACATCTATATCTAAGAAAGAATACAAGTAAGACTTTTAAAAATTACTCTTTGCAAATGCTCAAGGGATTGTTTGCTGAAGTCAGAAGCTAACTAAACTGCCATCTTTAAAAAAAAAAACCATAGCATTGTATTAGCATATTAAAAATATCATGTATAACTTTGCAACTGAAGGTCAGACAGAACTATTAAAAAATTACAGCTAAATTGTAAGATAATTAGTGGATTATTCCATCAGGATGCCAACAGTTTAGACTGGAATCTGTTTAGCATATGATATCTAGTTACTAACTGAAAAGATCTGATATAATTTCTTTCAACTCAGAAATAGGCAACAAATTTAAATCTGCCTTGGGATTATTTACATGTGCTATAAAATTATAGATTAATTGCCTAAGGCATTTCTGGTGATATAAGGTTTAAATATTGTATAACTCTAATGAATTAATGAACTGGAAACGAAAAAAATGAAAATTCACTCCTAGTATTTCTGTGAGCACCCAGAATTTTTTTGGGCAAGAAATAACCTTGTTGAATCACAGTTTGTTCTTTTGTACATTTGCGAACAAGAACCAGCCTTTCTGGTCTTATTGTGCTGTTTAGGAGGTGTCAAAAGCCAAAGCTTTTGGTAAATTTCAATTTCCAAAGGTAAATTTATTTTGTTAGAAGAAATCTGCAGGAATAGGCATTCCGGCTTACTTGCTCTTCTACCCCTTCTTTCCTGGCATAGCAACATGTCAAGAACAGGCAAAGGAAAAGTGGAAATGTGGTAGAAGAGCACATGGCCATTGCAATCCTGTCTTGTAAGGGATCGGAAGAAATTGTGCATCTTTAAACTGCCCTTTAAAGTCTTTGGAAGTCAGTGATCTCTTCAAGAACCACAAGGTTGGAACTGACCTGGTTTTGCTCCTTTGAATCTTGCCCATTAATGTTTACTTATATAAAAGAGAAACTGTGATTAATTTCCAAGTGTTTAAGGCCAAATGATGTCAGTTTTTCTAGTCCTCTGAACTGTGAAATAGGAGGGCATTAAGTCCTCCTAAAGGCTGTAGGTAGACAAAACCATCTCAATCTTCAGGATATTAAACTCCATGGCTACAGTGAGAAAAGAGCAAAATCTAAGTCCTGCCAGTAACCTAAGCTCGCTGGAGTCTTAGGAAATTAATTTTTGAGATAAACTCAAGTGGTCTTATTTTGGCAATCCTTATCATAATCTCCAAAGTGAAGAAAAAATTCAGTAGAGTTCCTACTAGTGTAAGGAAGGAAAAAAATCTTCTGAACATCTTGTGAATTTGTTGATTCTGCTATAAGAAAAGTATCTAAGAAAGATTTAAGATGATTTTATATTTTCCATCAAAGCTTGTTCTGCTCAATATAGTATTCTCTGTCTATCCACAAAATTTTGGGGAATGTCAGAGAGGAGAATAGAAAATAATAACGAAAACATTCAGCCACCTTTGTTCCATAGGTAAAAACAAAAAAAAAAATCATTCTTGAAAACTTTAGGAAAGATGCTTAATTCTCACACACACTAAATTGAAGAGAAGCTAGTGTAGTACTTTCTCCATGCTGAGAGCAATGTAAGCAATTGCCCCTTTTACCTGGCCATCCGAAAGAAAAGGGTGAAGATGGGCTTTCTCTGGGTGGGACCTAGAATTCACAGTTTGAAAAGATTATCACAGAACGTATAGTCCTATCCCATTCCCTAACAGTAATAACGGTCATCCTTTTTTGTTTGTTTGTTTTTCATGAATCTGGGAAACAGCATACCTTAAAGTATGCCACTACATGTTATGAAGTGTCATGGTGAGAGGGAGTGTGTACCACATCAGTTCATGTTTTTTAACTACTTTCATCGATATCTTATTTCTAGGCTGCACTAAACTGAGTATTACAACCAAATACTGCATTTTACGTTGTCTTTGTGAATTTGGAAATTGTTGCCTTATTGGGTAGCTTTGTAAGTATCCATACAGTAAGTTATAGAAGTATAACTTTTCAAACTCCAATTTGATAACCGAATAACTTAAAATGTATAAGTGCTTATTTTTCCTTCCTTTCAACTGCCTTGTGTCATCCCTTTGACGTCTTTCTGTACACATATCTTTGTGAAATGTGATCCCCAAGCCTGCAATAATATTTTCATAGCAATTCTCTCAACACTACCTGTAGAGGCAGGATAGGTTTCCTATTTCTAATGGATATTCCCCCTTTTCTTTATCCAAGAAACGCACCAGGCCTTTTTACTGGAACACTGCATGCAAAGGTCATGTRGAGTTGATTATTCAGGATGACCTCCTAACCCTTTTTCTGAATCACTGCTCTACCGTCTGGTAGATACTCCAGATATATGTCCTTGTGCTTGACTCTAGTTATTTTGGATTAATAATTATTAAGATTTTCTTGGGGGCGCTCGCAAGCCATGTGCGGGACAACCAGGGGATCAGGCCCAGCCAGCATGGGTTCATGAAGGGCAGGTCCTGCTTGACCAACCTGATCTCCTTCTATGACCAGGTGACCCGCYTASTGGATGAGGGAAAGGCTGTGGATGTGGTCTACCTGGACTTCAGTAAAGCCTTTGACACTGTCTCCCACAGCATCCTCCTAGAGAAGCTGGCGGCTCATGGCCTAGACAGGTGTACTCTTCACTGGGTTAAAAACTGGCTGGGCGGCCGGGCCCAGAGAGTTGTGGTGAATGGAGCGAAGTGCACTTGGCGGCCGGTCACGAGCGGTGTCCCCCAGGGCTCCGTTTTGGGACCGGTCTTGTTCAATATCTTTATTAACGATCTGGACGAGGGGATTGAGTGCTCCCTCAGTAAGTTTGCAGGCGACACCAAGCTGGCCGGCAGTGTCGATCTGCTCGAGRGTAGGAAGGCTCTGCAGAGGGACCTGGACAGGCTGGATCGATGGGCTGAGGCCAACTGCATGAGGTTCAACAAGGCCAAGTGCCAGGTCCTGCACTTCGGCCACAACAACCCCATGCAACGCTACAGGCTTGGGGAAGAGTGGCTGGAAAGCTGCCTGTCGGAAAAGGACCTGGGGGTGCTGGTTGACAGCTGGCTGAATATGAGCCGGCAGTGTGCCCAGGTGGCCAAGAAGGCCAATGGCATCCTGGCCTGTATCAGAAATAGTGTGGCCAGCAGGAGTAGGGAAGTGATTGTCCCCCTGTACTCGGCACTGGTGAGGCCGCACCTTGAATACTGTGTTCAGTTTTGGGCCCCTCACTACAAGAAGGACATTGAGGTGCTGGAGCGTGTCCGGAGAAGGGCAACAAAGCTAGTGAAGGGTCTGGAGAGCAAGTCTTATGAGGAGCGGCTGAGGGAACTGGGACTGTTTAGTCTGGAGAAGAGGAGGCTCAGGGGAGACCTTATTGCCCTCTACAACTACCTGAAAGGAGGTTGCAGCGAGGTGGGCGTTGGTCTCTTCTGCCAAGCAACTAGCGATAGGATGAGAGGAAATGGCCTCAAGTTGTGCCAGGGGAGGTTTAGATTGGACATTAGGAAAAATTTCTTTACTGAAAGAGTGGTTAAGCATTGGAACAGGCTGCCCAGGGAAGTGGTGGAGTCACCATCCCTGGAAGTATTTAAAAGACGTGTAGATGAGGCGCTTAGGGACATGGTTTAGTGGGGCTTGGTGGTGTTGGGTTGATGGTTGGACTTGATGATCTTAGAGGTCTTTTCCAACCTTAATGATTCTATGATTCTAAGATCTGCTGAATATTTTGAATATTTTGAAATTCTTGGAGAAAAACATTGTATGTATGCTACAGGTTACTCTACAGGACAATGCATTATTAAATGTACCTGATATGCTAAATATTTAGACTTCATAAATTGCAGATATTTCTCTTTTTAACAAGTTAGTGTAATTTTTTTTTTTTTTAAATATTCTGCATCAGGTTGCAACAACTCAGTGTAGTGTTATCAATAAATTCATTGCTTTCAATGTAATTTGACTGTGAATATTGGAGATAATTCCATTGAAGTCGATACAGTTAAACAAATGAAACAAAATCAAATGAAAATAGTATTATGCTAGGGCTTACTTGTATGATCTTTCACTTGTGTTTTCAACACCCTGATTTTCTGGTTTCCCTTAATGTTATCAGCTTTATGTACCAATATAGCTCAGATCCCTGCAGGCATAACTGGAATGTCAGTTTGTATAGAAATGTACTTAGTTTTCAAATTAATAACAAGGTAGAAATGGTTCTAAGCCACAGCTTTTTTATCTGGATTTCAAACATAAATTTTGAGGGTGACAGATTCTTTAATTTGGCCTGTGATTAAGGGTGGGCAGCTGGACATGAAATCAACTCTGGATCTGGGAGATGGGCTACCTACCCAAGACTTAGGAGTGTTCTTCAGTGGAAATTGGAAGTCACAGTTGATATAGGTCTGTCTTTTCTTTCATATAATCACTGGGCAGCAAAATAGTCCTGGAGGTCTTGAAAGGAATATAACTATACATCACTTACTTTAAACATGCAGTCTGCTTTCAGTAAATTCAAAGAAAAGCAAAACTTAACATTCTTTTCATCTTCCTTCTCTTGACACTTCACTTCTTTGGAGGAAAACCGTAAATAAAGTATGTTAACTGTGTCTCACTGCCGTCCTTGAGTGATCTTTATCCTCATACCCTTTTTCATCATGTTGGACTACAAAATAAAAGTCACATGGGGACTTTGGCATTTCTTATGCATGGAGAAATAGTTATACATTTTTACAATTGCATGAATTTTAGCCACGTTAATCTGATGTTCTAGATACTTTTGGATGTCATGGCCATGTTTATAATACTACTTCTGAAGTTTAGCAGTGAATGTCTAGGAGATGAAAAATAAAAGAGAAACAAACGTAATCCTTCTGAAAATGTTGAAAATTTACATTTCAGATGATATTCAGGAAAAGTTAAAYGGCAGTCCATCTTCTCCTGTTGTGACTTGGGACAAATTTTCTTAACAAGAGCCAGAAATTAAACATTTTCTATATGATGAGGCAAATTTAAAGTAAAATGGTGCTACTAAACCTGAAAACTAGAAAGGTGCTTATGTTAGAACATAAAAGGCTGAATTACTAAGTGGGGCTATAGGGAATAAGTAGCCTTTTGAATTTAAGGAATAGACAATAGGGAATAAGTAGCCTTTTGAGTTTAGGGAATAATTACTGCTCTTAGTATGGAAAATAATTTTGAATTACAAGTGCAGAAGTCTTCCCCTCCTCTCAGCTCCTCATACATACCTAAAGACACAGTAAAGATAGGCTCTTACATTAAACAATATTGTTTCAGATGAGCTATGTTCTAGCCACCAGTTTGAAATATCCCTGATGTTGTAACTGTCTTTCTTTGGTCTTTTCTGTTCTCTTCTATTTTTTATAGCCATTTTATAGCCTTCAGTTCTTCAGTGGCCTTCCAGTTAAGTGTCTTAAGCTTGTTACAAGGCATGAAAGGTTTTTCTGAGGCTTGTTGAGTAGGTGGCAATGAACATTCTTCGCACTGTGGTGAAATAAACATGACTGCCTGTGATTACAGTGATTGGACTTGACCAAAGTAGTCTTTTCTAGCCCTATGCTCATATGAAGCCCAGAAGAATTTCTATGTTAAGCAGAAAAAAAGGATATTCAGAAATAGATCTCCAGAATTGTTCCTTTTAATGGTCTGTTTGTCTAGATATAAAAAATGCATTTAAGTATTGGTTCTTTTCTTTTTCGTATAATATTCTTTACAATCAGTCTTCTACACTGTAAAAATGTTTTCTGAAACCTTGTTCTTTGAATTTTTCACATCAGTGGTCCCATATACTTCAGCCACAAAACAAATGTGGTGAAAATAATAAAAAATAGAGAATTTCATCTTGTTAGACTCCATTCTCAAATATCTGACCTAAGTATTTGACATTTTTATATATATTGGCAGGTCATCTTGATGGTTAATGTTGTCCTTACCGGCTTCATGTCATTCAGTAAAAAAGCCATCCAAATACCCTTTATCTGGGCAGAGATTTCAAATAATACAGGGAGAAGAAATAAACACAGAAATATTATGAAAATTCACAACACTGGATTCTTTAATTTACATAGTAAGTACTATATTTGTGCACCTGTTATGCAAATTATATGTAGGGGGAAAAAAAAAAGTAATGTCTCCACCTATTTTTAAAAACACTTTCAAATATTTGCTTCAGGCTTTCCAAAAGCTCCCCAAAAGCTTTCTTCTCTCTGCTGCAACTATTTCTTTGAACTCTCTGATACTTCCTAGCACATCAGCCATTTCAGTGGAAAACCTTATCACATACTATTTTCCCATTTAGTTTTCTGTTGTCAGACAGTAAAGGAGAAATACAGCAAGTGGTGCGATGAGTTGAATTCTGTTTTCCTCCTTTTGCTTTCCCTTTATGTAGAGGTATGAGCAAATATGTCAACAAAAACAAAACCAAAAAAGGAGAAAAAAATGTTGCTGTGAAATGGAAGAACATACAATTAATACTTTTAATATTTCAATTTTTTCAGTTAAATAACTTCAGTATAACACTGGTATGTTTTTGCTAATCTAGGCAACTGAAATTACTTGTCACACTTCAGTACATGTCCTTTGATCTGAAAGATTTGTTGTTATAAAATATCACATGGACAGTGGTAAATATACTTTGTAAAAAAAAAAAAGTGTGCTTTTTGTTATGCCCAATAAACTATTTAGGACTATGCATTGTGATTTTACATGGACTTTATATCAGATGAAAAGTTCACTGTATTTTAAACTTCTTTTTCTCTATTTTCCCCTGCCTTTCTTCTTTTCCTTCTTCCTTGCAGTGCAAGGCATCCATTAAAATAGCAAATCTATGTTCACAAAGAGAAAGCTGTGATTGAAATTTTGCTAAATCATTCAGTGAGAGTTTTGTCTAAGTAACTTCTCCAGCACCTTGTTAAACCTTGCTAAAGACCTGCTAAAAAATTTTGCAAGTTATTAGTATAGTGAAGTTACTGGGATAGTCATATGCTTAGAATTAGGTATATGCTTTCATACTTTGCTCAAGAGGTGCATTTTAATTGTTATATCTTTATTTCTGCAGCCTCATCTTTTTTGTATTTCAGGTAGTCATTCTTTTGGACTTATCTTTTAAATTAAATCATGTGTCTTCAATCATACTAGCTGGTTAATTATCTATCTACAGCTTATGATTTTAAGTATTTTGACAGCTAAAAATAATTGTGTGCATTTCGTAAATTTATCACTGCTTTTCAGCAGCATAAGTGTATTTCAATTAGCTTTCTATGGAAGTGCTGAATTGCAAATCCTTTTCAAATTAAAGGGAATGTTCTATCATTTCAGCTCATTCTACGGTGATAATTTCATCGATTTGACTTAATACACATGTAAGCCCAAGTGTATTTGCATATAAAATGCCACAGGGCCTAGAGACCCTAATACAAACAATTAGTTCAGTGTTTTTATCTTCTGGTAGCACAGGGTTTCCACATAACAAGCTATTTTGGCAACCTTATAGTTCAGTATGTGTTGTACAGAGGAGAAGGCTGTATTTCCTCTGTGGTTAAGCACTGAAAAAAGGTTTTTGGATTTTGTCCACGCACTCAGCACTGCTGCCCAGTTGTTGATACTGCACATCCTGGGATAACCAACAGCAGCATGTCATTGACACTGCGGATGGATTCCATTTAAATCCCTTCAGTTGGATTTTATTAGAATGGTACTGAAAATGGGAGAGTGGTTTAGTTTTAGGAGCATTAGTGCCTGGATTTTTAGCCACAGAACTGATATTCACTCTAATGGGAACGGTAAATCCCTTACATTTTGTTACAAATACTCTTTAGTGATTTCCAGTGACTGCTACTCACGTTTAATATCCATTCACTCTGTTTATTTTCAGATTAGTGCGGTTTGGGGTCTGACATTGATATACAGACAGTGAACACACTCTTCAAACAGTGAACATGCTCCGCTTCATCAGAGCTTTGTGGTGAATGCCAGCCCTGCTCCCAGAGCATGCTCAGCTGAGTCAGACGTACAGGGCTGTTCAGCACATCCCTCATCTGACAATGTGTGAGGGAGAGACTTTAACAGGTTTTGGAAGTGCAGATCACTTGACTGCCATAAAGAAGTCATGGGGTCGCGGAGGGGAGGGGAAAGCTTGGGCTGAAAACGTGAGCAAGGGATACCAAACACTTACCTAGTGCTATGCTCACAGAAGCAGTGTCTACAGAAATGTTTCTGCTGATTATGTTCAGCTGACATCTGGATTCTGTTTTTAGCACAAAGATGCATTTCTCGTGTGACCTTGGAAAAGACATCTCAGATGAAATTGTTGCCATATTGAAACTGACTGTAAAACATCCATTCATTTCAATGCATTATACTGTGAATGTGAAGTGCTGTAGCCTGCCCTGGTTAGCTCATATGCAGTACAGATATAATTCCAGTGGGCAAGACGGTGTTGGTATGGCATTAATGTAGTATTATAAATGTTGACAAATAAAATAACTTTAGCTGGTGAGCAGAAGCTCAGAGAGACTGTAATGGTTTTGTTCATTTCATAATAGCTGACATTTCTCCAATACTCTTTCCTCAATTGCCCCTATATGAATTCATTGTTACTACATTAAAATAATTGTCCGTAACTAAGCCATTTTGGTGTGTGGAATAAAGCAATCTGTATGTAAAATGCAGACTAATTAAAAACCATTTTGTACCTGTAAGGTTTGCTGAGTGGCATTTTCATAGTGGAGTTCTCCACGTTGAGATAATAATCACAAATTATTATCTCTACAACTCCAGAGAGAGAACCAGCTGGCTGAGAAAGCACATGGAGCTTCATGGCAAAAAAAAAMCAACTTGCCAAAATGCACAAAATCCTTGGTAGAGAGCGGAGAGGGGAACAACAAAAATGGATAGAAGGTTTAAAGGGACGGATAACATTAAAATAAATGGGTGAGCTTGATGGTGTCAGTGAAAACACTGGCTATGCCTTTAGTACAACTATGAAAAAGAGGGGTAACTGCCTCACAGCATCCCTACGGAGGGCCCCAGTGGTGTGCCCCTGAAGTCGTGATTCCTGGTTTCCTTGTATCTCATGCCAGTTCAGGGAGTCCACAGAAGAAGTTGTTCCTTGGTGTATTAGGGTAGGTAGATATAGATAAGGTACAATGTTGAATAGTGTCTTTCAGAACTATAATAATAATATAATATTTTACTTTTCTTTGGAAAGAAGTCAAAGGAGTAAATACAGTACTCTGTATCAGATTTCCCTACTGAAAGCAGCCCTGTAGTCTGTTTGCTTTTCTGCATAAAGCTCATAACATCCTTTCTGTTTCTCTCTGCTTTGAAAAATTCATTCATTCTGTGAAAACCCACTGGAGAAAGCAGGCTTTCATACAGTCAGAGCTGCTCAGCCAGCAGTATCTGCTAGATACAACAGTGTTAGCTCAAGAATAAAAGAGCACAATTTCCCATTTTGAGCAAGATATTCATAGAAATATATGCAGAAATAGCCATCAATAAAAATTTTGAATCCTTGAAAATTAAACCATGAGATAATTTGTGTCTCGACCTTAATCCAGAGCTGGGGATTTGATTCCATTTCTGTTTCCGAAACATCATTTCTGACCTTTTTGACAGTGGCAGTAAGTCTAGCTTCTTCTGTTCTTCTGTGAAGCCTATTGCTTTTTTCAATGAGCACCCTCTGAAAAAAAAAGTTAAAAAAATTAAATCACCTAGTGAAAAATTCCTCTTCTTCCTTAGACATGAAATTTGGTTTTTAGGATGATACATAGTGACAACTAATCAGCCTTTTCTTTTTCCAGCTGTTCCCACAAACAACCACATAACATGTTCTTATAAAAAATAGTAGCATGCTAGAATTAAGTAAGCAGCAAATTTTAAACAAAAAAATGGGAATATTATCCTRCCCGCTGGACAGAACATCTGTGCACAATTTCTTTGGAAGGTCAAACGCTGAGTTAAATATTGTGAAGGACTGCTTATATCATGCTAGCTAGTCACACGTACATCTAAAAAAGTAGGAATAATCAAATCTCATGCTTTAACAAGCAGATTGCATATTAAGGTTGGGAAATAATTTTATAGGGCAAATATTTCAGTTTGCTAGAGTAGGTTCCAAATAAAACCAGCACARGCAAACAATATGAAATTGGGTTTATTTCCTCAGTAAACCTGTTTTCAGCTTTATCAGTTTGCAGTCAATAGCTTGGTCAGTCTTAATATTTGTTTAAAATCACCAGCTACACAGTATTACTTCTACATGGATAGAAGTAGAATTCTTTGCTTTAATTTAAAGATTACGTATTTCTTCCAGTCTCAGCAATCCTCTGCTTGGACATCAAATTGGAGAGTGCAAGGAGTATGTAGGTATTGGCAATGAGGCTGTGTTCTCTGCCACACTCGCTGAATTTTACTGCGATGGTGAATTAAAGGTACTTGAGGAAGCACTGATACCTGCTGAACTACTGTGAGGTGCCATCAGTTAGTGCCGGCTTCAGCCTACCAAGTGGGAGGTCTGGCAGCGTGACAGGGTGGGGATCCCAGTGCTCTGCAGGGACCACGGGAGCACCCATCCAGGCTGGATGGAGCACCCATGGGAGGGTACGCTCTTTGCTTCTTCTATGTAGGGGAAAACTGACTGTACACTGCAAGGGGATCCTCTTTCGCAGAACTGCAATTACAAAATAGAGCTGCCTCTGCAGTTTCCAAGAGCAGGCTAAGCTATAACAACATATTCAGGGATTTTTTTTGTTGGTGGGATTTTTTGTTGTGTTTTTGGCTTTGTTTTTTTTTTTTTACTCCAAAGCAGCTTTTTCAATCTCATCAGTAGCTGTGAATATTTACTAGGAATTTGTAGGGGAAAAGAGTAAGGGATGCTTTTGGTTTTTTTTAAACTGATACTTATGCCTTCAAAATTACCTAGTGAAAATGAAATAAAGGCATGAAACTGGAAGAAAACTGTTTTCCTACTTATTCTCAGTCATGATGATTTTCAACCCTTCTTGAGCTTTTGTTATCATAGAGCAATTGGAACCTTAGTTTACTGTATCTTTAAAAAGAAAAGAGGTTTAAATGCATGAAATACTTCCTGATCGTTATGGTGATACTCGCTGCATTTAAGAGACACCTGTGCTATATTCAGCCAGAAAAGATAGCTCCAGAAGGCTATCCATCTATATCCTCAAATAATTTAATCACGGCATATGAAGTATGTGATGTGTGCATCTCTGTGCCTGAAGAGGGAAAAAGGCCAATGAGAAATTTTAAGGCTTTTGTGAACACGCATCTCCCAGGCATCTTTCTGCAGTTACTGCTGTAGAAAGTCCACAAATGTAAATGCTGGAAAAATGATCAGAACCAACCAGATGTTCTCTATTCAGCTGGCTATCAGTTTCTTGTTTGCAGTCTATCAGTGTGAGATCCCTGAAAGAAGATGACGTTATAAAACTTATAATGACTGCTTCATCTTTAAGAAATTGAAGACAAAGTATGATATGCTAGGATACAAGACTTTCACTGCTCTGAGACCTGTGTACAGTTTAATAAATGAAATACTATTCATATATTATTATTTAAAATAAAATCTAACCACATTGATTATACTGGTTATTAATATATAATTTATGAAAGTGTCTATCAAGTCATTATTAATGAAATATGTATGTGTGTCTGTATATATACACACATATATCTATGTAATTCCACTTGCAACAAAAGTATGTGATTGCTATAATTAGCATTTGCTGCTGCTGCAGTTAAAGCCAGTGATTTGCTTACTTATCTGCCTATGATACCTCCATCTATTGTTCATCCAACAGCATATTTCAAGGCTGTTTGAATCTCTTGCTAATTTCAGTTTTATCTGCTTGCCTTTGGCTGCTTGTTCCAACGTATTTTATTTTCAGTTACAGTTAAGTGCCTCTTTTCTCAAGATGCAGTATAATATGCAGGATGATGATTTGGCAGTTTAGTAGTACACTGAGATATGTAGCAGTCCTGCAGAAAGTTTTTGTATGATTTGTTTTATGGGGTAAAACCTACCCTAATTACATACCCAAAAGCCATGGAAAATACAATGTTAATGTTTAGATGTAGGGTTGGGGTTTGGGAGTTTTCAACTTTATTTTTTCCCCAAAGGAATAAATATCTATTTGAGATTTTCCATGTTTTCTTTTTTTTTTTTTACATTATTTTGCTCCTGTAAAGTATAGTTGATTTTTGCTCCATGGAAAATAGGAGATAGTAGTGCATATATGGCTTTTAAAAAGTTATTAATTTACATGATCATTAAAGCATAAAATTAAAGTTACAAAGAATAGTTTATCAAGCTCAGCTTAAGTACAGCACTCTTAAATCTTCCCAAACCTCTCCTTAAAGGTTTGCATTTAATTTCAGGTTTTCCCAGGCTGCTACTTGAATTGATTTTCTACACAGATCAGCTTCATCAAAATGTCCCCCGCTCCTAAATCAAACACCAGACATTTTGTATTAAGAGCTGCAGAACTGTAATATTTCTTAATTGGATCAGAATCTCTCTTAATCCACTAAACAGCTTTTAAAAACCAGTAGGCAGCCTGTGTCCCATTATTGCTGTATAAAGACTCATTCAAATGGAGGTGATCGCTGCCATTTTGAGATGTCATCAATAAAATATCAGCTCTCAATATTTCAGAATGACAACTCATTGTGAACTTTATATTTCTATTTTCCGGTTACAAAAATTTTTCAGGGCCTTAACTAATATTACTTTCYTTTCTAACTTCCTGATTGCTATGTTAACCTCATTGCTTATTGTGATTTTTGTCTGTAGTTCAAATGTAGGTGTTAATTTCCTTGACAGTTCAATACAATTAAAAACATATTCTTCCTTAAACAAATTATGAGTACTAAACAAGGAATGGCTCTTTTGAAAATCTGGTTCAAAATGGAGTAAATAAAACAACAAAATATCACCATAAATCTGATTTTCAAGATGGATATTCAGATGTAGGAGGTAAGTTTTTTTTTTWAAAATAGATTTCAAGTTTTCTTATCACCTTTAAGGATTAAGTATAATTACAAAGAATAGCAAGTATAAATTAACAAGGATGTCCTCTTTGACAGTAATCTCAAGAAGCTATTTCCATTTTAAGGCTAACAGATACTAAAAAAGTAATCAGCTTTAACAATTGGGTAATTAATTTCAATTATTTGGTACATCAATAATTTGCTAAAAAGCTAACGATTTTCAAAATACATACCAGACAGTGCAGAATCCTATCTCCAAACTGAACGTTTTGCTACCATCCTGTCAAACATCCACCAGTATTGTAGTATACCATCTATTTGCAATTTTTTCATTTTCAGTTTAAATTTGCTAACTTTTCTGTGAATCTCTTGGACCTAAACCAATGCACGTAACAGTTAAAATGACTAGTCCTTCTCTACCCACCAATGCACACTATCATATTTCTAAGATCACAAAAGACATTCTGGGAAATGAAGTGCATAAACACGGCATTACAGCTGTCAGTAATGTCCAATAAAATTACAGGTTTTTTCTTATGAGGACTCATGATGGAGAGAGAGAAAAAAAAAGGAATTTATATATACAACAGGTCAAAGAAACATTTGGCATAGGTCTGAACTAAAAATTTTGATGGAGGAAGATGATTAAACTTTACCACTTACAAAAATAGGATTGAAAATCAATTTGCAATCTATTGGCTCAGTGCTGCTGCCTTGCAGCTTTGGAGCTCTGGGGCAAGACAGAGCAGTGTCAGGATAGGGATGTAAAAGGTAGGCAACGTGATGTGTTGGAAAATCCAAATGGTTCCTGTGATGTTAAATTATCCACTCTGGAAACTGCTCTAGGGTTGAGAGATGAGCTCCTAGGCTGATTTCAGCTAAATTGTTGAGATTACAATGTCAATACTTCTTCTTTTCTGGCAGTTTTATTTAAGTGATCCTCTATTTATTCAAGTATTTAAAATGGGAAGCCACTAAGTTTGAAGCTGTACCATTTCCTTCAAATCTAGCTCTTCTACTTTTTGGTTCCTGATCCCACCTTTAATTCTGTATAAAGGCTCAGCTCCAAGACTGCCTGGCTGTACTCTGCCGGGCACAAGCACCAGTGCAGAAAGGAATGTATCCCATATAGCTCTGTAGTCTGTTGAGCTGAGCCGTAACAGGGAGGTAGCAAACGTTAGTTGTCACATAATAAAGCTGAGCCAAAAAATAGTTAGATAAAACAAAACAGAAGACTTGCTTAGATCAGTAACACCACCTATAATCCTGCCACTGCCAGTTTTGGGAAACATTATTATAATTTGTGCAATAACAGCAATGTAGGATGCAATTAAAGCAGTACATCTGCAATACCATTATTTTAATTGTTATGCCATTAACTGTAAAATATTGTATAGCATGCACAGGTGGGAAGGTGAATGAGGAATAATTTTTGCTGAAGACTGTCACTGAGCAGTAAGTACATTGTTATATTGAAATGGTACAATGATCATAGTCAATGCAGTAACTACAGCTTTATTCTATATAGTGTAATTGCACTACACAAAGCATTGTGGTGCACAGACTTGGTTTCACTGTATTTAGTGTGTCATGATTACTGTACTGTGTTTTCAAATACATGTACACATTATAGTCACATTACATATACAGTGTGTGTGTTTGCACTTGTACATATCTGCAAATATATATAGATTTAGATCAAGATATGTTTCTTTCTTTCTTTCTTTAAAAGTCCTGGAAATGCAACTTGGGTCTGGAGAATAAAATTATTTATTTCTTTCTTACACAGCTTTCACAGGTTCTGCAGTTCTATATTGACCTTAAGTAAAATTAGCATCAGATCCTAAATCTAAATCCAAAATTTAGATTAGAATTAGAAATTAGCAAAATATTTTTTTTACAAAATGAAGGGAAACCAAAATGTTCAGTCTTGCTTCATTTTGTTACACCACAAAAAACACCCTAAAAATCTACTTCTTTTGATTACTGAAGTCATTGAAATGGATTCTGAATATTTAAGGTTATCAGACATCTTTGTCATTTTGAGTAAGATTTTAATATTTCTTTGGACAATATTTTTTCAGTTGTGTAAACACTTCCATAGAAAAAAGTCATTTTATGTGGTTTATTTCTGTATTTTCTCAAATGTTCTTTTTGGAGTTCACATTTTTCTGGCTTGGATTTTCTTTTCTAATTTTTTTTTTCAAAAAGTGTATTTCCTATTTATGAGCATGAGAAGAATGAGCTGTCATTTTAAATTTTTCCTTTTCTCACAATCTTCTTTTGAAAATGCCACAGCCGGTACAAGCTACTACAGAAAATTATAATTTTCCATGTAAACATGGAAGAAAAACAATAAGTTTTTTTAAATATTTGAAAAAAAATTTGTTTTGATTCAATAGGTTGAAAATCCTTAACAATGAGATGCTATGTTTGTTCAGGAAGTTATGAAATGCTTTTTTGTTTGTTTATTTTGTTTTGCTTTTGAATGTACAACACATGCTGCTAAATAAACTTGTATGGATGCCTTGTTCTTCATCTGTGTATTTAAAAGCTACCTGGCTTCACACAAGTGCTCTGCAGAAAACRTTTGGTATGTGCTTTCAATCAGACTGTTCAGAGATACCATCCCTCAAGCTATTTTGAAGAACTGGGCTTGAAGAAAGACCCTAAGCCCAGTAAGAGTAGTTTACTCAGCAAGGACTCCCAAGTAAATGCATCCAGAAAATTTACTGAGATAAGAATTTCATGTTTTCTGTCCACTGTACAAGACATTCAAAAGACTGCTCTGAGTTTGAGCATCTTCAGAGCAATACGAGGAGTTTTGAACTGCTTTGATTGTGCTAAGTGAATGGAGACCGCTCTAAAGGAAAGTTTTGCCAAGTGAAAGTCAGGTTTGGCATTTAGGTATAATTGCCTTTAAGGAAGTTACCAGTGCAGATGTAGTAATACTTTCTACTTGTTCATTGAGGCCCACAAGGTCTAATACAGTTCTGAGGAAACTGGAGATGAGCTTTCAATGAACAGGAAGAAAAATGTCTGTTTTATGAACAGATTAGATCATTATGTGTTCAGATAAAAATGAAAATCCAGAATAATTAATGACTTTTGGTTGGTATTCTGGCATGTCTCTTTCTTTTATTAACCCCCAAGCCTCAAAAAAAAAAAAAAAAAAAAAAAAAAAAAAAAAGCAAAGCAAAGCTAAACTGTTAACAATAATGCTGAGCTCAGGATCAAGGCCTTGGTCATCACAAAGTGATCCCACAGAAATTGGAATAGTTTTCTATCATGCCAGGTAAGATCTGTCTTCCTTTTTTAATTTTGGTGCTAACATAGCAGCTGGATTAAACACATCAAGTAAATAAAGTATTTAATGTACTGGTGGATAAAGATCAGACTTTATCAGTGGGACAAATTGAGCCGATATTCAGAGGTGGGTGTTATGGGTATTAGCTGTGACACTCAGTCAGATAAGGTTGATACCTTAAAATATTTTTCCATTTGGATGCTGAGAAAGCATTAAGTATAGATAATGATAAGGAGAAAAACAGCTTTCAGAAATTTTCACTGGGTGAGTATGATTCTACAGGTATGTGTTAGAGAACTTTTACTGTTAAAAACTGGATTGCTTAGAAAGATTCACTTAGTGGTATAGTTATTTTCAAGGAGAGATATTCTTTATTTAGATTTACATACTTTGCCATGSCAGTCTCAGTTTTAGTACAGAGGATAAAATAAACCTGTATGTAGATAGCAGTAGTGCACTACCAGAAAGACTGATAACAGTGTTGCCATTAGCTATTTTCTAATATTGTTTAGATTGAGGACTACACTGAAGCATGAGGGAAGGATGCTGTGTTGTTAGAAGACAAATTCTCCAAATGCTCTAACAGAGAATGATCAGGAGATTGCTGAACTTTGCCCTTCCATTCAAACAGGAAACAAAACCTACCATGAGTTTGCAAGTTGAAAGTTATTGAACTGCAGCCAGAATTTTAGCCATGGCAGTAGATAGTTCTCTGCAGCAAATCTCAAATATGTTTATGTCACAAGCAAGAGCAGAATCTTGACTTCTCCTCCACAGAGAGTAAGGATAATGTGATGATTTGAGATAGAGCTTGGTAAGGGAGGATGGGGGAGAGTAGTGTTCACTCTTTATGAGTTTCCGAATCCCAGTTGCATTTACAGGTGAGTTCAGCAAATAATCCCTAGGTGCCTGTAAGTTTTCTCTTGGGATCAGCAGCAAATTATCTTTCTCTGACCAGTCTTGAAAAAAAAAAATCTTAGAGCTATTGCTTGCCATCATTCAAAGTTCAGATCACCTAGCAGTTACACTGGTGTGTTTTGTATCTGCCAGTACTAGCTGACATGAATGTGTTATGTGTATATATCCAAAAATAGCTGGTGGGGTTTTATATTTACACTGAGTTTCCTTAACTCCCTGGCTGGAATTTTGAAAGCCAGCTTTATCCTGCAAGAGCCTGATTGCTTTGCAAGGCAAAGCTGGTCTTTCATATGTATGTGTATATGTACTGTGTATGTCTTAAGACGTTCAACAGTCACAGTGCTTTTCCCTCCATTTTTGTGGAAAATGAAAAATGATGTAAGCCTGATCCAACAGTGTCACATATCTGGCTAGAAGGTCTGTACTCCTTCCTGTTTTTGTATGAATTCCATTAATCTCTGCAGATTGGTGCCAAATAACTGCTAAGATTACACTAACAATGGCCTTATTCTTATTTATAATACAGCAGAGCAGACAGTGCATAGGCTGAGGGAGCTTGTCACCGTTGGGTGACATGGGTGAAGTTTTCAAGCAATGGAAAAGGAGGATTTTGGGAATGGRATGTAGCCAGCATGAAGTACTGTTGTATCAGCTCTGTGGACTCTTCAGTCTCAGAGAAAACACGAGATGGACAGTGGTTCCTTCAGATGCAGTGGAATGAATTAATGAAGGAATTAACATGGGAGCTGGATGCAAAAGGACCATGGCTTGGAAAACCATGCTCAGTAAAATACCCCAGGAATAGTGCCAGCCTTAGGTTATGTGGAAAAACTTAAAGAAATATCTCTGAGGTGTCTACCACCTTACGAACATGGCTTCAGAAAAGGGTGGATTTCATGACGATAAGAGGAGTGTCCTTACACAGGGAAAAGTGAAAATATGCAGAATTTTTAAGATCAAAGCAGCTCTTAAATTTGAATAGATGAGCAATTACTGGAACTGAAGAATAAAGACATTTTGATGGGTGACATGAAAGACTGCAGTCATCTGGACTGGAGAAATGAAAATATGGATAAAGCAATTAGCATAGATGTTGTAAGGACACCTGAATACTGGATACCTCCAAATGTGTAACATTTGTGAATGCAGGGAAGYGTCTCTTCCCCCTTGCTTCCACAGTAAGAACTTTGCATTAAGCACTGTGTTACTTGCTGTTGCATCTGCAGGAGGACCTGCTTTGCACTTTCCTTGTACCTCTCTGTAGTCTTTAAAATAATGGCTTTAAAGTAATGGCCCAAACCAGCACAGAGCTTAAGGACAATTTCTACCTAACAAAGGGGCTGAAATTTCAGAATGCCTAAGCAAAGATTATATAGTATGTCATCAAATGGATTTTGATTAGGGCAGCCTTTTCTCTTTTCTTTAGGTAGTATTCATTTGAACATTTATTTTTTGTTTATACCACTCTGTATTTTCAGCTGTTAAGTTCAGACATTAGCCTTTCACCGTTATTTAGTTTTGATGTGGCTATATTTAAGTGCATCTGAGTGATTGTTTACAGTTTTTAGTAAAGCCCAAATCTTTGGAGGCATGCTCTAAAATGGGAAAATAACTTTAATATGTCCCTTATAACCAGAACTTCGGAAAATAACATTTGAATTACAAAAACTAATTTCAAGACTTGCAGTTGTGCAGTATTTTACCCAAAGTAATGTGCTTTAACTGGTACAAAACCGAAAAATGTCCCAAGCAGACTTTTGAGAATTAATGGTAAAAGTGCAATCAAAACAACTTTGAACAATTTAGCAATTCCTGTACATGTAAAGGTAACCATAGGACAGGGCTTTCCTATCTTGCATTTACTTTGTTGATAAATCCAGCTGCCAAAGTGCAACTGGAAAGAACGGGGAAGAGKATATTAGAATTATATCACTATTACTTAATGTTGCACTTTTTTTGAGAATCACGTTTACATGCATACAACTTGTGTGGATTTGTTATCAGTAACTTTGCCACTAAATTGAACTATACAAAAAGAAATCTTCATTGTTCATGCTTCTTGATCCTTTCTGGCCTTTACGGCTTGCAAATTGAAAGATAGATTGCTCTGCTCTTATAAACAGTATTTATAGTGAGTTTATTTTACATTTTTCTGCATGTTAGCTCAGTGCTATATTGTCTAAATGGCACGTATTTGTGAATGTGTGAAGTTTATTATTAAGATATAGAACAATCAAGACTCTGGTTCTCTCTTTTTTTTCTAAAACTTGAATTTTGAACCATCTTGTATCTCACAAAATTGTGCTGTTTAATACTACCTATATGCTTATGATTTGCCCAGAGCATTTATTTATGAGATAAATTTTTTCTAACATCCAGTATTTGAAATCCTAAGATTTCCAATCTTACAGCAAACTGAGCCTTATGCAGGATGCAAAAATATTTTTCTGCAAGAATAATCTATACTTACACAAGTAAAATGATTTGAGTACCCAGATTAATTTAATCACTTTATATGAAAAATGTGTTAATGCAATAGCATAGCATCCAGTAAGGCTAGCACTACCTAGGTCTTAGAATTAAAAAAAAAAAAAAAAAAAAGAAAAACAGCAAAACAGAAGATGAGTTAAAACTTTTGTAACAGCATATTAGAGCACAAGTTTGTGTGCATTCTTTACTAAACCAATGCAGCCTTGTAAGGGACCAAATAACCATGTGCAGTATATGCGTTCCAGTGACTTTATAAGAGAGTCTTATCTTAACAGTTCACAGTAACTTGTGAGCATGCCTTTTCTTTTACCCCCTATTTATGATCTTTGAATGAGGGTATCTTAGAGAAGTCATTGGAATGACGCTTGCAAAGAGCCATTTTCCATCTCTATCTCATAACTTCTGCTGCCTGACCTTGGCATCTAAGCACAGGCAGACAGGACAGCTTTTAGAAAAATGCAGTTCTTGTGGGGGGAATAGAGACATAGGATTGTGCAACATACTTTAGTCAGCAGGATTAGGGTAAGTAAGTGTAAGTATTTAAAAATATTTTGCAGTTAGAACATCTAAAGCAGATAGTCAAGAACCACTCCAGGAAACCTGAAGGGCTCCCTGGATCCTCTCATCCAACCCTTTTTGTGCACAGATGGGGAATCGGGGCTACACTAAACACTGAGGTGAAGAGACTTTTAAAAAATGAGCAGCTAGATTTAATACTGGATCATGTCCACTTATTTATCATGGGTTGCTTATGAGAATGGTCAAGCATGCCTCTCTTCCATTTAGCATCCCTGTCTGCCCTTACATCGCCCTCTGTGGGGATTTCCATGAAGTAAGTGTAGAGGTACAGAAGGCTGCCCCAGTCTGACAGGAAAGCAGGGAATCGCAAAGAGCCACACTGCAAATTGCTCAGAGCAAAGGCCAGAAGGATAGACATCACTAATACTACAGGCAAGGCTACTGCAGGCAAGTTAAATCCTTTCCATAATGTCAGCCTGGCTGTAAAATGCAGAAACATTGAGTAGGACTACCTGGGAAGCAAAAATCAAATTTCAGGAAAAGAAGTTGCTTTTCTATGATTTAGGTTACTAGGTTACAGAGCCAGAAGACACCACTGTGCTCACTGAATGAATCTGTTGCATAATGCTGGCCAAAAATTGCTTTTAAATGTGTTTGGTTTTGAGTAAGAAGGTGTGTTTTAGAAAAATCATCAAGTCTTAATTTCCAAGATGCTTGTGATGGAAAACTCTACMACACCTCAATAGTCTGCATTGAGATCAAGTTTGAATCCTTTGAGTTTTCCCAAGAAAAACAATAATTGACAAGCAGTCACTCTCAAAATCAAGCAGTTTAGCAGGCAAAGCTCTTTTACCTGGACTGGGAAAACAATGGGTTCAAAATCGTTCTGTAAGCTGGGAAGAAACATGCGAAATCTTTGTGCTAACATTTTTTGTCAGAACTGTAAGGGATATATAATTCTTTCCTGTAAATTACTTCTTTGAAAATGAGTAATTGCCTTGATTAATTCCCTTTCCAAGTATTGCAGGCATCCAGAAATTTCCATGGATGCAAGGATGAATGCCAAATATTAGATAAGTATGGTAAAAAAATTAATCCATTAAAAATTAATATGTTCTGGTAATTAGCCATTCACAAATCTTTATTGCTGAGGGAGATATCTTTTCCTTCCCTGTTAATGGGTTATATAAGTATTTAAATATATCCTTTTTTTAGCAAGAATTGTACCTAATCTGCTAAGATAATGTCATCCTGTGTGAATAAAATATGTCGTTCCTCTTTTGAAATATTTTATAATGTTTCTGACTTGTGTGGTTATTCTGGATTTCACTACATAAAATATTCTATGTTGCACAGCTGCAATATTTCATAGGTCTTAGACAGCTTGTAAAAATACATTGTATTCTTTAAAAAGGCTGGTATTTGATAACTGTTTTCCTTCTGCACCTCACCAGCACAGCGTAATTCAATCGCTCAGATGTCAGGACTCTTCCAGTTTTCGAATGACATCTTTATTTTCCTTGAACAGCAAACATCAMCAACATTTCAGCCAGAACAGCCTTCTAACCAAAATGTCAGTCATATGTTTAACACTTCAGACCTGGGGCCTGAGAGGTATTGATCCCAGTGACAGAGGGTCACCCAGTACTCTGCACCTCACTTGGCAGCTAGTTTTCAGAACCTCTTGGGAAAACCAGAAGCCTACTAAAAATTATTTTACGAGAAGAGAGTTTTGATGCTCAGAGGATTCAATCATGCTAAGCCATATGCCAGTGATTTGTGACCCCACAGCACCAGTGGCAGGTGGAGGAGGTCAGCAGCAAAGCCCACCACAGGAAAAGATGCTCTGCATCAGGTACTGACCAACTGGAATATCTCCGTTAAAGTTGTTACCACACAATAACAAATCATCTGGCTCAATTTTTCTATTCATGAGTGTTTTCTAGGTTGCCTCAAGCTCTCTTCCTAATTCATTAGAGGGTATCATTATTCAATACCATCAGTGTGCAGTGAGGCACATCCTGAAAGGAGTGGGAGCCTGCCCTGCCTGTGCAGGGCTTTTTCTTCCACGTCAGGTTGGAAGGCACACAGTTTGTCCTGGTTTCAGCTGGGATAGAGTTAGTTTTCTTTCTAGTAGCTGGTATAGTGCTGTGTTTTGGATTTGGTATGAGAAGAATGTTGATGGCGCACTGATGTTTTAGTTGTTGCTAAGTAGTGCTTACACTAGTCAGGGACTTTTCAGCTTCCCATGCTCTGCCAGGCACACAAGAAGCTGGGAGGGAGCATAGTCAGGACAGCTAGCCCAACTGGCCAACAGGGTATTCCATACCATATGACGTCATGCTCAGTATATAAACTAGGAGGCGTGRTCCGGGAAGCAGCAATTGCGGCTCGGGGACTGGCTGGGCGTTGGTCGGCAGGTGGTGAGCAATTGCGTCATGCATCACTTGCTTTGTATATTCTATTATTATTGTTATTGTTACTACTACTATTTTACTTTATTTTAGTTCAATTATTAAACTGTTTTTGTCTCAACCCATGAGTTTTCTCACTTTTACCCTCCCGATTCTCTCCCCCACCCCACCAGAGTCAGGGGAGCGAGCAGCTGTGTGGTGTTTAGTTGCTGGCTAGGGTTAAACCACAACACAGTTGAGGAAGATAGCTCAGAAAAACATACTGATTTTGTTGTGTATGTAAGGGTCTTTTCACATGTCAGTTAAACTTCCTTTCCTTGAGTAATAACTTTTTAACAAAAATAAAAAACTCCACTTAAAAACATCTACTTTAGAAATGGACTGAAAGCTATATGGAAATTTGAAATGAACTGCTATTTTATCGTCAAATCATGGCCTTTGTGAAGTTATGGCTGAGTAAGTTAATTAGCTCACTCTAAACCATTTGCCATTTACATTATAGTATATATTTTTGTTTAAAGTAGGTAGAACAGCCTATAGTTATCATGTGATTGCTATAAATAAAACGAAAGGGAATATGGGATTTTTGCAAAGCAAAGGCTGTTTTTGACATTTAGTGCAAGTGTTTAGATTGTTCTTTTTAGCAGTATATTGTAGCTGAAATGAGATAATTTGGCACTGTCAAAGACTGCTTTTGACTCAAGATGGAGGATGAGGAATTTTGAAAGTAGACTCCTCTCTCTAATATAGTTAGGAAAAATCAAACATTATTTGAACCTGCATTTTTAACTGCTAAAAAGACCACTAACCCTTATAGAAATTAGTCTAAAATTTAGTCTAAAACTGTATTTGCTGGTAACAAACTGCTGAATTTCATGTAGTGTATGACGGACAAATAGGGTACATTTGGAAGATTTTTTTTATTTTTTGGTAACATGGCTTCCTGTGATCCACACGAATCCATGAGCTTTGTATTTCTTTTTACAATCTCTGCTAAAGTAACAAGTCCTGAGACAGCTGTGCACATTCTAGCATCAGCATAAGGATGGGGGGAAGAATAAATAGCCCTTGGTGAGACAGAGGGTGGGATCTCTTCTGCCATTGGATTCATGCAGAAGTGAAGYGGTCCAGGTTTCTATCTGATCAATGCGAAAAAACATCTGCAGGGAGATAAAGAAAGCAGCAGTCACAAAGCAACTTAAAATGGGTATACCCATCATGTCTTTCTCCATTTCCGTTTAACTAGGCCTTTCTATCAGTCTGCTTTTAATATAAGGAGATCTCTATCCCAGGCCCATGGAAGCAGTTTGCTACCATTCAAAGTACTGAAATTAAAATACAGTCCTTGATAATATGAACCCAGGAATAAATAATGAAGAGGTTCAGACACAAAAGGTGAAAAGAATATCAGAGTCAATATTTCCTGCTCTGAATAGAAAACATTTTGCAGGGACTGAACTGACCTTTCTGAATCACTGCCTCTGATGGCTCATCTGCCTTTAGGAAACAGAGGTCCATGCCTTAGGAAAAACAGACACAGCATTTCATAGTAGAGTAAATTCATAGGAATATTATAACAGAAAATCCTGACGCTTTGTACACTTGAAATTGTTTAATCTCTGAGGACTGGAAATTACAACCTTTGACCATTTCACATTGTTTCTCTTAAAAATGTTGATGTATCTTGCCCGGCTTGGCCCCAAAGACTGCTGAGCTGGTTCACAGGCGGCGTGAAGAGGGACTTGGCCTGCTCCTCCACAGAGCTGTAGACATGTCCCAGCAAAGCAGGGCAGTTGTGACTCTACTTTAATTCTTCCCTGCACAGAAGACATGTAGAAAGGAGTGGGTGTGGTGCTTCAGCCAAAAGCCCCAAAGAACATCTTTGCACCAGCAGACAGTTGTGTGTTCTCATCTAAGTTCTTGAAAGCACAACAGTGACATGAAGCTAAATTTGTCCATCTGCATCACAAGGTCGCCACTTTCAGCTTTATTCTCCCTAGAACTGAGAGTTGAGTAAAAAGTGCTCTATTCTGGTCTGCAAAACTATTTTATCACTGTTTAAGTGCCAGATTTCCGGAGCAACAAAATGTCTATGCAGCAAACACTTCAGCACAACCGACAAAAATAACCGATATATTACTCACATGTAAATATTTGCACAATATTCAAATATAGTATGCATGTACAGTTCCAAAAATCTGGCCCTGAAACCATCCATATTTTAAGGAAACTTCTCCCAAATGTTCTAATGTAATTTCCAGGCAATATAAATGCTAACTATATTGGGCAGCTTTCCCAGCCCTGAAGAAGAAAGAAGTGTTTCTTCAGTGAGCCTTCGTGATTCCTTAACGTTGATTCCCTTTTCTCTCAAAATCCAGAGTTCCTCTCTCTGCTAATCGCAGCTCCTGATCTTCTTGTTGTCCACCTCAGCTGTGGAAGGGGAAACACTTCCAAGAGCAGATATGTATTTCAAAAGTGACAGCATTTACTTTTAATGTACAGACTGGATTAGATATATCTGTCTTTCCCTGACTTCAGAAGCTCCTGCATCCTTAAAGATGTAAACGTATGATCTGTACTGCTTTGTCCTTTCTTAGGACAGGTGTGTGAGAAGACCTCAAATGAGAAGGGAAGACGAGAGGGAGAAGGGAAAGATGCATAGGAGTGAAGGATTTGCACCATAAATCCATGGCTGAGTGCATATGGTTCAAATGCCAGTTGCAGCTATGCAACTTTTCTTTGTCAAAGGTTTTCTGGAATGAAAAAACCTCTTTAGTTTTACCAGAATACAGTAATTTTATAGAATTAGTGGACATTAGCATGACATCATGAACATTTTTGTTATCTTATTTTTTCTCATGTCCTATCTGCTGCTGAGTTCAACACAGATATTTGGGGTAGCACAGTAAATTCTTTGCAGTAAAAATTGTAAAGTATCAGAAGACACATATAAACACAATCTACTGCTATTGTTATTGTTTGAACTCAAGTACTGCGTAACGGCTGTTGCATTTTTAGTGTCCTTGTTGAATTCTTTGCTGCACAAACATCCTGAAAGAATTTATATTCTATGTAAGGATCACAGATGGCTATATAGGAATAAAAGATAAAATAAGCACAGAGAGAAAAGCAAACACAAGGTTGTAAATGTTATCAAATATACATTCTGAGAGTAACATAAGGTTGTCCTTTTTGTCACTGTTTCTTCCATTGTCATACACAAGTAAACAAAAAGTTGTTCTGAATTGGTAATAGGACTTTCTTCATTAATGCAGAATTCATGGTTATACAGTGGTGGGTAGCAGCTGGTGGGAGAAAGAAAACTACAACCCACTGCAGAGTCAAAAGAAATGAGGAAGGGAACTAAGGCTTAATGAAGAGCCTTGTAAAGGAAGCCAAGTTGTTATATTAGCAGTTTAATTAATGCGAGAGTTCACATATGCCTTATCTCATTAACAAAGCAGAAATAACAGTTTTAAGAGATGAAATTGCTTATTTTGTTATTTATCTTTAATTAGTTTTTGCCACTGTTGTTTTCCTTCTTGTCTTAGCTGTATGTGAGAATCACCAAAATATGCTAGAAATCTTTAAGCAACAGGGAGTATCAGAATTGCTGTTTACTGCCCAAAATTCCAGACATAGCTCTACCTTTTTCTGTATTCATGCCCCAGAATGGTCTAAACAGATCTAGTAATTACCTAGTGATATTTATCCAAGCATGTTCTTCTAAGCTTCATTTTTAGGATCCTCAGTCTTATTTAAAATTTTTCAGGACATTTTCTTGATGTGGGAAACCATCATTGTTCTTCTTGTGCAATAGCCTCAGTAACACTGAAAATAAGAGTGTGTGGAGTTTTTAAAATAGCTTCACATGCCTATTTTTATTCAGGCTTTAGGATGGTTTTCAAGATTACCTTGTTAATACAGCAGACCAAACTCCCCTTGACTTGGCATAACTCTGTGCTTGGTTCTCTAAAGCCTTTTCCTAACTTCAAAAATCTTATTCTTCATTAAAGACATTGTGTTTCCACATCTGTATTTAAAGCATCATTGTTTTATAACCTAAAGGTAATGTAAAAACCTTAATTGATTAAAATCTAAAGCAATACGATAGAGATAATAGAATGGTCTGCTTTTACTGATCCTCACTATCATTCAGAATCAAGTTTGCATTTTTTAAACCTGAGATGTCCAAAGATAACAGATTGACCTATAGACTCTACCCTGTGGTGTTTTGGGCTGGGTCATTCTTCAAAGCGTGCTCTTTCTGCTCCGTGTACCATCCGAACAGATGTTCCACTGAAGTTTGAATGATGGCCAGCTAGTTCGAAAACAACTAGGGAGTAGAGGTGAAGGGAATCGGGGGACAGAAGGCACGAATATGGATAGAAGTGAATGAAGAACAGAAAGGAAAAGGTTACACTAAAGTAGATATGGGTGAATAAGTATAAGCAAAGCTTAGGAAGAGACAAGGTACAAAATACTGCAAAGAAGATAAGAGAGCCAGAGAAAGTGGGGAAATCTAGCACAAAATAAACAACAACAAAAAAAAAGGGAATGAAAGAATAAAAAATGCAGAAAAAATGAAAAAAAAAAAGAGAATAGGACTTTTACATTCATATAAAGGTAGCAAAAGGATAACTTAAATCAGCTATTTATTATTGTACCTTATGAAGAGACATTCTTTGGATCTGAAGTATATCCACTAGTTATGTGGATATGTACTATAACTGTGATTTTACTAAACTTAATCCATATAACCCCAATTTAAACCAATACAGGATTCAGATGTATATTTCACTTAACTAATTCAAGATAAAATCACACTTTCTATGTAAACAATTACGTCTGTCTGTATACTCAGCAGAAAGACTGTACATTGAAATAACTGAAAAGATAGATGAAACTATTGAGGGAACTGGAGCAAAAGACTGAACATGGATAAAATAATAACAAACATGAACAAGAAATGAAGAACTTTTTTAAGTAAAACATATTGTGGTGGTATTTCTCCAAGCAGCTAGAGAACTTAAGTGAAGTAAATGCATACTCTTTACATGTAAACTCAATAAACAGAAAGTAAGTAAATACAGTGCCTTTAGATAGTTTACAGAAAAATGTACAAAGGCTGAAGTTGTTAATCAATGTTTAAGTCTAGAGAAAGGACTAATTAAGCTAACTCAACTTACTTTAAGACATAAGGCTTTGTCTAAATTATAGTTAGTTTCAAATTAGTCTTGAAACTTTTATGAACTGTATCATAAAATACAGGGTGTATATACCTATGGGGCTAGATCTTAGGTTTAGTAGAACAATAGAGTTCTGATCGGAAGGAAATACATTTCCTCTTCTAAAACTTATTTATATCTTTTCTGTCCAAAATATAAATAATATTGAAATAGCTTCCACCAAATGAAGAAAACACAGGAAAGTAAAGGTCTCTGCCAGGAATCACAGTGTCTGGATCTCACCTCTCATGTAACAAGAGAATACATACCTTAGGGAAGCTAATTTTCCCTTGTAAAATTGGGCTATAATTGAGAAAGCCAAAAATGTAAAATAAGTGAAAGAGTTCCCACTAACTGAGGGAATTATAGAAAATCACATTGCCAGGATCAGACAGACATGGAGGCTACAGGATTTCCCCCCCCCTTCTTTTTTATAGCTAGTAACTTAACTAAAATAGTACCATTATTCAGTGAGCCTAAGWAACAGTTTTTTCAAATGGATTCTGCTAATCTAGAATGAACATCTTGATAATGCGTATTAAACTCTGTGATATAGGCACATAGGAGAGACACCAGGTGACCTGCATTAAATACACTACCGATAGAAAACTAGATTTCTTTTGTTCTCTTGTAGCAAAGGGCTCATTCTGTTACTGTTAAATAGCCTTCCATAGGTTTCTCCAGCTCACAGTATATTTTGTACAGTTTGTTGGATTCTTCATTACAAGGCCATTAGACAGAGAGATTCAATAGATAGGCTGGCGATTTATGATATCCTCCATAAAAAAAAAAAAAAAAAATTATAGTGAAATGGATAGGGTTTTATTGAAAGACTTTTTAGAATTGCATTGATTATTACATTATCATTATATATTGGGATTCCTATATATTAATCAAAACCATAATTTCATGCTCTGTAGTTAGGTTCACCATAAAAATAAAGCTTGCTTGAGTTTTTTTTTTTAAACCTGACTTGTTGCATTGCCCCAGGATATTTCACCCTTCACCAAATATCTTATGAAAGGCACTYGTGTATAGAATAATTAAAATGTGATACTAAAAGATCTTAAGTGACTGAACCTGGACAGAACATTAGTGGATATATATGAACATCTAGTTCAAGGAGAGATTAGTAAAGCATCTTTTCTTTTAAACAGCAGCTGGACTGTATGACCACAGTGATTTTACCAGCTTGCTATTTGCCCCAGGAAATCCAGGACTTTCAGCTCTCTAAATGTTAATTCTTTGAGAAAGTCAGAATCCTTAAGAGGACTTGAGTTTGGGGAAGGCAGGAATYCAGCAGTAAATTCAGGTACCTCTCTCAAAAGAAATCATATGACTTACAAATGATGTTACTAATAAATAAAGATTCTGTCTGTTTTTCAAAAGATGCAGAAGTCTAGCAGTCCCACTATAGTTCCAAGCTGATATTTAAATACACGTCACATATCCTCCTCTGTGACAGGCATAATGTAAAACAAATTACAGAACTCTTCTTGTAAGACGTTACCTTATGCTAGTAAAGCAGAAATCTTCTAAATTAAATCTCAACTTAGGAGAAAATTGCTAAAACCTGTAAAAATATAAACTCCATGAATGGTATTTACACAGATCCCAGAATTAAAAACAACTGCCTTTCCATTTAATTTCTTTGGCTATTACTTTGTCAGACTTTCTGCACATTTCTAAAATGTCAATATCACAGCTAGACAACATAGATTGTAAGCCATGATTGTCAGATTTGGCAGTCAGTTCATCCATTCTACTTTCCCTTGTCATTAACCTAATCCTGAGACTATCTTGGAGAAATATGGACTAGTATTTCTTGTGACTTTGTTAATGAATCTGCATGGAAGGGGATCAGCTGTTGTATTGTCAAAAGGACTACAGATTTAGATTGTCAAAAAAACCTTTGTCCTCACTTGTGCGATACTATTCTGAAATAAAACTATATTCAACGATAACAATTGGAATGAAAAATGAAATCAAAACTTCTTTTCAAAGTTCAAAAATACTAGTTTGTTAAGAACATATTATTTAACTTTTCTTTGACCTTTTTTTTTGAAGTAAAGTGTTAGTTTGGTATACGGGCTTTATTAATTTGAAGAAATATGAGGAAAAATATTAGAAAAATATTTTTATGTTTTGTTTGAATCATAACTTATTATTAGCAAACAACAATTAAATTTAACAATTAATGTTCTTGAATTACAATGTTCTGTGTAATTAAAAATGTTCTGTTAAAAATATTCTAGCTAGTTTTTCAGCTATATATTGTGTATATATATTGGTTTAAAGACAGGAAATATTAAAATATGGGAGCTTGGGGGCTGTTTTCAACTTTTTTTCTTATTAGATAATATCTAAAAAGTAAGTTTGGTCACTAGTGAGGCTTCTTTATTATGTTTTTTTTTTCAGACTTGCTTAAGATCAAAGGGTTAGTTATTACTAGATTTTCTAGCAATAAAATCTACTCTGCTATGTGCATGCCTTTTAGCAATTCAGTTCAAAATATTGAGTCAAATGCCACAAATTGGTGTCAAAACTTTACATCTTATCATTTGCCTGTTAATAAGCCCATCCAGACAGCAGGTGATAGTCTAAAAATTCACTTTTTTTCTTCACTTAATAGTTCACTTCATCTTCACTGTAGACATCAGATAGTACTTACGTTTTCCTGAAATGTGAAGAGATGAAATAAATAAAAGATTTAAACTAATATGTCTAAGGCAAACGCAGAAACRTTGTTCTAGACCGTATGTTTAAACTACTTGAAAGTGTTTCTGCAAACTCTTTTTCAAGCCTGATGTCAGGATGAGAGGAAGAGACAAAAGGAATATTATTTGCAACCTTTTTAATTTCCTTCTGGTGGGAGTTGGAACTACAGAAGTAATTTACCAACCTGACTTTTACCTGATTAAACAATGGTCAAGGAACATTCCTGATCAGGCCTTCCCTTGAAAGCTTTTTATGATTTCATGGCATTTTGTGGATTTTCAGCAAAATATCCCTGAGAGTTGTGCTCTCAGAAGCTAGTTGTCGTGGTTTAACCSTGGCAGCACCTAAACACCACACAGCTGCTTGCTCACCCCCCTGCTCCGRTGGGATGGGGGAGAGAATCGGGAGGGCACGAGTAGGAAAACTCGCGGGTTGAGATAAAAACAGTTTAATAATTGAAACAAAACAAAGTAGAACAGTAATARTAACAGTGGTAACAACAACAACAATAGAATATACAAAACAGGCGATGCACAATGCAACTGCTCACCACCCGCTGAACCAATGCGTTGCCGAACCAACGCGTTGCTGAACCGACGCGTGCCCGAAACGTGCGAGCCTGTCCCAAAAACCAGCGCCCCCCTCCCCCCTCCCCCACCCCCCCACACACACTTAGTTTTTATACTGAGCATGATGTCACATGGTATGGAATACCCCACTGGCCAGCTGGGTCAACCACCCCGGCTATGCTCCCCCCACCAGCTTCCCATGCACCTG
>JAYKAV010003001.1:455072-506569 GCA_035582835.1 Phoebastria nigripes | reverse complement strand
TTGATGGCCCATTGATGTTTTGGGTGTTGCTGGGTGGTGCTTGCACCGGGGACTTTTTGGCCTCCCATGCCCTGCCAGGTGCATGGGAAGCTGGCGGGGGGAGCATAGCCGGGGCGGCTGACTCAGCTGGCCAATGGGGTATTCCATACCATGTGACATCATGCTTAGTAGAAAACTAGGGGGGGGTTGGCTCTGGTGTCACGGGACGGGTTCTTGCGTTTTGTCCTGGGCGTCGGTCGGCGGGTGGTGAGCAGTTGCATTGTGCATCGCCTGCTTTGTATATTCTATTATTGTTGTTGTTATCATTGTTACTATTACTGTTCTACTTTGTTTTATTTCAATTATTGAACTGTTTTTATCTCAACCCGTGAGTTTTCCTGCTTGTGCCCTTCCGATTCTCTTCCCCATCCTACCAGAGTTGGGGGGGTGAGCGAGCAGCTGCGTGGTGTTTAGGTGCCAGCTAGGGTTAAACCACGACATAATTGTATCTTGAATTTAATTAATCTCAATGACTTCTTTAGAATGTGTATGAAGTCAATTGGAGGCACTGAAAAAAAAAGAAACCCTGTTGCTACTCTGAAGCTTCCTGCAGTTTCACCAAATGACACCCTTCTTTCCTTTCAAACAAACACATCATGCCTTCTTAACTCCAGGCAGGATATTTCATTTTAACACTGTTATCTAACAATGGAGCTTCTGCTGATCTTTGAGTGAAAAGCCAATGCATAATGGAGACTTCCCAGGCTTCTAACCTTTACATCATCAACATGCTTACAGAATTAGATTTTTTTTTTTTTTTTTAAATGGGAATAATTTTTTGATCTTATGATTAATTAATTTTTTTTTTTTTTTTTTAAATGGGAATAATTTTTTGATCTTATGATTAATTAAAAGGAATATTTTCTTATTTATTTTTTATTATTTATGATTTTTGAATCCCAATTTTGTGTTGCAAATTATACTAGTTACTGTACATATATCTGTAATGCAAAATCTTACATTATAACAAAATTGGACAGGTACTGGAGTGGAGAATGCCACAGTTCAATCGTAATTCATGCACAGAGCCAGTCTTTTACAGTGTGTAGATTAATTACATAGTCTTGGAGAAAGTACTTTTCATTCTGAACTGAAGAGGAGTAACCGCAAAAAGTAGTGTCTTATTTGAAAGGAACTTTCGCAAGAAAATGGGGGGCCCAGAGGCAATTTGGGGACACATAAATTCCAAAAATTCTGAGGGATAAAGAAAAAAAGGGTCAGACAGAAGGGCAAGGATAACAATAGGCTTTTCTTATTAAAAATCTTTAGAAACTTGAATCATAGAAGAAAATAGGCTGGAAGGGACCTCTGGGGGTCATCTGGTCTAACACCTTGCTTGTCGAGGACTAATTGCAAAGTTTGACTGGGTTGCTCAGAGCCTTGGCCCATTTGGTACTGAGTATCTCCAAGGAGGGGCATGGAACAACTTCTCTGTGCACTTGGTCCAGGGCTTGACTCTCCTCATGGTGCAGATGTTCTGACAGGGACAGACTCTTCTTGCAGATGCAGAACCTAAGAATAAGAGGCAACAGTCACAAGTTGCAATAGGGAGAAGTCTGACTAGACATGAAAAAAAAAGTTAATCTATATATTCCCCAAGTCAATCTCATAGCTCCTGCATACCTTTTGGACCATAATCAGAAGCAAAATTTACCAGTGATGCTTAGGAGACTTAGACTCCTTTGTGAATTTAAGTTCAATACCTGGGCACAGTTGGAAATTAGAGAGTCTTCAATGAATCTTCTTGATGTCTATGGTTCTGTTATAGGACCAAAGACAGGAATATACTGAGCCCTGGCTCAACAAGCTCTGGCTTACAAAATACCTCTTCAGCTCCCTGCCACACTTGAGCCGAGGGACTGGCTCTCAGCTGATTTAACATGATACCAAATGGTGCCTTATGTAATATTCCTCAGTGCATCTCAGCACTTTCACAGCATCATGRAAATTCAAGCATTCCATTACAGTGTGAATGTAAGAAAGAAATTCTGAAAGAACAAAGACAGATTATCACCTGCCCTGACAAGAAATAAAAAAAATTAGCAATTTTGTTTTAGTATTATATTTATTATAGTATTATGTATAGCAATTTAATCATCATTACTTTAGCAATATTTCAACAAAATGTGTTAACCTTCTATATAGTCCTGGGTTTAGTTTGTGAAACAAAAACTAAATATTAAAGATCAATTTAATGGAATTACATTTTCTCTTTTGTGAATGACATAAATGGCATGGAGCAATAGRAGACTCCTAATTTCTCTTTCATATTTAAGTGTCTATTCTAGATGTGAAGTAATCAGCTTCTTTAAAAGAACATAGGCAGTAGTACTAGAACACTTTTGCTTCACAGTAGAATGAAATGCTGTTAAACCTACATGCCTCTGCTAAACCTGAACAGGCTTCTTTTTTTTTTTCCTTTTTTTCCTCCCCAGTTCTTCTGGCTATATTCTGCATTCTGCATGTTTTTACTGCTGCTGCTGCTTTCATTACCCACTTGTCTCTATCTTTTTGCACTCCCCTTCATTCTGCCTATTATAGTGATCAGAACTTTAATAATCAGTGTTGATACTGAAATGTTATCTTTGGAATTTCAAGCTCAGATACCACTGAGATTAATAGGATAAAGGTGAGCTTGTTGTTTAAGACTGTTTGTTATACACCATTCATATTTGCAAGCGCCACATGAATGAAACTGTTAAAAAGTAAGATATTCCAGGCAATCTGAACAGATTCTGTGGTCAACATAAATATATTTTTGGAATATATTTTTGCCACTTGCCTTAGGATTCATCTACCTGATGGCTCATGGAAYCATAAACTAATAAACAACATCAGCAGAACAAAAATCTCAGTGATTGACCAATTCTTTCTTAGAGGCATTATTATCTCTATGTGTTGGAACCACCAAACAACCATTACAACCTGACAAGCTAGGACACATATTTTAGATTCCCTTTCATGCCCTTTTCACTTTTTTTTCTCCAGAAATCAATTTAGGACTAAAATTTTCGGGTAAATAATCCATTTGACTGGCTATGAGAAGACTCTCTTCATTATGTTGCTGCAGAGCCAGATGGTTTTCTACTCTCAGTTCCTATGATCTGCTAGAGTCCTTGATGTAAAGATTAAATGTTACTTCAGGCATCTACTTTCTGAAGTATTCTTTCTAATATTCCACTCACCCACTCAGTCTATACTCTTGTATCTATAAGGACTATGCATCTATATTCCTTTCAAAAAGCTATAGTATTAAATACATTTTTTTTCTGAATTTTGTAAAATTATGTGCTGTGTTATTTATGACCAGCAACRTTAAGTGCTGATTTCTAATAAAATTGGCCCTGGTGTGACAAGCTCCATTTTCACAAAATACATTTTCCCAAGGTAACTAGTAAACTTTCATCTAAATTCTAGGGTAGACCTTGGGGGAACAAAGTAACACAGGCATGTTTTTCATTGAAATAAAACTTTTTGCTGTATATACTTTTAAGTTCATTGTCATTTAACATTCTCAGAAAGAACTGACTCAATTTTAGCCACATTTCTCCTATTGACACTAAYGGGAGTTGTGCAACTACTGAAGTTTACAACCCATTAAATAACCAGAGGAAAATGTAAAACACTTCTGCTTCCTACTGCTGTACCCTAATTCAGTAAGATTTGCTGAATTTTTGCTGTGCTGATGTGAGTGGGAGTTTTGCCACAGGTGTCAAAGGGGGCTGAATTTTACTCAGCATATCAATTACCTTTATAGAAACAGTTGCTATGTTTTTGGGAAGCTGTTTAGTTCCTTAGAAAGAAATGAACTGGACATGCAGACTTTTGGGCCAGGTGGACCATGAGCTAACCCAGCTGTATGGAGGCAAACTCAGCTTGCTGCTTTGGCCAGAAAAGTTTCAGCATTGGCATGTGCTTACCTGCCTGAAGGTGCAGTGAGTCCACTGCATGACATGGGTGAAAACAGAGGTGTCCATGGTCATACTGGACTGAAATACCCATTGCTTCCAGTGTGCTATGTTATGGCTTCCAGTTACAGCCCCTGAGAGAGAGTTGCTGTGCATTCCCCATTAGAGGAAATGCCCCCTTTTGTTGTCCTTCCTTTGTGGAGTGGTTACACCCCACAAATTGGCACAATCTTGTTTTCATCCTAAATGCTTGGTGATGCTTGCTGATCAAAAGAAGATGCTCTTCTACATTTTTAAAGGGTTTTATTTTCATTTGCTTTTTCAGTACGTCTGTCCCATTGAAAGGTATTTGCGTTCAGCTGGACAGTAAGGGTAATKTGTTCTCGTGCATGCCTGGGATGTTGTCTGTTTGTCAGTATTAGCAATAATATCCTACCAAGTTGAAAGAATGGAATGATTATTTTTCCATCTTGACTTTACATGAAGCCAGCCAAGTAGAGAGGAGTTGAAGGAGAAGAGTTACTGTTATGGTTTATTCACCAGAAGGACATAAGCTGTTTTTGTTCGCATAGGCATATTATACTTGAACACCAGAAAATAATTTCTTTTTAAATATTTATGAAGTCAACTTAAATCACTCCAAGCCTCAGAAAAAGGTACCTTTTAGAGTAAGGAAGTATGCCTTTGTGAAATAAAGATGACTGTGATATAAGATACATTTTAAAATGCATGTATTATCATAGTTTTGAACAAAAAAGTATGTCTTCTGTCACCTTTTCTCCTTTCAAAAGACAAGATTTGTTCATCTATCAATATATAATGAGGTACACTGACAGAGCCAATTAAATTTTAGGTTTCTGTGAGGAAGATATTACATGACAGATAGCCTGCTCAGATATTGGCATAAAAGAGTTCTCTCTTTTCCTTGACCAATTATAACAATAGTTCCTAAATCATTCTCTCAGTTTGTCTTTGCATATACATGACTAATAGGTAACCAGTGAAATTCAAAGGTTAGAGATTAGATGAGTCCCAAATGAAATCATAAAATCTAATGAGAAAAAAAAATTGTGAATTTCACGCAGTATTATTTTGATTATCCTGGAATACATTTAAGTTGATTGATTTTGGAGTGGGTGGAAAAAGAAAGCAAAAGCTGCAAGTGCTGGAATAGCACAGCAACTTTCTCAATTTATAAATCGGCATTGCAGAAAATTTACTAACTGACTTAGGCAGTGGTTGTTTGATGAATTATTGGGATTTTTTGACTCTTTTTCTCCAAGTGTTCATCTTTAGACAGCATTATTTCCTATTTTTCTTCTGTGCCTTTTTTTCCTGGCTCAGAGATAAAATTTAGGTGAAACAGGCAGAAGAAGAGAACCTTGGAAATCATTAGAAATATAATCCAGAGACATTTTAATTGCAATATTAAGTATTAAAATATTTTCTCCTGTAATATCCATGATATTTGGTGCTCATGGTGAGGAATCTTTCTCATAATCTGAAGTCACATTTTGAAAGATTTTTTCCTAGACGAAATCTGAGATTGCATTGGTTGTGTGCTAGGTCACCGTACTGGGTGCACACTCTGCCTTTCATAGCAGTGCCAGAGGAATGAAGGGAAAAAATCTAACAAGAAATCTTTCTGTTGCAGGCAAGTTTATTGATTTTGTCTTTAAATAGGCCTGGTGATCCATGGAAAATATACATATTTTAACATTCACATTCTCCATCTGAGCTACAGTGAAATGTCAGCTGGATAAAACTTTACAATATACCACATCTCAAAACAAACACCAGACACTTCTTTTTTCATTTTTTCTTTCAACGTTTGCTCCAAAGTAGAGAATTAGAGTGCCTCTGAGCCATTGGCCACTGCAGGGCTTGGGCAGGTTAAAGGTTAGCACTGAGCAGTGGCAGCTCCATGGTTTGCATGGCCCTCTGCCAGTTCAAGGCCATGAGCCCAGAGAGACCAGGTCCAGGTCAGGTGTGTTTTCTCTCTCTGTCCAACAGCAAAAGATGAGCAAAGGGGTGGGATGTCTAACACTTACAATCACATTACTGAAATCAGACATGGGACCTGTAAGAAGGCAGCCAAAACAGGGCAATTTATTCTGCTTTTGGTTAAGGACAGCCCTGGGACTGTCCCTGTGAGAAAACTGAAGGCAAAGCAGAGCTTATGTATGCTTCAGTTATGGACTGCCCTTGCCTATATGCCTATATGTGTATTCTCTGACATAGAAATATGGCATACTACACTGTTGTTACCAAGTGAAAAATTTAACCAAGACAGGTTTTAAAAATACTATTCTCCTCTTTACAAAAGACACACTGCAAGATCCCACAGCGCAGAAAAGTATAAATGTTCAAATGTATRTAAGTCTTTGTACAAATGTAGACATTTTCTCTCTGTGTAGCACCTTTAACCATCACGCAGTCAACAGCCAAGGCTGAAGGTAGGATTAATTGTTGCCTTTTGGTAGGTTCTTATTATTTAGGGCAGAAAGCAGGTGTATATTGTAATATAGAGTACATACTTCAAATCTGTTCCTTTTCCGTAACAGGTAGACAATAATAGATCAAATGTGTTTTTCATTCACCCCAAGTGAATTCAGTGTAGTTAGCTAAAATTCAGTATCTAAATCACAATACCTGAATAGTTGTATTTTAAAGCCTATTCTGCAATATGGGGTAAATTAGAATCATTCAAGCATACTTGAGTAATGTAAAACCATCTTCAAATATTTGCGTTCTTACAGTCTTTCTAAAAGTTAAATATGCACACATATACCCATATATCCTATATTTTCCTATACTTACACATAAAAAATCTGTATTTGCAGTTATATAGCATGGAATATGTGCAATTATGGATACACTTGGCATGTATATACACACACAAATACAATACATACTAACTACCTATTTATATATAATCCGTATTTTTATTTTGTACATGTATTGTATGAGTATGTATGGCTACATTTATACACATTCGGAAAGAATTTATCATCTGTAAAGCCACATGCACACAAACATTGTCTAATAGTAAAAAGATCTTTGTAATGATAAGAAACTGTCTAATTGCATTTCCTAAGCACTTTGGACTGCTTCTCTTGCACTTTGCCACGGAGTACTAAAGTGGCAGGCTGGGATTGCAATTTGGGTTTTGGGGCTAAGAATAAGTAAGTATGGACTTAGCTTGTCACTTACCGTATTATTCTGAATCTCTTAAAACAGACAAATTATTCTGCAGTCTAGGCTTATATTTTAACACAATTTATGCAAGTGCATACATATTGTTTTAAAAGATGAAATAAAAATAATAAAAAATTATATCTTTTTCTTTGTCTATTAATTTTTTGCCTCTTGGAGACATATCCTGTCACATTGCCAGACATCTTACATTTGTTTATACTTTTCTTTGTTTCCTTCCAGTTGACTTTGTGGCTGAGAGTTTGCATGTGTGCAGAACAAGAATGAGACAGAGCTCAGCTGAGGAAATAAGGCCCATTCTGCAAATAATGAGAGCTATAATCACTTCTTCCCCCCGTAAGAGAAAATCCAGCAATTTTTTACTAAAACTCAGTGACAATTCTGTCCCTTCCATGGTGCCAAGGTCATGCAGTGTTTCACAGAGGAATCACGGTTGTTGAAGCAGCAGCTTCCTYGTCACTGAGTTGATTTGGCTGTCAGGAGCAACATTAGAAACTGAACTCTTTCCTGCAAGTGCCTGTGCTTAGCAACTAACTCTATTAAACTCTGTATGTCCTGCATTTTCCACATACCTTTCATATTTTTCCCTTTTAATATGTTCTACAGCTCAGAAAAGCCTCATCCCCTCAGCCCACAGCTACAAGCTACTAGTCTGGAACCAAGATTAAATCTAAAAAATGTCAAATATAATGAAAAAGAGCGGAGGAGGAGACTGGATGGTTTAGTGGAATGGAAATGGTTTATGAAGGCTTTCACCTCTAACTCACTGCTCTGAATCTTCTGCAGTCAGTAGTCACTGGGATTTTTGAGCATCTGATAGTTGTTCAGTGACCTATGCTAAATAAGTTGTTAGTCTCAGCTGAGCTCCTTGTGACTGGTGTCCACATGGCAGAAAAACATAGCATCTAACATTGAGAGAATTTTACATCATCATTGGTGATACTAGTAAAGAACTAAAAGGTCAGAGAATGATGTATACTTGTCCAAAAGGAATTTATACATCCATTTCACTAGGATGTTATTAGCAATCGCTGAACATTATTGATATTATTTTGACGCCCTTTAATGCTCTTAACAAATTACCTTAAAAAGAGCCAGCAGCCATTTTGCATTTAATAAGAATTCAAGAACTATAGAAGATGGTGACAACTATTTATTTGTTTCCCTCTGACTGCATATGTAGTCTCAAACAATACACAAAGATAGAGGTGGCCATCGTCCAGAATTTCTGCAATCTAAAGTTCAATCTGTGTAAAATGATTTATACTATGAAAATTAAAAATATTTACCATCATTTACCATTTACCAACCATTAAAATTATTTACACCATTCACTTCAGATAAGGACATAATGTTCTGAAATGTTTACCAGCTACCTATTCCAATTTCATCCTTTACAAGCTAATAAGGGTTATTGTTGTGAATGGGAGAACAGATTCTTCAGCTTAAAAAGTAACACAATCTAAAGATTGCTTAAACGGGAGTTTTAAAGTTTTTCAGTTTTAAGAAGATCTGAGAAGATGCATTTCAATAAAAAAGAAAGTATTTTTATCCCTGCATTTACCAGGAAGTACTGGAAAGGTCCCTTGATCTTATAGAAATTCCCACTGTGTTTGGTTACATTAAGGAATAGGATAGAAGATTGATACAAGCATAACATTTTTTTTGCTGCTTTCAGAAACTTTCCAAATATCCAAGGCATGCAAAGATTATGCATTTTTTTCTTTTTTTCTGTATTAGTGGCAGTACTTCTGTCTGCTCTTCCTCTCAGTCTTCTCCTTCCTTTTTTGGTAGTTTTCTTAGAATGTCAAAATTAATCACTTTTTAAGATTTATAAGCCAGTTAAGACTTACAAGGAAGTTCTTCTCATTCTCTGCCGTATGCCCAGGTAAATCTCTTTATTTACTCTGCAATTTTTAGAGGAAGTGCTTAGCAGGTCTGTAGCATACAAACAGGAAACATTTTGTCAGGCAGATAGGAGTGTACTTTCATCAAAAGGATAATGGAAAGAAATTTTTCAGTCATATTTTAACAAAGAACAAATATACTGTGTGCATTCATCCACTTTAAAGTCTATTTTTTCAGTAATTGAAATAGATCTCTGGATGTTATGATAAGTCCAGAGTCCCTCTCAAGGAAATTAACCTTTAAATTACAGTTCTGTTGTGTTTTGCTGTCATATTTGGTGTGTTAAAGCAAGCAGGAAAATGAATCCAATGTTCTTATTTGTTGACAGCTTCATTTTCATTTAGTTTCTTTGTGAGAGATTTAGTTTATGCTAGATGAGAGGTGCCTGAAAGTCAGGAAGTCAAAAGTACTGCAAACAACTGGAAAAATAATTTAATGCATGAATTGAATTAAATTAAATTAAATATACCTTTTAAAGATGTATATTTGTATACATTTTACTGGGATGTGTCATAATGTAAAAGCTCATAATATCAGCAAAAAAGTAAAGCATGGAGCTGTGCTAATATCTCTAGTAGGTCTCCAGAGGAAAGGTTTTCATACTTTCCTGGGGAAAATAACTTCACGAACATAGGCTCTCAATTACATCTATAGAGATTATACTTTTAAAAAAACTTCATGTCCCAAATCTAAAAAAAAAAGATTCACAAACACTAATGAAATACATCACATTTCTATCACACAAGATAGCTCATGTAGTTGTCATTTCACAGTTTGCTAAAGCAACACTGATATCTGAGTTATGTATAATCCTGAGGTGGTCTACAAAAGCAATACAAGTGGGTAGCATCATTTTTCACAGGTGACATGCTACTTCAGAACTTAAAATCCAATCTTTCTTTTATCCCCATTTCCCCTTCCCCCTTTTCCCTTTTCCTTTTTCCTCTTTATTTTTCCTTCTTCCATTTTCCTCCCTTCCCTCTTCCCCTATCACTTTCCTTTCCATTTTTCCCTTCCCTTCTCTTCACACATTCAACTCCTCATTACACCATAAATTGGCATCTCCCTGTGTCTTGCAACTCTTTCCTAAGATTAACGCTGGCTTCTGCTGAATCTTTCAGCTACACTGTGTTAATTCTTTGTGGGGTTTCCTTGTTTTGATTCCTTTGCTTTTCTTTCTTTCCTTTTTTTTTTTNTTTTTTTTTTTTTTTTTTTTTCTTTTCCTTTTTTTTTTTTGTCTGTAGAAATGCTGCAGTGTTGTATCTGCACCACTATAAATTTTATTATTTCTCTCATGTGTTTCATGTTATTTTCTGGCCTATTCTTAAAAAGAAAAAGGGTTTGACCCTTGAAGAAGTAGAAAAATAGAAAACATCCATCAAAGAATTAGCTCTGGTGGACCTAGCACAGTAGCAGTAGGAAATACGTTGTATAATGATGATGAAGTATTGAAAGACTGTCAGGATTTTTTTCTCACCCTGAAGAATATTATGTAGGTGAGTCCCAAGCCTTGAGACAGCAAAGACAACTCCTTGTCTTGCAGAGCTGGTGTTATTGATGTGCTTTTTATTTTCTTGATGATCTGCAGTTTTGTCTTTCTTGCAGATTATATTCTATTTTCTATTATAGATAATATATATAATTATATAGTATAGAATATATGTACACTAACCAGGTCCTTAAAAATATGAATTAACTGATCTGAAAAATCTGAGATTTACAAAGAACTCTGTTTACAAAGTGGAATAAACAGGATGAAACACCACCAATCATAAATCCAGTTCATTCCCATATTAAAACAGAGGCAGGACAAATTAGTGACTATGCAAACTAAGTTAAGGGATCAATTGTATCAGACTGTAATGCCAAGGCTGGCCTAGAACACAGAGTGGAATATGGAAACTAATGGCAGTTATTTGCATCTATATTAATACTTTGCCTACCTGTTACTCTGCATTCTCTGAAAACTAAAGGAATCAAGGATAAGGGAAATAATTTGCCCAGCAGTCCATATGTTCACATTTGTGTGTGATATTTTTCAGTCTAGTAAATAATCTTTTAAATATGTATTATGTCATTCTCTTGTGTGTTTCTTCACTCAAACTTATCATTTGTAGAAAATATTTGACTAAGCTTCATTAAGTAGAATATTCAAGAATCAATTAACATGACAGCTTTAGAAATAATTTGTGAAATGAAGCAGAAGCTTCCTTTTTGAAATGAAAAGATGATCAACAATAACAGTCAACTCACACTATTTCCTATTCCTTGTGCTTTGCACTGCCTCATCCCTCCTCCTATTCCCTTTGTGCCAGCGAAGGGTTCAGAGATTATCCCAGTATTGTGATTTGGAACATTCAAAGAGAGTACATGATGCTTTGCATGCAGGAAACAGAATATTACGGACAGGTCAGGCGTATGCATGTGACCCTGCACTGGAGCTAGCATTCAGCATCCAGCTATGAGCAAAATAAACCAGAAAACCAGAGAATTCATATTACAGCAGTTTAACTCTGTAGTGTCTTCTCATCATGTAGAAACGGACTGTTGCATGYTTAGATTGTTGTACGTGCATCTAGCGCTCGATCTTCAAATGATGGGTTTCAAGCTGATGTATGAGAGCCATCCATACTCCAGTGCCTAAGAGAAGGAAAAAATTGAAATTCTAGTTCAGTACTGGATAAACACTTCYGTGTGGCCTGACTCCAATATCAGCAGTTCATTTTAATGATAACGGCAGCTCTGGTGTTCATTCTAAAATCCTTAAATGTACTTAACAACCTGTTTATGCTTGGAGTGTAGTGAGTTTATGGGGACAGCCAAATGAAACAGATAAGGGTATTATGTAAAACCATATTCTGAAATGTTTATTCCAGCAGTTAGTATGCATCGGGAGTAAATTTGTAGACCGTTATCCTCAGGTTTCATGCATTTTAAATAAAGCATATTTATTTTAATTTAGAAGCAGACAGTTATGTGGGAAATAGAAAGGTTTTGACAGCACAACTGTAAATTGAGCATTGTTTGAAAAGGTATAGTCATCTTAAAATCATCATTAATATTTCATGCATCTGAATTTCTCTCGCATGCAGGTTGTATGCTGTTTCAGCCATGGATCAGCAGCTGCAGCTATTAAAGCTCTATATTCATTCACATATTAAAACTTTGTTTAGCACAATGACACCATTTCCCCCTTTATCCAACAAACCACTTTCTGGAATGAAATCAAGGAATCAGAGTCTGGCTTATCCTGAATGTACACGTGTGTAGCAAGGCACCTATTTATCTTTTTGTCACCATTAGCACTTCCAAAATGTCTATCACCATTCCACTTGCAAATGCTATTTTTAAAAGGCTAGTCACTATTAAAGGCACTGTCAGTCTGATTTTTCTAGCTGTGAAATCATTTTTACACAATTTATAATAATCCTTCGTAACCTCATAAAGGAAATTACTTTTCTCTGCAAATGCTTCCTCTATACAAGACATTTACTACACGTGGATTTCTATGGTAGATATGAGAACTAGGCTCCTCTTAATACCGGTTAAAATGGTAAAAAAATAGCTAGACTTTTACAAAAGAGTTTTGATATAAGGACAGGGACGGGTAATATTTGTAATACTCTCTTCCTGGATTGAATTACTTTATTTGAGGAAAAGGAATTAAGTTTAATTAAATCAGTTTTTTGAGACATTTGGATTCAAGCAGGAGATTTCGGACTATATTTTATTATCGAGTCCAGAGTCAAGACTGAGCTGTACCTTTCGACATGAGCAGCAGATTGGTTAAAAAACAACAGAAACATTCATAGGTACAAAGAAACAAGTCTTCTTTTTCTCACTTTCATCACATTCTGTCCATATCTTACTACTCGTACCATTTATATATGTGTCCAGATAGAATAAGTTAGTGTTAGCAGTGCTTTAAAGCTGAGTTAGAATATTATGTTCTTTAAACACTGTTATAAAACAAAACCACTAACCTTTTGTCAATGTATCCTGTCCTGAAACAAGTAGAAGGAATTTTATTGACTAGATTCTTTTCTAAAGGAAACAGATTTATGACCTTCAATAAGGGCTCTGAAAAATCTGAAGAGATTATGGATGCAGGTATGTTACCTGGGGCGTATGTATTTCCATGGTAAATGTCAGCAGGAAAACAACCATATGAACTAAACAAGCAGTAAATAGAGAGAATCATGAGAACACAACTTCTGCTTCACAACTTTTGCTTCCCTGTCACAAGAAAACTGTTTCAGGGCAGGACTAAAACTCTCTCCAACACACTCTCTCTCTGAAGAATGCAGCTTGATTTTATGGTACAGAAGCTGAGACTTGTACCCCTAAGGCACAAAACAGCTTTGATACACAAGAGAAAATATGAATGGTTAAGGGGCAGAACAGCAAGTTCCCTTTCATTAAGAAACTGGCATGCATATTATGTAAATCTCCTGTGCGTTTGCACACATCTTGTTCTCAATGGGGGAAAAGTGTGCAAGCTTCTTTGAATGAGGAAAAGAATTAGAAAATAACATCTGAGGGCAATGGGTAGCAGACATGGCTCATCAGCAGCCGTGGTAAGTGACTAGGCAGATTCAAAAATTTGTATCAGCCTGACTTTCCCTTCCAACTGTCAATATAGGACTGACGCTGCTAACTACTCAATTCTACAATACTGGGAAAAAAAAAGAAAAAAAAAAGAAAAAAAAAGACACTCCTATATATGTAACTATAGCCTTTATTTGCAAATAAACTGTATATTTCAGTGAGGTTACTGTTGTTAAGGTAAGATGATAGCACCTTGTGGGATTGAGAGTAACATAGCCTGTCCCAAAGCTAAAAGCAAAACCAAGCCCTTTTAAAACAAACATGCTTTACGCACTTGATCCTGAAGTAGATTTTTATTTCAGTTTCAGGTGTATAAAATAATTTCAGTGGACAAATTTAGGAATTATGCTACAAATCAGTGTCTAACCTTAAGGAAAATCATAGGGTGGAATTTATGAGACTAAATCAACAAATCTTTGCAGATTTTTTTTTTAAAGCCAGGACTTGTTATTTTGATAGTCTGATCTGCTTAAATAATTTAAACTCAGGTCTTCTTTTCAAACAACAACAAAAATATCTTAAAAACCTACAGTTTTTTGGGAGGTCAGGTAAGCATAAAAGTTTCAGAAAGGTTTGGGAACGAAAGCTCTTTAATGTTCAATGTTTTCCAAATGTCACACGTTTTAGAAAATGTTTTATGAACTCACAACATGACTTCAAATTTAGTGAATCCTTTCCTCCATGAATAATTCCCTTGTTGTTTTCCAGGGACCTTGAATTACAAAACATGCTTGTCTACCCAGGGAAGTACATGTTATGCAAACAATGAAGAAAGAAATGCAAGAAAGAAAACTTTGTATGCTGTTGTTGTTCTTTCCAGAAACATAAATAATCCCAGACTATTCACCAGTTACCTTAGAGATGAACTAGCCACTAAACCGTCAGGGAAATTAATTATCCTCTTGTAGGAAGAAAGCACTGGGAGAAAATGTACTACAGTATCTGCAGTGGTGAGACAAGTCTCCCACCTGCTACATTAAAAGGAAAAAAAACCTATTTTCCAGGTATTACTATGTTAGTATACGATGGGATATTATCTTCATACAGTAAGGCCAGGGAACAACTTCTGGCTTTACACAGGAGACATTTACTGTGACTTATTCATACCAACCGTCTATAGTGGGGCAACACCTAACACTCAATCATGGCTTCTTATGTAAACTAAAAGTAGAGTCCCAAAGAACAAGGGAACATCATGCTGGTCCAGAATATATTTGCCTGCCCTGATATTGAGAAAAGCGAGCTTGAGCATGTGAGTCATAGAAGGAAAAAAATGAATTGGCAATTTACCAGTGACAAAGAAAGCAAAACACCGACAATGGAGAAACTAAGCCTAGTGGAAATTACTGACATGAATCAACCGTTGCTCAGCAAGTACTTCTGCGACTTTAATCAAATGCTAGGAAATGTAAAATTGGACTGGTCCAAAGTTATTTCTCTAGCCTTAATTTTCATGGAACCAACTTTGCATTCTTGAAGGTAGGGCACACCTGAGGCACAGAAGGCCTTAAGTCAAAATTGCAGATAAGTGTATTTGTGAAGGGATACAATATCAACAAAGCTGTCTTTAGCTAGATTTTAGTACCATTAGAATGAATTAGGTTAAGATTAAACTATAATTAAAAAATCAGCTTTCTATGATTTTTGCTGTTTTCCAACAGAATGCTACAGTTCCTAAGAATTTTTCCTGCAATCCTTAATCTCTATTTTGAATTACTGAGGGAAAACTTAGTGATTTAAATTAAGAAAACAGGGAGCCACCAGACTGACCTTTTCCCTCCACTGTAAAATGAATACACCCTTAAAAATCTCAAGTTGTTCACTGAGATAGGAGAAACACTTTGAAGAGTGCAATTGCTTGAGCTCTTGACTGCATTTGTAATTTCTTGCACAAGCTTTTCAACCTTCCTAAATTGTCAGGAACAGGGCTGCAACTTCAGCACCTGGCAATGGTGCTGTCCTTAGACTTAGAAAAAATAGGTGTTTGCTTAGCACAACAGACCATGAGGGAGGCATCATGCACCCCCACCCCCTTATTTTTGTGATGCAAGAAGATACGGAGACTAGGTAATCTGAAAACAGACAGACATAGGTAGTGGGGAGGTAGAAGCGTTGTGTGACCAAAGGGTTTCTTTAGGGCCTTGCTTTTCCTTAACAGCAGCAGTCACTGCTATTCCCCTCATCTTCCCCAATCACAGAAGAGTAACAGTCTGATTGCCCACCCGATATCCAGCTTGGCACTTAGCCCAACTTGGCTTTTCTGTCTGTAAGACAGAAATCTGGGTTCAGGGATAAGAGAAAACAGGGTAATTTTCTGCATAGTGTTGGGAAGGTATGTGAATTCAGGAAAGGGGGCTTGCACTTAGACATCAGACCAGCTTAGCAARGGGGATGTAAGGAGCTTGTTGTACCTTCATTCCCTCAAAATACAGACCTCTCCCAGCCCCTGTCTCAGTGGTCAAAACCCCAACGCTTCTTTCCCCCCTCATCAAGCTTCCAGGTCTCATGGACTTCTCCCAGTCCTTCTCCCAGTATCCCCAAACTATCTGACTTCTCTGAGTCTGCCTAGAGGCTCTCTCCCATCTCAGCTCCATTCTCCATCTCAGACCACTTACTTTCACAAAATTAATTTTTATCATTCCATGGTGTGCTGGTTTTGGCTGGGATAGAGTTAATTTTGTTCGTAGTAGATAGTATGGGGCTATGTTTTGGATTTGTGCTGAAAACAGTGTTGATAATATAGAGATGTTTTTGTTATGGCTGAGAAGTGCTTACACAGAGTCAAGGCCTTCTCAGCTTCTCATGCTCTACTGACTGAGAAGGCTGGAGATACACAAGAAGCTGGGAGGCGGCATAGTGACGACAACTGACCCAAACTGGCCAACGGGATATTCCATACCATATGACGTCATGCTCAGTATATAAACTAGGGGAAAGCTGGCTGGGGGGGCCACTGCTCAGGGACCGGATGGGCATTGGTCAGTTGGTGGTGAGCAATTGGGTTTTTTGGTTGTTTTTTTTTTTTCATTTGCATCATTTGTCTTTCTTGGGTTTTATTTCTCTCTCTTTTTGTTATCTTCCTTTTCATTACATATTATTATTATTATTATTGTATTTTATTTCAATTATTATACTGTTCTTATCTCAACCCATAAGTGTTCTCATTTTTACTCTTCCGATTCTCTCCCCCATCCTACTGCAGGGCGGGGGGAGTGAGTGAGCAGTTGTGTGGTGTTTAGCTGCCTGCCGGGTTAAACCACAACACATGGACACATCATTTTGTCTTGACTTCTGGGATAGTGGAATTCAAATTTGGTTACTGCTGAGAAGCTTGAGGCCCTCTCTAGTTTGAAAATACGAAGTGCCACACAGCACTTGGCAGCAAAATGGAAAACTTATCAAAATACAGCTAACTCAACATGGGTAGGGATGCCATGTGAGTGAAACAGGAATTCGTTACACAGGGAAGATGGGCCCTCTTCTTTGTCAATATCAGAGCAGTTGAGCTTACCAGGGAAGAGTTTGTGAAAGTGAGCTGGAAGGCTGTGAGATGTGGTATCTTTGCCCAACGAAGCCAATTTTGTATAAGGTGGTGTTAGACCTTACTGACCATGGGTCAGACCATAAATCTTTATTTTAAACGTGTTAGCTGCTTCTAAATATAAGACTATCTGCACCTCTCTGGAGACCTGTTTCAAAGCTCCATAAAATAAACCAAAGGCATGCTGAGCTTAATGAGCACTTGATATCCTGCTATTATTACTATTATTAATGACACTGATACCACTAAGTAGTGGTGGTAGTCATACACAAACTCTTCTTAACACACCTACCTAAGCTTTATAAAACAGTCACTATCTCCATTTTATGTCAGAGGAAACTGAGGAATAAAAGCTGAATGGATCCATGTTATGGAAATGGTCTGTCAAATTCAGAGTTTCAGGTTCAAAACATTGGACTAGTAGGCAAGCAACATGTCTACACACAGTTGTGTTCAGGTAGCTAAGCCAAGATACAGTGAATAGGAACTGACAGTCTGACTGAAAGCTAGCTAGCGTCAACCCTACCCAGATAAGCTACTCTGAAGTTCTGTAGGTAAACTCTCTTGGATTTTCTTATTTGCCTATATTATTGAATATGTGTTCTAAATGTTCTGAATATATTTTCTGAATACACGTGCTATATGTTCTGGAAACTAATCTCTCTTTTGTCTTAGATCACCATGAAAAGTCAAGGACATGGTCTTGAACCTAAGGATGATTTTGCCTATTCGATATGAACATGAAATAGACCAATTTCATTGTTGCCTTAGTTTTTCAGAAAAAATGTAATAAAATAAGAATCTAGTGTTCCAAATAAAACACTGTAAAACAAACTTTAATCTCTGAGTCATTGGAAAACATTGTTTACAGTTCAGAACACAGAGAACATCCTGAAGTGACCATCCATCATTGCTCTGAATTGCTGGAGGAAATAGAAATAAAATGAGAAAGCAGTCTATGATTTTATATTAATTGCAACTCCAAGATGGTTTTACCACAATCAAAATAAGGCCAGTCTGATGGAATTTATAGATAGGTAATATTGAAAACATATTTCAAGCCTCATTTTATGTCAAGGTACAAAAATCAGATTTCAGATCAATGGTGTAATAAAATAGTACAAAGTAGCTGATGAAAGCTAACTTGGTTCCAACACAAGAATTCATCATGATAAACATATCTCTCATTTCCACATCTGTCATCCATTTTTAAAACCAATAAATCATTTAAATATGGATTTAACTGTTCCTACAAGTCATTATAACGTTATGCACTGCACTGAAGGAGAACTTTAACAATAATGCACTTTTCTGAATTCAGGATTATAAAAAATGGATTAGAAGGTTAAGTTTTGCTCACATAATTGCTGTGCAGAAACACAACTGACAGCAAAACAACTGGTCTTTTTCCGGCTGGCATTTCTACCTTCCACAGGCTTGAAGTCACCTAATAGGCCCTGTGTTTTTATAGGAATGGGTGAATGATTCAGATTAAAACCTGCCGAGGTAAGCAAAATGCTGGAATCTGAGGGCAGAACGTAGATATCTGTGAGCTGGATTGGACTGCAACTCAAACACTGAGGGCAGGGCTGAGACTTGTTGCATCCTAAGCACAGTTTGAGCCCTGCGAGGCATGGCAGGAATGTTGGCTGCATGGCCTTTAATGAGAACCAATGAACGCCCAGCAGAACGGGCTTAAAGACCTCGCCAAAACCCCCACGCCAAAACACCCCGCGACTGTTGGGCTGATCTGCTGGTTTTTTTCTTCTCCTTGTGATAAAGGGCTTGGAGGAAGGAGAAAGGGCTCTGGAGGAAAGGAAAAAGAGGGGTGTAGGGGGGTGATGTTAAAAGACTCATATCATTTTCATCCTTGATCATAATTGAAGAAAAGCCAGGCAAAGTCAGAAGGATCACAAGTCCCAGCAAACATAATCAGATTCTGATTTCATTACTAAGCTTTGCACAGCCTCGATAAGAGAGATGATTAGAGAGCGAGTCCATGGCAAACTCGCTTTATGGATATTTATTTCAGAATTTTAATTCATTTACTCTAGCAAACGATAACCTTCTGTTTTATTATATGCATTTCTAAGAGAAGCTCCTTAGAAATTCTCCAAATCCTCATTCAGAATTATACTAACTTTTAAAAATATTGTGACAGTGAGTATAAAAGTGGAAACACTATTCAGTGTTTTAATATAAATATTTAATAATTTGACAATACACTAGCTGTATTTAATTTATTTTTAATTTTGCAGTGACTGCATTTTTAACTGTTTAACGTGCTATTCTTAAATTGGAATCATGAAGTCAGTCTAAGCATTATAAACAACACTGTAGACAGTATTCATCACTGTAAGAGCTAGTGGAAAAAATCCTACAATCTCTCTAGTTGTTATAATAATGATGTTGGTTTCCTGTTCACTACAAGGGTAATTAATGAAGAATTTGGCTGAACTGCACATACCAGGCAGCTAAGGTAATACTTTATGTACACATTTCACTACAGCATAACACACAATACAGGGCTTGTTTTCTTATTTCTTACTTTGAAAATCAATCAGGTCACTAGGCAACCAAAATATTGAGCTATAACTATTAGTACTTCACTGAAGCCGTGTGTAATTTCATTAATTCTTCTGCTAGTGCTGTCCGTCTGAGATAGTGAAAATTTCATTACTGACTCTGAATACATTTCATGCATAACAAATGAACAATCAATTAAACATGATTTTTTTCTTATTCTTTTTGTCCCATTTGTCCCTAAACTGTATTAATGTTCTACATGACATTCCCTCTTCCCTTCAGATTTTAAGTAATCATTGGTCTTTTAATAAAATTCACCTTTTCCTAGCCTAGAACAAGCTGACAAATTAAAACAGAAAATACTATCAGTTATTCACATGGTATTCTGCATGACTTCAAGCTTTGTGACATGCTTAGAGATTTAGGAATGAAAGAATCTGGATTTTGTTTTGTTTCTCGTATCTGGTTGCACACTTATCAAAAGCATCTATTTAAAATGCTAAGACTGACTTTAGTAGAAACAAACCTTCAAAAGGGAGACTAGCAAAAACTTTGGCTGACTCTGGTCAAGAGCTAATACGAGTGACTTTGGGTCTTCCTTTTCAAATGAGGTAATATCTGATTTTCATCTCGTGTAATGCATTTCCATTTCCGTTGTGCAGCAACGAGGCTCCTTACCCATGCTCACCTCTTGTTATGGCAAGCCGCTCCAGCTGTAAAGCAGGGCTCCAGGAAGTATATTCTTTCCTTGCACACCTGAAGATTGCTTGATATGGTTAACAAATACTTCACACTTCACCCTTCTACAGTGAAATGCCAGAGATAGTAAAACACTGAGATTGGCTAATCTGGAAATCAAGACTCCACTTCAACAACCTAATAGTCACTGTAATATCATTCATATATTTATAAGGAGACTGAAAAAAGTAGAATGGAATACAGAGATAGGAAGATTCCTGTTCAGTATTCTGAACATCTTTGTTTTTTTTCTTTAAAAGTACACTATTAATACGCAAAGCTGCCAATTAGTTTAAGTATCTGGCACCAGCATGGATTTACAACAAACTAACAGGTCTCCAAAAGCATTCACCCACAGGATCTAATCAACCATCCTCTCAGAGACAGTAGAGAAAGTGAGGATGTACTAAAGGAAGCAAGGTCCACTTACCATGGACTTATAAACTACTAATACTTAGTTAGAAACACTTATCAATTATTTCAAAATACATCGGCTGGTGGCCAGAACAAATCAAATACATGCAATGCAGATGAGCCTGAACAGACTGTCTACCAGCAGAATTCACTCAAAATATTGAAATAATAACTAAGGCTGCGTAATGTTTGAGTTCAATCATGCATATACATTTGCAGTACAACCAATATAAAATATGTACATCTAGAAGAGAAAGAAAGACGTAAGCAAATCTTCTCAGTGCAAAACATCATTAAACTCTTTCCATGTGACTTTGTAGCTTGCCTGCTGCGTACTCTGGTCCAAGTTCCCTGGGCTGTAAAACCCTGGTCTTCATGACCTGCTTTTCATTATTGCCCCAGTTCTCGTACTGTTTAGGATGGGTCAAATACAAAACATGCCTTGAATGAAAAAAAAATTATGATGTCAGAGCAAGTTCTTCATCTTAGACCCCAGTTAAATAGACAGGAAAAACACTGTATCAAGATTCTTCAATATCATAAAGCAACGTTGCTTTTAAGGAGCTGTTGGTGATGAGATTGCTTTGCAAATACATACATTTTGTCATTGTGCCAAAACTAGCAGCTCATTTAATTTTCAACTCTTCTCGACTGTAAATGCACACATTTACAAACATGTTTAAGTGGTCTGTGAACTATCCGTCCCACGTCAAGCAACCCCACTTCACATAAAATTATTTCATTTACTTGTAATAGAGTACACGTCTTGCCTGGCCGTGGTGGAACTCCCTCTTTCCTCTTCTTATTTCCCTTTCCAAAATCTCACCTCTCCACCATCTGGGAGGAAGGTTTTGCCCAGGGCAAACGGAGCAGCTGCTGTGCAGCAAAGTAGGAAAGCTGAGACAATGTTTGGCAGAAGCACCCTGCTCCTCGCTGCTACCCGGTGAAGGCAGCAGAGGCTCCTCTGCTAGGCAGCAAGCATTCGTCACACAGAAAGACTTTTTTCTGGGTGGAGATATGAGGGACACAGTGTTGCAAGAGGCATTCAGAGGTCTGAAGTGATGTAGAGGTGGTAAAGGAGGTAATTTTGGAACTTTAGCCTACCTACTTCAGTCTGCCACTTGCTCAGATTCATTTGTTATTCCATAAAATAGTAGGTACAGAATACCTTTTTATACCTGTACATCAAAATCATTATTATAACATGGTACCAGCTATGTTATCTATAAAACCTACAAAGAAGAAGAGTCATCTTCAGCCTTCAGATCAAATGTTTCATGAGGGCTATTGTGTCCCATGACTGCAATTGTCAAAAGGGACGTGAATAATGCAGCAATTGTTTCACTTCCTAGTGCTTTTCYTTAATGAAGGTAACCTAATTTTAGTTCATAATTTTCATTCAGAAATTAACTACAGTTCTTTGTGAGCTGCTGCTGAGCGCAGTTTCCACCACCACTGTCACTGCCACTACTTTCTGAAAAGCTCTTTGAGTCACTGTTTAAAGAAAGAAGAGATAACATGTTTTCATCCTATTCTGGTCTAATTTAAGATAACATGAAACACTTCCTTGCAGTAGTAATTTACTATTTAAGGAAAGGAGGAGAGGATAGTTTGTTTACTATATTTTACTTTTCTGCTGAAGTGAGGATGTGAAGAAAATGCTATCTATGTGAACACATTTCACATTTAAAGGAGAAGAGATGAAAAGTCCACTATGTTGGCCAGGTAGAAGTGGCATACTGCAACAGGAAAAGCCTGACAACCGACAGCCCTGCACGGCTCTGTCTGTTCTGTATTGGTTAAAACATACAGCTGGTAGATGGGATCAGGGAAAAGGAAGATCGGCCGTGTAGGTGTTATAAAGGGTAACAATTCCCCATCACAAGAAAATTAAGAGAACTAAGGAAATTTTGTTGTTCAGATCTGTCAATAGTGGAAAGGGAGGTTTGGAACATTTAATCAGAAAGCTTGATAAAGTTAAAGATGTAAGCTATTCCTTACATGTTCAAAATTTCCACTGACTTTGATGGGAGCTTCGCATGAGCAAGGGATGCAAGCTAAGACATGAATTTGCATGCTTAGGGTAAACACAAGAGAGTGGGAAAGCTCCTGTTGTTCTTTGCAATGCAAAGCAGCCAGTGAGTCAGTTTCCGTATTTGCAGTGAGCCTCCTCCCTGTCGTTAAGGAAGGAATCAACTTACTCCAAGAGAAGGGTCTGGACACTGTTGCATTTCCCCTGTCTCAGACCACCACCACTTTGCCTCAGTGAGGAAGGACAACACCACATCTATATCTGGTACAATTCATTTATAATATGTGGTGAAACGAGTGCAATATTCGATGAGTAATATAACTTGTCATGACTCCTTTTTCTTCTACACCATTTTGCAGATTCACTATGTGAATATAAAATTAAAGTTATGCACTCTAATATGCAATTTTAATCAATTGATAATCACTTTTATAAAGTGTATGGTTAACAATGCTTTAACTGCATACATTATACCAATTCTAAAAAGCAGTATAAATTCACAGTATCTTTTAATTCTTTCAACTGTAATGATTTTGGATGGGATAAAATGTCACATAAGGGGATAAACTATTCATTCCTTTTTCCATCTAGATTCCCACCCCCAAAGGTACTTCAGGGCTGTTATTTTTGTTGTATTCTTCCAAGAATTAAATGGAAGATGTTCCAAACATCTCAAATGCAAATGATATAGTGGCGTACTACAGGGAATTAAAATAGCTTTTTCCAGAGGGGAAAATCCCTATGTCTTCCATATTCATACTGTGCCACTTGCTATAAGCAGTATTCTAGGATCCACAGACTAAAGGGACTATAATTCCTTTGCACTCCCTAATCTTACTTTTAAACCCTTTGGCAATAAATTTTATGTACTATGTATTAAACACTACACTCACTAATGGGAAGATAAACATACCTATGTATTCATGTTTGGGTTTTTTTTTCCTTACTGATGTGGAGGTTTTATTTCGCTTACAGCTCTGTCGTCTATTTAAATTCTTCTTACAGTACAAATCCCTGGCTTTACCGTGTTTCAACTCCAGTTGACTTAGTCTCAGCAGTATTTTTTCACCCAGCTCACCTATTTGATCCGTCCAATTGAAAATATCTACCAGTTAGGGTTGCAGCCAATTTACTAAGTTACCTACCAAACCTTTTCCAAAAGATTATCCTACATTTGTTTAAACAGAGAAAATTAGTGTGAATGTGTGAAGTGACATCATTTTTTCATTAGTAGTAATCTGCTAATTTATTAAATTTTCTAAAAGACAAACAAACCCTCTCCCCATCTTTCAAAAGAAATTCAGTGCAGACAAAGATTGAAGTTTTAAATGCAAAGGTGACATCTGAATAACAGAGGTACCAGGTGATATTATGTGTATAACTAAGATAAAAACAAATTGTATTTTATGAACAAGGTAAAGGTCTAATAAATAAGGTGTAAACAAATTATTTTTGAAAGATTCTGATTGTAGACCTGTTGACTGGGGCTTGGCTTGATGCTACGTCAGTACAGAGCAGCTTGAAGTGTGAATATTCCGCATGAGCCTCTGCAGGATTCCCACAAGTAACGTGAGAGGCAGTCAAAACTGCAAATCGCAGCGGCCATAGCTGGGCCAGCGGCATGTCACCTGTGAAAGCTAAAGCCTCCGTGGAGCTGACTGCTTCAGCCAGGGACTTTGTGCTACTTGGCTAATGCTGAATAAACTGGTGAAGGCCAAAAATGGGCCAGTAGCTATGCTTATTAATGTTTCCTGACACTTTCCATTATAAAATGCTGATTTTAGTACTTTTCAGTTTGCCAATTGGTAGACATTTGGGCTCAAATGTTCCTTAGTGTCTGCTCAAAGGTGGCTAAAACATGTGTTAGAATGTCTCTTTTGCCAAAACAATCCAGTCATTTCTGAGAATGAGGCAAGAAGTATGTTGTTTCACTCATGATAATAAATCAAAAAGGAGGGGGGAGGGAGGAAGGTGATAAGGGAAGAAGTTATTTAAATAGTTAATATAATTTGAAGCTGCAGACTGATATTTGGCAGTTGGGGATAACAATGTGGGATGACAATTGAAATTTGGCTTTTGTTGCCAGTGTAAATTATAAGGTTTTGGAGAAAAAATATTCAGGCTCAGCAGGGATTTCTTATATCTTAAGCTCAGAATATTAGTCAGGGAAGGAGTGGAGGGGTTCCACTTATGGCTACGTAAAATTTTTCTTGTATATGCAGCTCTGTGATATTTTAAAGCCAGAGGCAGGAGAGAAAATAAGCAGAGTCTGTTGAGCCCAGCAGCATGAACACCTATTTCAACCATGCAGGGGCAAAGGATGGAGCTGTGGGGAATGGGTGCAGTGAGAAAGAGTATGCGAGTGGGAGACTGGGACTCTATAATGTAAAAAGAGGGGAAAAGGTGGGATTTGTATTGGGGAATGTGTCAGAGGAATTTAAGGAATAAAGATTGTAATTGATATGATGGAGAAAATGGGGCTTAGATGAGAACGCAAGGCTTTGGAGGAGAATAAGATCAGCAAGTAAAGTCTTTGAGGAATTGGCAGGAGAATCTGTGACAATAAAAACATACTGTCTCCTTGAACTTGGAAAGGATCCCAACACCCCTGAACCGCTCCATTATTATATTAGCTCAAGTTATCAGTAGTCTGTATAATGATTCAGTATTTCCATTCATAGATATCAGTATTATTAATAAATGTGTGGGAGACTTTTCTGGTGGCATATTGCAATTAGTCATGTTATAAATCCAAATTTGATAATACTTGAGTAAAAATTGCTTAAGCAACCTTAATTGTGCAATCCGTATGGGCACACACTAAGAAAAAAACAAAATTACATAATAGCATGCTGTTTTTCCTTCAGGAAGCATACCTCATTCAGTACCTGGGAAAGGATGCTTCTGGGACCGAAACAAGGTTGTGCAGTACAGACAATTGCTGTGGCCTGGATCCCCCATTTGCAGCAGAAATTGGCATATGTACAGTGGTTGAAGCAAAGACTGTAGGGCGGCGGGGAAAAGAATGTTTTAATGATTAATTCAGTCAATGCCGCCTTGGAGAATAGAGTAAACCTCTGCTAACCTTTCACAGGTGGCCACAAGCTATGTGTTTCCCAGTTTCCCATTGCCTGACTTGAGAYTGTGGCCTGCTTTGCAGAAGTACTGTTGAACTCCCTCAGTGGCAGCTGAAGGTAACAGAAGACGACATTTGAATATTGCAGGAGCTGTACAATGCCAGTTTTTTGTAAAAAATGTGCCTTGTTTGTCTTAAACAAGGACAATTGAAACCTCAGGAACCTCTCAGTACATCAGTCCTTTTCCCGTTTGTGCTGGGCCCTGACAGGTTATTGGAGTAACATAATTTATAACTGTGAAGAACTCAGAAGTCAATTTTATAGCCTGTAGGTTTTCTATAGTATGATTATCACAAAGAACATCAAATAAAGTGGCTAAGATATATCCAGTTTTCTTCCTTCATCTTCTTCTTAGAAGGGGAAATGTCTGAGGTGTTTTATTTTGAATTTTTAAGCATGACTGAATGTTCATATATGTGGTTATTTGCTTTAGAGAAGACAAGATCAAAGAGCAGGAAGTGGGGAGCTAGAGGTGATTTTGCTTTCTTTGGGGTGTACACAGTCTTACACTGAGCTTAGGACACGTCTGTCCCCAGTCCAAAGAAGTTTTTGTTCTCTACAGAGAATGGCCTCAATTTGAAGAAGCAATATTTCACGTCTTGCCCATATCTTCACCTAGAACTTCATGGTGTATTTTATAGGTACAGTATGTACGGTGGTGTGTGTGAAGTCCTGATCTCACTTCTCCCCTTTCTCCTCCGGCTAGACTGCCATAGGTCTTACAGCCCATATGGCCATGTTTCTTTCCCATGTAAATTTGAGCACTGCAGAGASAAGGAGATTTAGCTTGGTGCTGAAATGAAATTAGAATTAGCTTAGCAATCTACTCTCCTGAAGGGATGCACTGCAAGGGTCTATGAATTCGAAAGTCCCAAATGCTACAGGCTTTGAGGCCACATACACGGCATTACTACAGTTCAGCTGGAACAGATACAAAATGATTATTCCAGAACAGGGAAAATATTAAACTATGTGATCCTGAGTTATATTCTGCAGGACTCTCAAAAAAAAAAGAAAAAAAAAAAAGGAAGAAATTGAGACAAAGTAACAAAGATCAATAGATAACTCTGGAAGCTGGTGCTAGAAGGAAAGTTTAGGCAAGTTTGTCATTTGGAAAATATTCTCTTGGTGGATTGGTCTTTCTGTTGGTACAAACTTTCTTCAGCTATGGCCAACATAAGTGATAACAAGATTGTGAGACTAAAAAGCATTGAGAATCTTGGAGTAACTAATTTTAACATCCATCATTTGTTTTGATAAAGTAAAGTTTTAATCGAGCTACAAGGAAAAAAATGAATAAGGTAAATGAGGATGCAAACAATGGATAGAGGAACACTAGAGAGTAAAGAAAAATAAGAGAAAAATATTATTCACCTCTAAAAAAATCCAGCAAAACAGTTGCCAATTAATTAATTGTGATCACTAGAAATGAAAGCAGTTGTCAAATAATTAAAAGTTAAAATTAAATCTTTTGCAACTGAATTATTGGATATGTCTACAAACAAGTGAAATGTTTAAATTCCAGCATAAGAAATACAGACAACATGAAGAAACTTACAATATTGATGTAGAGTGTCAAGCTGGATAGCAGAAAGATAATGAGAATACAGAGAAGAAGAACAGAAGAGGCACATAAGCTCTCAAAAGCAGGCATTTTTTTCACATAGAAATAAAGAGTAAGGCTGTGAAAGTAATGCTGCACATTTAGAATGTGATAACTTTAAAGATGTAAGCAGGAATAGCATAGATGAACTGTCACTTTGATCTTTTAAAAAGATGGAAAAAATATTACATGTGTTGGAGGGGAAAGGGGAAAACAGTGAATGGGGTCCACTATAGAATTGCAAGCTCATATTTACATACAGAAGGACATCTGGAAATACAACCAGAAACTCTGTCACTAGGAGTGACTTTAACTTCTCAGATACATACTGGAGAACAAATGCTAAAAAGAAATTAAGGTTTATATGGTCTTGGACTCAATAACCAACAAATTTATATGCCAGATAGAATCATACTTTGTTATTGCAGACTATGTTTATTTGACTTTGGTAAGTAGCAAGCATGTTGCATAAAAACTAGCAGTAGAAAATAACATTCAAAAGAATTATCATGAGATAATTCACTTTAAATTAAATAGAAGGAAAACCACAAACTACTCTTTAAAGTTTCTGATTCAAAGTGAAGACTTCAATAAAATAATTTTCTATTTAGTCAAGTTAAGCAGAATGAGAAACTTATCTCATTGAGTTTCTCATTCGTAGTTCACTATAGAAAGAACCTGAATACTTTAAAAAAAAACCACAAAGGTGCAGAAGCCATGTGGAACTAAAGTAAAATAAAGATGTATAAATAAATAAATAACAACTGGGAATAACCAAAAAAGAATGGAAAGCCTAGAGGAATTGAAAATGGATCTGATTAGAAAATTATGGTTTAAAGTTTAGTACTTTTAGAATAGAATCATAGAATCATTAAGGTTGGAAAAGACCTCTAAGATCATCGAGTCCAACCATCAACCCAACACCACCGTGACCACTAAACCATGTCCCTAAGTGCCTCATCTACACGTCTTTTAAATACTTCCAGGGATGGTGACTCCACCACTTCCCTGGGCAGCCTGTTCCAATGTTTAACCACTCTTTCAGTAAAGAAATTTTTCCTAAGGTCCAATCTAAACCTCCCCTGGCGCAACTTGAGGCCATTTCCTCTCGTCCTATCGCTAGTTACTTGGGAAAAGAGACCAACACCCACCTCGCTGCAACCTCCTTTCAGGTAGTTGTAGAGCACGATAAGGTCTCCCTTCAGCCTCCTCTTCTCCAGACTAAACAGTCCCAGTTCCCTCAGCCGCTCCTCGTAAGACTTGTTCTCCAGACCCTTCACCAGCTTTGTTGCCCTTCTCTGGACACGCTCCAGCACCTCAATGTCCTTCTTGTAGTGAGGGGCCCAAAACTGAACACAGTATTCGAGGTGCGGCCTCACCAGTGCYGAGTACAGGGGCACCATCACTTCCCTACTCCTGCTGACCACACTAGGGATCAGGAAGAATTTTCCAAAGTCAAAGTGAGCTAGATTAAAAAAAAAAATTGAACATTTTTTTACCTCCATTAACAAAAGAGAACTGGGATGAAGTGAAAACAGTATATAGTGAAGATGGGATAAGGATTAAGAAAGGTCCATGTGTGGCCTTATGGTGAAGTTCAATTTTCAGTGAGGTTACAGGGAAGATATGGGATATAAATTACCATTTGATATGGAGAAAAAACATTAAGTGCTTCATGTATGAAAACTGAGAGGGATTGTCACTATCCCAGAATCATGAGAGTACTGGCACAGTATTGCAGCTCCCCTAGTAGAGGTATGAAATCCATCAAGTTTCAGGAAATGCCTGAAAACAACAGAAAATATATTAAATGTTACACATATTTAAGAAAGTAAAAAAGGGTGATCCTTACAACTGTCACTCTGTCAGACAGGTCTGAGCTGTTTCACCACAGGAAAGAATGAAGACACAGAGGTACAGAGAAAATGTCATAAAATGCAACCTGGGTTTGACAAAGACAGATTGTGCCGGACTAACCTGATATCCTTCATTGAGGAGATAATTGCTTTTCTAGACAAGGGAAATAGGTCTAATCTAGATCTAATCTGCTTGGAAGCCAGGAAAACATTTGATGCTTAATAGGAAATTATTAGTTAAACTAGAGAAGATGATGATTAGGATAAGAACTGAGAAGTGGATAAATAAGAAGCTGAAAGGTCAGTGACAACAGTGTGGCACAGAGGAGATACAGTGAAATGCATGATCAGTCCTGAGGTTGATACTAGTATTTGCAGCTGTGATCTTGGCTTAAAAATGAGAAAATGCTGATGAAATTTGCTAATGGCATGAGTCTGAGAAGCTTCATGAGTCCTAAAGAAGAAATGGTCTCAAGTACAAGAAGTTTAGAAATAGGATGTTGTATTTCCAGAGGAATTTGAGAAAGAGATCCGGAGATCTAAACAATTATCTGCACTGAACTTACAAGGATTTTGGTGTTGGACCGACACGAATGTGTACATTTTATGTCTGTCACCCCCACTAACATTGATAAAATTKCACATATAGACAACTACACAGTAGCAGAAGTCTATGTTCGATGGCAGATAATGTCATAAAATAGCTCAGTAAAGACATTAGCAATTGCACTTCAGTCCAATTCAGTGTAATTAGGTATTTTCTGCTTTTTGTACTGTTGTTTTTACTGTATGACATTTTCTGCCTTGCTTTGGGCTTTTTGTACTGTAGGAAATAGCTTCTCTTTCCTTTTTTTTTATCTATTTGAATTTGTAATTAAATAATTACACTCTTTCTTCAACCAAAAGGGCAGGCCAACAGCTGCCTCAAAAGCAGAAAACAGTAAGTGACCTGTAAGAAATGTAGCGTGATGCTAATAAAAAAATGCAATGGCTACTCTTCCTCTTGGAATCTGATTTTACCACCATTCATTTGACAGTATGCAAAGCCTCCCACTAGGAGGGAAGCAGAAGGCTGCTGTTTGTTTGAAACAGGAACGTAATTCCACTTGATGAAACTTCATAGTTCCAGGAGCCAGCTGATAGTTTCAGCTGACCAGCTATTTATGCAGCCTCTTTATTTCTACCCCAAATATAATTTTTAAGTGGTTTCTATTTCATTTTAATTTGTACATAAGATCAGTTTAAATAATTTATCTGCTTGCATCTGACCACTTTGTGTGTTTTCTTGTTGGTAGCAATACTATTCTGTATATACTTCTGTTGACTGAGTGATGATTTCATAGCAACAATACTATCGTTATAAAATCATAATCCATAATAAGTCATGTTGGAAATAATATTATGGTTCACAACTAATTTAAATAAAATCAAGTTCGCTGTTGAACTGCATATCATGTGCACATAAATATTTTATCCAAACAGGTGTTGCATTTATTTTGATACATCCCGTAATTCAGAACCCCTACAAATAACAATATTGTCCTTTTGTTCCCAAATTGTTTTAAAATTTCATACCTCTATCTTCCAAAGATTTTGAATRTTTCTAATCCCTTAAGAATACTTTTAGTTAACAGTGAACTGTTTAGCTATAAGCGTACGAATGAAACTACTGGTGAGTTTAAAATCAAAGGTGAGTTTGAGTGTATTACTACTGAACCACATGAACCACTTTGACAAGTGACATTTAGAACTAATCCACAGAGTTCACAAAATTCATGTGGTATTGCATAATGTGTATAAACAACTGTAGCTCAAGTAACTTACATTATATATATTGGTTTAATATAGTGCAGCATCCATAGGAAATGCTAGAGCCAACATTTGTCAGTCACAGTTCAAGCAACTTTTTCAAATGAAGGACTACTTGCTGAATACTTTTGGGATGTTTAAACAGTATATAGATAGATGTAGATAAAGATGTAGATGTAGATGTAGATGTAGATATAGATATGGATGACATAGATATAACCAAGGATATCACAGACTCTTTGCTGCAGATAGAAAAATGATAACATATCAGGTAATTTATGGATTGAATTATTTGTTCAGTATAGTGATCTAGTTCTCATTACAAATAAATTCCAAATATTTAAGAACATTTCTTAAAAAAAAAAAAAAAATTAAAAAGCATTAAGCTGGCAAACAAGCCATTGTGTAAATCAGTTTTGGTCAATTCTATGATAATTTTTTATATATACATCTCTCTTTTTAAATTAGATAATACTTTTCTGCAGCAAAATGGCCATTATCAAGTAATACAATCTAAAACACATTTCTTTGATATAGAAAATAAGACACAGGCTTCGAGATTCCTTGGAGCTCTAATGTAACTAACTGACTCTCATAAACAGGTCACTCATTTATATAAACTGTAGTAGTGAGTTCCAAAGCACCCTAGTAAAGCTAGATGCCCAGTTAATTTTAATGAGTATTAGGCTTCCAGCTCCCTTAGGCAGCTTTCAAAATGTCAGCCTATAATTACAAACAGCTTGGACCAAAGCCCATTGAATTTAATGGAAAGTCTCCCATTGATTTCAATGAGCTTTTGGGTCATTGACTTTACTCTTTGCACAAATATTTCTAAAGGATTTGGATAGTAAATACCACATACTTTAGAAACACTACATTGCAAAGACTATCTTCACTTTTCAGTATATTGGACTATTTACAAAGTACAGAAAAAAAAAAAAAAAGACTATGGGAAGCCATATAATTGCAGAAATATTATAAAATTTGGTGGGAAATATAACACTAAAAAATAAATTAAAGCAAAGCAATTCTACTACGGAGCTGGTCAGGCCTGTTTTACAGAATCGTTTCAGCTGAAAAAAGCAAATGAACCAAACCAGAAACTTTTGTAAGGAATGGCTGACTTTGAGGAATGTAGCTGTTGGTAAGGAATGTTTTTTAAGGTTTTGAAATTGTCAGAATAGTCCCTGTCAACATTTTCTAAGTAATAAATATTGGCTTTTGTTTCTTCCACTTGAAACTTTAATGTAATTATAGAAACACAGGTAATTCAAAGAGATTTTTTGTAATTATTGAAAGAAAACATTTTTTCTGACCTGAAAGAATGATTTTTCTGTTTTTTTTAGTTGAACAGAATGTGTAAAGTTTCAATTTTGCACAGTAGAGGAAAAGTTTCTCTGCATAGCAGTCTTCAAAAGTTTAGCTGTACCTATCTATTACTAAGCTATATTTTAACAGCTTACAAGTCTGCCTTTTCATCCCTAGATATTCAGGTATCATTATGCTACAGACACACTAAAAGCCTTAGGCATGAATTGTTGGCAAAGTCACAGACAATACAAACAAAGGTGATTATACTGTGGAGCTCCTCATGAGACAGCAATCCAAGCAGGTGGCTCAGCCCCAGGAACACAAAATGAGAGCATGACACCTGGTTTATCACCATACTGTAATAAAATGCTGGTAGCCAAATGCAGAGTCCTGAACAGGGAGTTCAAATGCAGGAGCAGAGAGGGTTTCACATACTTTTGGAAAAAAGAAAAGAGCAAAAAAGCAGGAGATGGAGTGAAAACACCACAAGCAATAGTTAAATACAATTAATATAGAAGTAAACTGTAGAAGATGAGTAATAAATCTCATATAGTCACAGTGAAAAAGCACTCAGCTGGAAATTAGGTGATATTAGGAAACATAGTATGGTGCAGTGGAAGGCAGCTAAGGAGAGGCAATCTTCTGGCTCTCTCCCCTTAAAACTGGTAATTCTGAGAGTAGATGATCAATCAAAAACATGTAATGCAGACAAATGTTAACGACTCTTCTAAAGCTCAGCCTTCTAATTAGCTCTGCCTTATAATTAGCTTATGCAGACATGCACACACATACACACACACAGATGAAACTGTATCAAAACAAAATTATTGTGATGAGGCAAGTTAAGCTGTCAAACCTGGGAGATTTAACCAGTGACTGTCATTTAACATAGCCGTAAGAGACTCTGAAGCTATACTTCTACCCTTCACAAAATGAAATGCAGATCTCCTAAGAAACTGAAACTCTAGGCTGGAATCACATTGGGAAGAGAAGATGGAAGTCAGATATATATATAAAAAAAAATAACATGAAGAGGTGCATTAAATGAGATTTAAAGTTGCTTTTAAGGTGTCACTGAATCCCAACGTGATCTTGACTGCTCAGAATGAGTGGACTAAGTGAAGCCTAAATATCAGTGTACTTATAACTCAAAGGACAAGGAGACACTATAGTCTTGCCATAGCAGTTTTTTCATAAATGATGAAACTATTTGAAAAAGATAAGATGAGGTATTTCCTTTAACCTGTGCCTAACATGGTATCCCTTTTTTGTTTGTTTTATAAATAAAACATCTTAACTGGAATACCCAATAAATGTCCTAAATTCTGTGAAATCTGAGATCAAAAGCTAGTGAAGATATACTCCAAGATTTTGATACTCCAACAAGCCAAGTCCTCTTCAGGTTTTGGCTTGTTACCATTCTTGAGCAACAGACCAAAAGTAGGGAAATTATATTTTTTAGCTTTTTTATTTTTCAAACTAATTTGAATTTGATTCACAGGACAAAGAAATGTTTCTTTAAGAAACTGAAGAAATCACCTTTTTGAAAGAGCTGTTGCAAACTGAAGAAGTGTTTTTAAGAAGCGATGGATGCATAAGAAACTCCCTCTCTCAAACCAAACCAAACCAAACCAAACCAAACCAAACCAAACCAAACCAAACCAAAATGAAAAAAACACATACTTCCTCCATATAAGGAAAGCATAAAGCAAACTAAACAAGAAGGGCTGCAACCCACAACATTGATAATTTTTAAGTTCAGAGCAGTGATCCTCTTTGCTGCTAGGCAGTCAGAAAATGGTAAGGATGTTTTTTGTTTGGGACTTCCTGAAATTACCTCAGTACAAACAATGCATATTAACAAGGAATTCAAAGCTAATGTTGAGCTAAAGGATGATTTGATGGAGGATAGCTGTTGGATGATTTCACGGTCACTCAGTAATATACAATGTAATTGCAATCTTGGCACTCCCATAAGGAACAGCATTAGCATTATAATCTGGATCAGGTTTGTGCTTTTGAAGTGAAGCTCCTTAATTCTCCCCACACACAGCATTTTGCTGTGCATCATGGGGCAGTCTAGGAGTGCAGGAACAGATAAGCTGAACCGAAAGCTTCTCCCCAGGAGTGTGCACAATGAATTCAAACTGCAAGTGGGTATTCAGTCCTTGTGACCAGGAGAGAGCCAGCCCCAAACCCACCAAAACACAGGCAACAGGATGACTGGTTCTCTGCACCAGTTATTTCGGTCTCCAGGCTAGCTCCTATTATGTCACTCTACTTGCTAGTGTAGGCATGGCCCTAGAAATCCATTGGTACAATGGTTAACTTGACTGGCAAAGAATATATATGTGTTATTGCACTGTTCTGTGTAAACTTCAGTGAAATACCTTTCTCCCTTGGACAGAGATGCTGGAGTTGGTTTTCATTTTAAGTTTTTCACAATTTGTTCATAATGGCTTCGCAGCAAGAACAGTAAAATAGCAAGAAACAATACCCTAGTCTTACATTGTTGCATTTTACTGTTCACTTGAAACACATCAATAGCAGATTAACTCTGAACATTTAGGCAAGTCAAACACAAATTCATTGAATTTTGAATCTTTCTCTTATTTGATCATCTAAGTATTGTTTGTTTGTCTTTACTAGCTGTAAAACAAGAAAGTTGCTTTGTCCACGCTTTCTCTGTGTGAGTGAGTGAGTGAGTGAGTGAGAAAGAGCAAGATGAGTTTTCCAAGTGACTGTTTTCAATTTGTTAGGCAAAGACAGGGGAAACACCAATCTTGATCTCAGATTTATTTTGTAATATCTTCACTTCTACTCTTCAGTCAAGATTATTTACCCAAAATACAGCAGACTTCTACCTAATAAGAAGTGGTTAAGGAAAACAAGTATAAAATCACCATGGTGGATTCTAAAAGTTTCCACTTATTCACAATAGATCACAAGTAGACAAATGATGACAGTTTATTAGAGACTATTTTTTTTCCAGATAGAAAGTTGTGTGTCCTCATAATTACATCGTTGTAGTAGACTGTCAATTTTGACGTATTTTTGTTAAGAAAATCAAAACAGTATAAAATCAGATGTTCTAAACATCATAAAATGGTATTGTTGTATTTCTATTGAAAGCCTGTTTCAAAATTCATTGCAGATATTAATAATATAAGTAAAATATGCAAATCCCCAATAAAATTTTCATTGACATAAAAATGTAACATCTGGTTACTTAAAAGATTTTTTTTCCCCAAAATAATTCCTTAGTAGGAATTGTTTTATTTTTATGCCAGCTCAGAATGAAACTATATATATAATGGAATTTTCTACAATGCAGAAATGCCAGTTTTCTTCAGGCATATATTTTAATTGCTATCTATTTAAGAATGCATTGTTTTGAAATACTTACATGAGAAATTTCTTCTGTGGCACATTACTATTTAGAAGTTTATGTATCAGCATATTAGTTCTAGATGCAAACTGGCAGCTGACCATCATGACTTCTAATAAATTCATTTGTTCTAAATTTTTCCTGTTCATTTTGGTCATGGGCCAGAGAGTTAGCTAATGTATAGTATCTTTTTGCACCAATTTTCATGGCACTATATTCCTTTCTACCCACTGAGGACCTACTCTGCCCAGTTTAATGATTAATATTTAATGTTTTCGTGAAATGGAAGTGATTACACTGGATATCTCATCCCGCAAGAAACAGACACAGTCTGGGCTGTGTATGGACTAACAGTCTTCACCTCTGCAATCACTGAAAAAATCACAATGTAATCAACTGATTCCACATCACATCTTTGCTGGCTCTGACATAGATATGTAAAATCCGGTGGAATCACAATGCCCTACATATTACCTTTAATCTACCAATCTTATGAAATGTTAGTTGTATTGATATGTCATTCAAATGAAGTTATTGAGTTTATCCAGCTTTTTCTTTCCCCTCTCATTTATAGAGCGCCATGTATTCATTTGGTCCTGATCTTGCTCCTTATTTTCCATGTCATTCTCAAATGTGACTTTGTTTTGGCTGTTCTTTGCTGACTTTTACTGAMTTCTTTTGTGCCTAACCTAGCCTTTATTTGTGTAAAGGCACCCAAATGGCTTCAAAACTGCATCATGAGTAATTTTAAGTAGCCTGATCTCTTCTCAGTTCCCTATCCTAAGTTTAAGCACTGGTTCCACTTTGTATCATACAGCTGTTCCTCACTGTGCAGGCTTCATTTATTCCAAAAGTTTCCCTCTAATACAAAAAGTTAAAATCCCTACTCCCTTACAAGGATTTTCTTTCCCTTTGATATTAGGAACATGAATAAAACACCATGTCAGTTCAACTTTCTCACGTCCTATCAAAAGGTTTATTATTTTGCTCCCCTGACCTGGTCTTTCTTCTGTTATTACTAACTGTGTGTATACAATCACTATTATCTTCTCAAGTATTCCCCAGAGATTATCTAGATGCCATTAAGAGCTCTATCTTTTGCTTCTAACAAATGCATCATTATGTGCATAAGCCTCTATGCAGTCCTCACTGATATCTTAAACTCAGTTATTCGTGTACCTGGTAGTCACCCCTCTGGGCTGCTCGTTCCTATCATCAAAGGCATTAAGACCTTGGCATCTGTATCAGATACTATTGCTTGTGATATTTGTTGTATATTACACATCAAGAATCTAGCACCCTGCATGTATTGCAAAATGTTTGTGTGCAGGGGGTTCATAAAAGCTAGCTGTGAACTTGTTGAGCAATATCATATTTAAGAAGTGCAGTCAGAGCTCTTGATATGCATTTCAATACTTTGCTAGAGTTTACTTTGCTTTTACTTTTTAATATTTTTTTTTTATTTACCTCCATTATGAACTAATTTCCTTACTCAAATGTCAGTGGTTGTCATTTTTTAGAATTTAGATTATTTTGGTCTTCTTCTCCAATCAGGCTGATTGTTTCTGGAAAATCTGTTCCTGGTGTAACTTAAAAGGCTAAAACCATGCCTGAAGTTTTTACATAAGAGGTGAATCTGCTTTTTCATTGTATTTGCGGGTAACATAGTTTAATTGATTAATTATTACAATGCCTGCCCCCACATTTTCTAGCTAATGTGCTGCCTTTAAACTTTAGGGTGTAATTTTATCTTTTTAGACTTTAAAGGATGGATTTTTATCCTTCTGAAGCAAATGCTACATGCAGAGATTAATGTTCTTAGGTGAATTATGAGACATTACTATTCCTTATTCCTAAAATTCATATCTATTCCCAAGATATCTAGACCATATGTATTACCTTGTCTTACTAATGTCAAACCAACTAGAGTTTACTATTTTTTCTTTCTTATGAGCCCCCTCAATTTACTAGGTCTTTGTCTAAGTAATTCAGTGTCTTTAGTTAGCTGTCTATTAGTGCATATGAAAGGCTTTATTCTTCTTTAAGAAGAATTCATGAATGAGGATATGGTCATGTGCAACTTAGAGGGGGAAAAGACACAATGTACCTAGCTGCTTACTCTTAGTATTCAATGTCACAACAGAGAAATATTCTTAATAAGTCAAATTAAATATCAGTAACAGGGGAAAGAAAAATGTTTCTTCCTCACTGCCATTTCACTTGTGGAAACTTTATGTCTACTCATTAAGTTACAACAGGGAATTTAGACACCCCAGTGGAATATGAAACAAAACTAGTGCTGTAGTACAATAACTGAATATATCACCAAAACACCACCATCTTGTGACTGAACAAATTACTGAACCACTCTTCAAATGTAACATTTCTTTTAGAACTGTTTTTTACTCGTTTTGTATATTAAATACACCTTACATCATTTGCTTGATGATAACTACATCCATACAGTGTTGTCATTATTTTTGAGAATACTACCTTCTATAAATGTTTTCAGTACCAAGCAGCACTAATTTTCCACAAACTTGTGAAAAAAGCCCTGCTTCAGTAACTAAGTTCCCCATCCAAAATAATTGAAAAACAATGACAATCAAGCTCCAAGGCATGACATCTGTTAACAACCTGGATTTTGCACCGCTGAGCTTCAAAGGGAGATAAAGGAGAGAAGTCATTCTAATAACACTGTATGGTGACCGTGATGGCAACAGTTATAAGCCACATTTCAATGTTCTGTGCAAACTTAGTTTAATAGTCCTACTAAATCAGCTGTTGTATATAGTGAGAATAATGAAATTTCACCATGTAGTTTACAATTCTTCATATATCATGTGATCTAAATGCTAATGAGGATTTACAGTTCCCATTTTGCAAAAGAAAATCTGGGAAAACTGACCATTTTGTCCAGCCCACATTCAGAACAAAAAGGTGATAACCTGGGAATATGGGAAGGCACTGTGGATGTCATTGCACTCCCATTTTCCAGTCATGCAACAGTGTTGTGACATATTTCTTAAGGGGGAACCTACATTAATCTCATAATTCATAGATTTAGTTTAAGTAAATCCAAATGACCTGGGATATATACAACTCTGGAAGAGTGAGGAGAAGGGGAAGTTAGGCATGACATTGATTTTTCGTCAGAGGAATCTGTTGTATTGCTTGTTAAAGTAGAGTTCTGCCTCAAAGCCTGAATAAATGCATCTGCTGAGTATATACCATTACCATATACTATACTAATCTGGTTGTGGCAATTTAAGAAGGTCCACTTCTAGTAATGTAGTCAGTCCTTCGGACAGAGTTTACTGCCCTGAGAACAGAGCAGAGGAACTGAATGTGTTCCTGTGCTCAGCTGCTTTGGAGACACTTCTCACATCTCATCTTAAAAGAGCAGGGAAGGCAGGTTTGTAATTAAGATATGAGCTTTTTCATTGAAGTTGTTTTGAGATTGTATTGAAATGTGTGAGACACATGTTCCAGTCTGGTGATTCTTTTGTGCCTGACTGGTGTTTGGCAGTGGCAAAATTTGATGTGGCAACTGCCTGACCTTTGGGTCAGCTTAAGATTCACAGAGTCTGTCTATCAAAACCTTTAGGTTCAGCAATGCAGCAATTAAGTGTCCTACACTTGACTGGAGCCAAACCGTGAAGTCTCTATACAAGGTACTGAGGAATGAAGGGACCTATATTCAGTTCAGCAGAGAGGAAGAGAAGCGACAGTTTTCACTCCATAGGCTGCTGGAGAGCCCAGCATGTGCAAGAGTCAGATTCCTCACGCTGCTTCAGGCAGACGTAGAGGATTAGACTGTGAGCCCCCCAAGACAATTAGCTCAACAGCGCAGTACCATCTGAGACCACTTGTGCGCATGACCCAAAAGAGAAACGTAGAAGCATTGGGAATTTTGAGGATGCTACCCTAACTGCCAGTATTCTGCATCATGTCCTGACAATTTACATTGTGAGGGCAGAAGCCTTTACAAAACTTGTCTTTAGCCTTTATCATTGAGTGGCATCACCGATCAAAATGCAAAMCAATAAAGCAACACTTTTAGTTGATGGGCTATATTAACATTAGTGCTAAACTTATCATTCTCAGCTCAATGTCAATTACACTTTCCTTGTCATTTCAAAGTCTGCAGTGTGTCGGGACCCAGAGTTTCATCCACAATTTGATTTTACCGGTATTCACATGTCTAGGATGAAGTATGTTGTAGAAGTTCACCTGGAAAATTGCTTCTACATCAAATTATTTCAGAGTCTGATGTCCCTCTCTGTAACACACTAAGACAATTCCCCGAAAAAAGCACTCTCCCCTAACTTAAATGAAGAGAGGGACAGAATAATACTATAAAAATATATTTATGTCAGGAGGAGGGAAGTGCAGTAAACAGCTTAAAATGCATTGGGAATCTGACTATATTCAACTTCTCTACTGGGAGGTATTAGGAGTAGGATTTCCAGAACAGTGTAAGTTAGCATTTCAAATCAATTGAAAGCTGTAGCTCATTGTGGTTCTTTTGAAAATCTCAACTATATAAATTAGGCATTATTAAAACCTGAAATACATTCATACACTGTATCTATTGCATTTTCTTCATACTGTCAAATAGACTTTGTGGATAAAAATTATAAAAAGCTTTAAAAACTAGATAAAATTGAGTGGGCTTTTCAGTTTAAGAAATCAACTACTCAAAATGTCAAACTAAAGTACAAAACAGTTTGAAAGTGATTAGAAACACCCTGACAGCTCTTGATCATCTGTCAAAGATTGAGTCAGGTTGTGCAAAGATCATGCACATGCTTTGGATGCAGAAATAATGGAGTGAGCTATGGGTAACACAAGTGTAGAGCTAGTCAGACTTCCATAAGTCACGTGCTGCTCTACATAGACATACTTGAACTATTTTTAATGTCAGCTGAATCCAGAAGTTGACACTTTCACAAAGTCTTAGATCCTCATAATTCCAAGTTCCTCTAATTTCTCTCCAGTTTCTCTACACCTAGACTTTGGGTGCACTGTATTGGCACTAGTTCTAGAGTAGAATCAGCTCTTACAGGGAAGATTTTCATGAGTCGTCCTGATTCCAAGCTCTTTCTGTCAAAAGTCACCTGGAAATTTCTGACAGCACCCTTCTCACATCTGGTAGTAACCTTATTATCTGATGTATCCATTATCTGATTCATCCTAATTTCCCATTATCTTCAATAAGTAGCAACCTGTATGCATGCACATTTTCCCTAGAAAAGTACTTAAATTTGAATTTCAATTAAAATATTTTTATTTAAAAATTTTAAATTCAGAATATTTAGTTTAACATCCTTTTGCGTGATCACACTTCTTTTCCAACATCTGGAAGGGAATGCTAGGTATTTGATGGGGGCCATTGTGTCTTTTTAGACCCCTTAGAACAGAGAACCCTCAGCTGGGGAGAAAAATAATGAAATAGCATACTATTTTCTGAATGGGGCTGGGATAGAATGCAAATAGTCCAATATGGAATTTGTGCTCAAAGGGGCCAAGTGATAAGAAATTCTTGAGAGAGTGAATTAAGGGTTAACAATGAAACTGCTTCTCATACTGTCACTGAAAATAAATCTGGTATCATCTGTAAATCAAATTCCTGTGGATAAACAGACTAATCCACCGATTTCAAAGAAAGTAGGATAAGCCCCAGGAATTTGAACAATCCAAATATGTATAACAGAAAGTTAATAAATAATGTATGCTTCAATATCTCCACTGTTGATTACAGCTATATGTCAAGTCCAGTGTTAAAGAGAGGAAAAAACTCTCGGAATACCCCATAAAGTGGAGCTTCCAGACAATGATTGTTCTCAGCAGGCTGGAAGTCCAGGGTCAGTCTATACACATTACAGTACGGTAAATCCTGAGCATGTTGATTTAAAAGAGCTATCTTATTTGGCACTCTCTTAGAGCTAATTTAAGATAAAAGGCCAGCTCTGCTCTCAATTACGTAACTATAAATCAGAGGAGTCTCACAGCCCTGAGGTAGTCTTACAACATGAGCCAACTAATGTCAAAATCCTTGGATTTGTTTTTTGATTTATCTGAGGAGCTTTTTTAAGGACTAGAAGAAATCAGTTTTCACAATAATGTAGCAGATATTCTGTGAAATGAAGTTAATTTCCATTTCCCTCATTAAGAAATTAGTGGTTAGAAGAATGCCTGTTGACATAACAAGATTCCAGTTCAGTACAAAAACATGACTTCAGTTTTATTTTCAGTTTGACTTTGATGGGAATAATCCCATGAACGAAGTATGTGCTTTAGTGTCTTCCTGGGCTTCAGTTTTGGCCAAAACACATTAAAAGCAACTGGAACTTTTTCACTGAGGTAAAACAGATTTTGAACCAAGATCCACTTATGGCAACAAGCATTGGATCCTTCAAGCAAAAGGTAAAGTTAGCACGTTGCCCAAAGAGGTGGTAGATGAGCCATCCCTGGAAACATTCAAGGTCAGGTTGGACGAGGCTCTGAGCAACCCAATCTAGTTGAAGATGTTCCTGCCCATGGCAGGGGGGTTGGACTAGATGACCTTTAAAGGTTCCTTCCAACCCAAACTATTCTATGATTCTATGATTCTACGTACTACAATCACTTAAAAGTCAAATCTTCAAGTCACCAGGCCACCTGCATTTTGAACTGGATATTAGGAAAAAGTTCTTCACTGAGAGGGTGGTCAAGCACTGGAACAAGCTTCCCAGGGAAGTGGTCATGGCCCCAAGCCTGTCAGTGGTCAAGAAGCATTTGGACAACGTTCTTAGATATATGGTTTAACTTTTAGGTTGCCCTGTGTGGAGTCAGGAGTTAAACCCAATGTTCCTTGTGGGTCCCTTCCAACTCAGGATATTATATGATTCTATGAACTGATTTCCAAAATAGTTAAAGTAATAATAAGTTTTGCAAAGCTTATGTCAGCGTCTTTGCAGATCATATATTTTATTATTATTATTATTATTATTATTATTATTATTATTATTATTAATTTAAAGACTAAACTCTTATTTCTAGTATTGTTTGTTGGTTGACAAATCAGATATCCAAAATCTTTGCCAGGTTAATGCTCAGCTTTTTTGAAGGTTGATATTCCACAGCAATGTGTCTGGTGTTTCAGAGTACAGGAAGACAGGTAGAAAATTAGAGTAGCCTTGTAGCACGGAGTCAGCATACTCTAATAGAAACTAATATTTCATTTGCTAAGATTAATGCAGCCGTTCTTTTATACTTTGTTTTGGGTACTGATAAAGTGCCTTAGGCCTGGAAGATCTGACAATGAAGGGAAAGAAGATACAGAATAACTGCTTAACCAGATGGAATACCATTTCATCATTTCTTCCTCACAGGAAAAGTCAGAGCCAAAATAAAACCCGGTCACTGGACAAACTGAACACTGTATTTGTGTGTTCACAGCATAGTACTTACTGCTATAAACAACAGCACAGGGGCCACTTTTTTTTTATCTTGTTTATTTCTGTTTTGAAGTCAGAGAGAAACTGGACCCGTTTTTGAGATAAATTTACTGAACAGAGGAAAAATTTCAGACATACCAATCTTTGAAGTTCTCAGTCCTAGAACGTAGTTGTGGTGTTTATTTTGTGAATGAACCATTTTGTTATCTAAGGTCCAATAGCCTGTTATCTACTTGATCAAATATCATTGGTATTTATTGTAGACTTCTTCCTCCCTAACCTGCTGGACATGACTTCGTTCTTCTCACAAACGTGCTATTGTGTGGCACCTGCTGAATTGCTGCAGAGACTAGAGGTTCTGCCCTGTTTCCATCTGCTTTCCCACAAACACTGATTTTTGCAAAACGACCTGCAGACTCCATAATATGCAGTGTACAGGGAATTTTCAGATGTCTGTAAATGTACTCTATTCATTTTGTCAGAACCAGTAAACCAATTAAAATCGGTTTGAAATAAAAATCATACAAGAACAGATGGGCACCGTTCATATTGTTTTCCTACTTACGAAGAAGTGTGGGAAAGCACTTAGCAAGCAATGAAAACTACTATGTTAAAAGGGATTTGAATAATGGTTATGAAATAGGTTTTCATATTTGCATGAGCTGAAATTCACACACTTGACAATTTACATTCAAAATACAAGCCATTTCCAGGATGTATATGGCTCATGGAGAATAAATACAAACACACAGTAATCTGCAACTGGTATTATTTACAGTGGCAGCTTCTCATAGAAAATATCATCTGTCCACTGGGACTTTTGCCATTTTATTGCTCAGACTACTCTCATATCATATAACTTCTGCAAAAAGAAATAAGATTTTCTCCTGGGGACAAATATGCTAAGATGTTCACTTATTTAATTTTATTGGCAGTGTATGTGTACATTTTGTCAATAGGAAACTGTAAGGCCTTTTTTTTTAAGATGGTGTTAAACTAGGTAGAATGTGTCATCTGCTGACAACTTCTGCTTTTTCCTTCAGACTGATTATTTACACCTAGGCCATTTCTTACCTGAATGAACATTTTTCCTAGAAATTTTTGTGTCCTGTTTTTTGCTAGCATAATCCTAGAATTTTTCAGCTGCATATAAACAACAACAAAAATAATGGAAACTGYATTTCTTATTTGAAAGAGTGGTGAATTTCAATATCCAGGCTGCATTTAGTGGAGAATTATTGAATTTACAAGATTTGTGGAATTCTTTTAATGTATGATAGGGTAAAGATGACTTGATACTACAGGCACTTGTAATTCCCGTTTCATAACCATAGAATACTAAAAGCTAGAAAATATTGATATAATCCATCTGTTTGACTATGCTGAAATAATTACAAGGTATACATTTCTTATCTACTTTCCTTTTTGTTGTTATGTATTTAATGGAACCATGTACCTAAGAGTAGTTCTAAGCAATTTTTATCCTTGGACAGTTGCAACTCTGGATTGTGTTACAAATATTTTTAATATCTATGAATCTTAAAACCCTGCCTTCCTTTCATCTCCTTTCACTTCTATTTCATCCATAGCTTTATAGTGTAATGTTGCAATGATAAGTCTGCAGATTAACCCTCACGCCTGTGAAGGACGTTATTGACCTCAGTGGTTCTACTTGCATAGGAACCTACTTACTGGGACATCATTATGAAATTAGTACCATAAACTGCCTGAATAGATGTCACTAACTAATTATTAACTAGTCATTAACAAGCTAATGACATTAATAGATATGATTAACTAGTTCCATTAACAGCCTGAATGATTCTACGAGTCACATTTTACTATGAATTTCTGGTGCAATAATGATAACCTATGGGCCCTATAAATTATAACTATTTTATAGGTCTCCATTAAGAAATTATGGCGTTAATCAAAGCGGCGGTCATTATCAGAGTCATAAAAATGACCCAAGATCATCACTGGTAAAGAACTCTACTCCTTGCCCAGAAACCTTGTACCTATACCTAACAAAATTCACTAGTGAATAGAAAGATATAAAACCAGTAGTGTTGTCAGAAATATTAATAGGGAGAATGCATGTCAATAACATAGAACTGCATTGTTTCAGATCCTGGACAAACATTAGCTAATAAAGCCACGGGATAAAATTAATTTGCAAATCTGGACCAGAGTTTGTTCTCAGTTACAATAAACTCCAGAATAAAACCAGAAAACATTCTCACTATTTCTTTAAAGATTTGGGAAAATTAAACAGTACTTAGTGACAAGAGTTACTAAAGGATTAGGGATGCTTGTGATTTCTGTTCGTTGCTTGTTTCATTGGTGAACTGGCACCTTTTTACAGTTTCATTTTTATATGTGATGCATTGCTGGATGTAAGAGAGGCAAGAGACACTTGGTAATGAAATGGGAAGTGTTTAAAAGAGCAAATCCCTGGTAGGCAGAAACTGCAGTGCAGTTTGAATGACAAAGTGTAACCAGAAATCAAAACATTCCTTAATTGTTTATTTATGATACAAATGTTAATTGCCTTATGCCTTACATGGACTGTACAATAGGACAGGTTAATTGGGCTGAGAAATGGCTAGCTCTGAAGGTGCAAGCTCAGAATAATTAAAACTCCTGCATCATGTTAACAGAACTCTCCTGTCATTTGGGCTCCGAGGATATTGCTTTGCATTTTCTTTTCTTTCTCTTTCTGTTAAATAGTATGTGATTTCTACCATAAATGAAGAAATCCAAGGACAGAGCTTTGGCTGACTACCGATATCATGTGAGACAGATTTTCTTGTGGATTTGAATGCATTGTGGGGAATGAAAGGACTACATCAGCCTGAATGACTTACAGTGATCCTTTCAAAGCCTTATTTGCATCTGCCAGTACTAAACCAGACAGCAGGAGCCCTTAGTACTGCCAAGAAATAAAGTGGCCTCTAATTGCTTATATGTTGATTGCAAGCTTTTCAGAAACAAATCCATCACATAAAATATCTCCTAGGTCGCTGAGCAGTGCAATGGTCACATGCCTACTTTTAAGAAGGGCAACCGAACAGAAAGATGAGGGCTTACAGGGGTGGCTGGGCAGGAAAAAAAAAAAATTAAAAAGTAGAATCTAATTCTCACTGATCCCTATTCACACCAAGGTGGCTTTACAGCACACCAGCAGCATAAAAAGGATGAAGTAGGTGTAAATTACAGTTATAACTACAGTATGGCAATACAGTAGTGTCAAAGCAGCATAAAAGACCTTTATTGCAGGCAAGGATTTGATGACTGCTGTTCTTGTACCTGAGCAACCCTGAAACTATCTGCAGCAAAACAGAGCTCAGGGAGGCTAACACCGGCCACTTACCAGGCAGCACTTTGCTAGTACTATTTGTAATAACTCACCTCCTGCTTGCTCTAGCAAGTTTGTTCAAAGCCAATACAAGCTGCATTGCATAAGCTCTAATCAGTTTTTTTCCCAAAAGTAGGATTGTCCTCACTGTGCGTAAGGACCAGGTTCATTAAGTGACAAAAAATATTTGAGCTGAAGAGGCATGAAGAAGAAACTTGAAGAGAAAAAAAAGTTTGGGATCAAAAAATAAAGGGGAAAAAAACCCCAACCTTAAAGAAGAGAAATTACATACACAGTTGTCACAAAGAAAAGCTGTGGATCAGTCAGCTGTTTCACATAGGAGTCTATCCCTGATGGGATAGCTTCACCTTGATTAACACGGGGTGCCTCTAGTTCTCTGGAAGTTTCATTCTCTCAGAGGCTGAATGGAAACACCTTAGAGAGATAAGCTGGCATAAGGAATTCAATTAGGAGATTTTAAACCTTTCCTGTCCAATTTTTCCACACGACAAGAGTATTCTATTCTGGTTGAACATAAATCAAAAAATATCTTCTTTCTCGAAAGGACAGAAAGAGAAGCCGGATTTATATGTGGCTGAGCAAACTACATTTTCTCTTGTCACATTAAGACTAAGACAAACCCATTGTGTTCATATGTTTTTGTTCCTTCCTGCTACTGAAGGACACAGTTACATAACATTTTCTGCTTCATTTTGTTAACTAAATCATTGTTTTCCAGACTTCTTCTCAAAAGGTGAAACATCATGAGGAACAGCTGTGTCCAGTGTGCACTTTTGTACCTAGTAATATCCCATACACAAAACTATGAACTGTGCATTTGCTGATTTGATGTCTTGTCTGTATTCAGAATAATCACTTTTTTTTTTCATGTGTGTTACTGGGCTTAGAAATGGAGATAATGTTCATGTATTTTCATTTGCAACTTTTGATCAAAGCAGGTTTCTGGTAAGCGTACAGAGTTCTTTCTGGACCATGTTCTTCTCAGTGTAAATCATCTGGTGATCATCCAAAGCTTATCATTATTTTATGCAAAAAGTTTCAAGAATACAATCAAGAGAGAGTAACCCCTAGACTTCCCCTCAGCTCCTAACTCAATAAAAACAGCGGATAAGTTGCACATCTTCTTCATCACTACAGGCCAGCATTTCTCTTCTGCACTTATGTACAATCTTGCTGGATCACCTTCTTCGTACGTGTTTATGGTGTGTTCATTCATGAAGATGGTTTTGGACTTCCCATCCCTTCATCAACCAAATTAGAAGTGACCTCTTTGTCATGAATTTTCTTAGTTCTGCAGAGAGGAGTTCTCTTCCCAAGAAAATCAATACGTGGGAGAAAGGATACTGTTTGACTGCATTTTTCCAACACAGCATTGTGATCAGACTAGTGTTTTTACTTTTGGAAACACAAATGCTCTCTAGAGGTGGATCCTAAAGATAGACTCAGGTAATACTGGCAAATATAAGTATGAAATATCAATAGTGAAGTTCAGGGACTTGTAGGTGGCTCCTCTTCTACTCAAGTTTCAAAGTCATTTAGAAGTAAAACTTTTTTCCCTGCACATACTTGTGGTCTCTGGGAGGCTTCAGTAGAAAGGCAGGTATTTTATGTACATTTTCAGTGTAGCATCCAATTCCTTTCTGTTTATACTCATCAATTAGACAAAGACTCCATTTACTATTCAGCATTGCAGCAGCTACACACTTTTGTCTCTGTGGTTGGGAGGTGTGAGCTACTAATTTTACACAGAAGGCCCAGACAGTCTGTTAAAGAAGTAGTATAGATGTTGACTTCAAATCATAATGCACATACAGATATTTCAGAAAGACAGAGTTTTCTGTGCACATAGGTCTAATTCCAGGGGAAAATAATTGCTTCCATATGAAAAGGTTAGACAAAAGACTCATCTACGCTTGTGAAGGAGATACCATCCTGATAAATAAAAAATTACCCTGACAGTTTTTTTACATTATTACTGTTTTTATGTTTTCAATCATTCTGCAGTCAGGTAGAAAACCACTTTGATTCTTGGTTACATTTTTTTCCATGTACCAGGATGTCTGTGAGATACAACTTAGCAGTTCACTGCTCAGCGACTTCCAACCCGTATTTCCTAGCATAGAAACAGTAACCTAGAGCAGGGAATGTCTCTCTTACCCACTCATAGGTATAAGAAAGGAGAAGAAAGAGGTACTTTCAAGGCAAAATCCTCGAGAACAGAATTTAAATGAAGGACAAAGCATTTTGTCACTTTTCAAATAAAGATGAGGGCTCTTCCTGTTTATTTCATACCAGTACCTATTTCTGAAATAAAATGTGAAGTGGGTTAGAAATAGTGGATTATATAAACACAAGGTTAGTTACTACATGTCTTTGAAATGCTGAAATTAGAAATGCTGAATTGAAATGTGACAGATCATTTCAAATAGATATATACCCTGGCTTTTAAAGTAATAACTAGACCCCACTCTTTTTTGGTTACTGTCACAGGAACAAGCTAATACTGCAGAACTTAGAGAACTGGATGTCAAGAATTTGATGGCAAGAAGTTACCACTCCTTAAGCAGTGTCATGCTTTAACCCCAGCTGGTAACTAAGCGCCACACAGCCTCTCGCTCACCCCTTCCCCCCTGCCCCCCGGGTGGGATGGGGGAGAGAACCCAAAGGGCAGAAGTAAGAAAACTCGTGGGTTGAGATAAGAACAGTTTAATACTTGAAATAATAAAATAATAATAATAATAATAATAATAATAGGAAGAAGAAGAAGAAGAAGAAGAAGAAGAAGAAGAAGAAGAAGAAGAAGTAGTAACGAAAAAGAAAACAACGAGAGCAAGCGAGAGAGAGAAACAAAAACCAGGGAAAAAAAAAAAACAAGTGACGCAACGGCTCACCACCTGCTGACCGATGTCCAGCCAGTCCCCGAACAGCAATCGCACCCCACAGCCAACTCCCCCCAGTTCATATACTGAGCATGACGTCATAGGGTATGCAATAACCTTTTGGCCAGTTTGGGTCAGCTGTCCTGGCTGTGCCCCCTCCCAGCTTCTTGTGCACCTGGCAGAGCATGGGAAGCTGAAAAGTCCTTGACTAGCATAAGCACTACTTAGCAACAACTAAAACATCAGTGTGTTATCAACATTATTCTCATACTAAATCCAAAACAGCACGATACCAGCTACTAGGAAGAAAATTAACTCTATCCCAGCCAAAACCAGGACAAGCAGATATGCTTTTTTACTAGGGAAATCCACACTGTGCTTTGGCTTTCTGAAGTAGTTGCTTAAAGGTACCTGTGTGAGATTTCATTGCATTTACTACTTATCTTGTTTTAATGCAGCCAGCTATGGAAATGAATTATACATTTGCATCAAGAAACTTATTATTTAATATTTTGTTCCAGCAAATCTAAGTGAATAATCTGCATGGAAAGACCCTGATTTCTGCTGTCACATCACTGTTCCGTGGTTTTTCATGTTGTGCAGCAGAGAGAAAAAGAGCAGAAATAAATTCTGTGATTTCTCAGCACTGGTTACATTAATTAACACTTCACTGTGTGAACTACAGTGCACCCCCACACATGCTCCCGTGTCTCATTATTTCCATTATCTAGCATTCATTTAGGCTTCACAACATAGCATACAAAGATTAGAATGTTAATTTTTAAATGAAACCCAAAGGCAAGTTTAATTTTAAACAGCATTAATTTTCTTGGTGAAAGACTTCAGTGGCTTGTCTTATGCAAGGATGTTGATATTAAATTTGCTATTTAATAAAGACTGATGAACAAATGGAGGGAAGTTTGTCAATGAGGGTTTGTCAGTTTTGCTTCCTTTCCTCACAAGTTAATGACATTTGCTTCATAGACCGTCCCTAATGATGCAAAGGAGATCTGGCATTGCACAAGTCGCTGCTGCTGTCTTAGTTCAGCRGTATTAGGCAATCATACAAGTGTGGCACATTAGAAAGAGATGAGCAAGACTTACTGAACTAAAATACAAGGTTAGCAATTTGTTAAATAAAATGAAAGGATGCCTATGTGTAATTTTTTTTTCTTTTTGGGGATGAGTCACACTTCAGGAAAAGTTCCACATTTCAGAGGCAGCACAAAAAAAACCCCAATGGGAACAACATGGAAGCAAAGTACTCCATATCAGCTGAACGTGAAAGACCATAAAGGGTGCCAATGCCTCTCCTGTTCCAATCACAATAACCCCAAAATATGTATTTTAGATTAAAATCACAGAGTCGTGAAAAAACCTTTGGCTTATTCGGTTTAGACCTTTGACTTTAAACTAGGTTCGAAGGGGGAAGGGGATAAAACCAGGCTCACTAGAGACGAGCGTAAGGGTGGCATGCCAATGTTGGGGGCAAAATCGATAGCCCAGCTCAAGTGCATCTACACCAATGCACGCAGCGTGGGTGGCAAACAGGAGGAGCTGGAAGCCATTGTGCAGCGGGATAGCTAYGACTTAGYYRCCRTCACAGAAACATGGTGGGATGACTCTCACGATTGGAGTGCTGCAATGGATGGCTATAAGCTCTTCAGAAGGGACAGGCGAGGAAGGAGGGGTGGTGGGGTGGCTCTGCATGTTAGGGAGTGTTTCGACTGTCTAGAGCTTAACGATTGTGGTGATGATAAGGT
>JAYKAV010003001.1:422987-453637 GCA_035582835.1 Phoebastria nigripes | reverse complement strand
GGTTGACGGTTGGACTTGATGATCTTAGAGGTCTTTTCCAACCTTAATGATTCTATGATTCTATGATTCTAAGAGCAATGATACAAAGACTATACTGAGGTAAGTTTGCTTTAGCTGGGCCAAAAAAAAAAAAAAAATCAACCATATTTAGGTCCTATATCCAAAAGCAAAAAGAAGATGTTTTACTTACTTGCTCTTACTCTGTATACCTCCAAATCAACCATCAGTGGGGAAAAAAAAAGATAACTGTTCCCATGTGAACTTAATCCTAGACAGTTGAAACCTCGTATGAATTTATTTCATTGAGTATACCCAGTTTTGGCCATAACTCCAGAAGTGAGTCTCTGATGCTCTCAAATACAGACTAAAACCATATTTCTAATGTCTCTTGGGACAGACTGAAAACTTATTTTGGAGTTCATTTGACTGATATTCAATGAAGCTAATATTCTGCCTGTGTATACTATACATACTTTGATTGCCATTACTTTCCTCTGGATAGGCAAGATAAGAAGATATCATAGCAAGCTTTTGAATTGAGACTGTATCACAAAGTAAATGTTTCAGAAGCAATCGTATTAGTTCAGCTATTCTTTCAGGAGGGCCTACTAAATACCACGTCTAGTGCTAGACTCATAAAAATAGATGTCAAGGCATTGCAAACACTTCAAGTGACATTACCAGATCATATTTCGATCCTTAAAAAATAATTTTCCCACAGACACATGACTGCAGTTTCACCAATGACAGTGGGAATTATTCACTCATATCGGTGCCTGGAATGTGGCTCACTGCTAGCATAATATTTGCTTTCACTGCTTCTAAAAATGGAGGGAATATTGCAGTTTTTCCTATCACGTTTAACTATATGCTGGCTGTTTATTTTTATTTACAGTAACTTGGTTACTCTAATCATATAAACTGCTCCCATAATGCCTATTTTTTATAATTTCTTTAAAGAGACAGTCACATAAGTTTCTCCGTAGTAAACTGAAAACCCTGTAAATAAGCTGCAATATGACAGTTTCCTTCTGTAAGAGCCAGTTTATGACCAGATCATAAAGTCAGAATGAACTGAACCTCTCATCTGAAATGATAGAAATGTTGATGCTTGTTTTCCCACCCTTAATTATATTACACACAGTAAACTCAATCCAGCCATTATGTGATACATTAACTGTTTTCAGACCCTTCCAGAATGAAGATGTTCAAGTAATTAAGAAGAAAATAGACTTTACCCCTGTTAGGCTGTTCTTATCCTACTGGAACCCCATACATTTTGTGAATGTGAGATAGCTAGTGCATGTGAGCCTCAGATAGTGGTTATGTGCTAGAAGTGTGGAAAGAGAGGAACACTTTAAGCTCTTGGGTGGCAGAGATAATAACCAGACAGGTCTTATACCATGTACTACTATGGGGATAAAATGTCACAGGACTGTTGCACAACTTCTGAAAAATAGGACATTAAGGTATGCAGATACCTTGCATAAAGAAAAAAGAAGAAAGATGGATAGATGAAAGGAAGTTTAAAAATAGGTAATCAGATATTTTTTCCTTCCTGCATGAAAGGAAAGCTCCCTGATGCTGAGGTTATTCATTACACCAGGACAGAAGCAATTTGTTCAACTATAGCTCAGGTAGTGTCAGCAGTTTCATTATAAATCCATTTCTAAGAGGTCTAAAGCCTGACTGTAATAATTTTTTTCAGGCCTGAAACATTTCCTTAAAGGTCTCTCCCTGAGCACCAAAAAATATCATAGACTTATATGTAACCATTTCTCTCATTTTCTGGTTAAAAAAAAAAAAAAAATTGATTTTAATGATAGCACTTTACAACATCTAGAGGGTTTCCTTCACTCATTCTTTTAAATATGTTTCAGCTGATACAAGTTTTTCCTTACTGGGTTGCCCAATGGCTTTATTTTTTCAGACATATTTAGAAGCAATAAGGGGCAGCTGAACTATCCTCTATCCAATCCTCCTGCTTTCCCCTCTCCCTCCTCTCCCCCACAACTTTAGGCTCTTGTAAGCAGGTAGCTTACAATGACTTTTTACCTCTATGATGTGTGTAGCCACTCAGCTTCTGCTTTTAAAAATTCATAAGCAGCTGAGTTTATTCTGGTAATAGCTTGCAGTTTCCCATGATTAATAGTCAAAGTTATGCTCGCAAAACTCTCAGTGTATTTTGCCCTCTCTGCCGTGCCACTGAATCTAAAAAATAGTAGAGGCTGGTAGTAATAAGGTGAAATTTTATCTTCCCACAGGTTAACATTTAGAGCCCTTAACAGTGTGGGKTTTTTTTTCTCTCTTTGACCATCTCTTTGGACCTAGAGTAATGTAGAATTCTGCACATCTAGAAAAGTTGACAGATATTGTTCCTAAACTTCCTATATTCCCCGTTTCTTCATTCTACAGTTTTTATCTAAAATCTTCCCCAGACAAGTTTGTCATTTGAGTTTGTCTCACATGTTTAAAGAAACATCGCACACAGTTTTAACATCCTCTCAGGTAACTGTGTAGTCCRTGGGTATCAGCAGGTAACTTGCTGTTTTTCTACTGAGGGAGATTTATTCATATATTCTATTTTCCATCGCTTTGCTGAAATGCAGCCATAATATAGTAAGCAATTTCACAGAACACTACCGAAAGAATGCATCAGTGTAAAGACTAGGTCTTAAAAAGTTCTGTCAGCCTAGTGGCCCAGTGGACTATTGCTTTATCTTGTTATAGTTCCTGTGACAACTGAGTCCTGCATTATAGTACTGCCAATTAAATTTTCCTACAGTACATTTTGCATTTCTTCTGAGTTCTTCCTCTCTTTTTGGCTTTACATACTTCCTTTCTATTTCATACTTTTGTCAGCTAATGGAAATCAAGATTATGTGCATTAATAGGACACGTAGTTTGGTGATGTTAAAAGTGTAGGTATTGCTTTCTGGAACTTTAAATTAAAAATTTTCCACTGCAATTACTTTCAACAGATTATTACTTTAACTTTTATAACAGTTAAACAGATTTAAAATTAATTAGTTCCCAAGCAGCTCAGAAATTAGTGTGGGATTTTTCAGTCAATGAAGTAAAATGGCACAGAAACATGATCTATTTAAGCAGAGACATTCTAGCTAAAGTTATTTAAATTATAGAACCACTCAGTATCACTTGATGATATACTACAGCAGAACACTTTGTGCACTCTTTCATAGAAATGTTAACATTAAAATAAATTTCGTCTCTACAAATAGCCCATGCAGAAATAATTGGTCATTAGCATCATTTCATAGCATTGGACAGCGCAGAATGGTAGAGGAAAACTTCAGATTATTTACCACAGGTCTTATATTTGAAATTGGTATAAGATGCACGTAATTTGTTCCTTCCTCTGAGAGCCACAAAACAGCAGCAAGTTGTACTATAACACCAGACATACTGAGAGACAGCGAGGGTACTGCAGTATCTTCTGAATATGCTGACCCCAAACTACTTTTTCAATGAATTAGACTTCACTTCTCTTTGTTTCAAACTCCCCGAGGCCCACATACCTTTCAAAAATTAATTTGTTTCCTTGTTTTGCAAACTGATTTTCTTCCAAAAGGTCATTAAAAAACAATGTTTTGCCTCCTTCTGCAGTTCATAAAAATCTTATTCTGTGCCTCAGAAGCGTAGCAAAACTTGCGAGTAATTAAGTCCTCCCTCCCTGGTTTTAATTGATGGCATTTTAAAAATAAAATCCAGAGGCATGAACTGTGTCAGTTGCTGATGCATTGAAAGGTTTGGCTAGTGTGCCGATTAACTCCACTACATTAAACTCCCTTAGCACTGCCAAGTATAGCATTAGAAAATTCCAGCGTGGGATCAGATTGGGATTCCTGACTTGTCCTTTCTGGGAGCTGAAGGCCAGGTGCCTTTTTTTTGTTTGCTTGTTTTCGTAAAAGACAGCTCTTATGAGTCGTTACAAAACCATGGCTGACATCTTTCTGTGATCCTTCAGGTGCTTTTAAACAGCTACCCGGTTAATAGTAGAAAAGTGGTGTAGTTACTTAGCAAAGTGAGTACAAGTGCTTGTGTGCATTTCAGAGAGGTGAAATTCTGCAGATTTCACGGAGTTTCACTTCCCTGCTGGACCATGAACCTGTTCCGCAGTCTCCATCCATGGAGGTGCTTTCCCTTCGGGTTAGTTGTTTTTAGTACCAATCCCAGCATGAAACACAACTGAAGTGACTGTCTCTCACTTGCTTTGAATATCGAAAACTTGCAAAGCTGTGAATGTCAGGTGATTTTGAAACATTATCTCAGGCTCAGGTTAAATGAACACAGTCTGGGATTCAAGCTTACCAGAGAGCACAAAGGAGTCTGATTGCTTCTACTCTGCACACAAATACTGCTCTGTGTGCAGAGGTTGGACCAGATTCATTGTATCAGTTATTTCTGTCAGCACGTCCCAGCAATAACTCTGTGCCCTGTTCCTTTAGGTTGCCTCATATTTCTTCTTGGAAAAACTTTAACTCCTTTAACTCCTTGCTCCAACTTCTGCTCAGAGACAGTTCTACTTGCTTTAACGCATTCTCATGAAGCAAATAGCAAATATTGTTTCACTTGTTGGGGTGTTGGCTCGTTTTTTACAAGAACAAGGCAGAAGAGAGTCTAATGATTGCTGATCATTACGCTCCGAGGAAGGGAGGCTTTGAGCGCTGTCAAATTTTTATCATGTTAGGACATTTTATCACACTGGAACATTTTATCATGTTATCCATGGCAAACTTTCCATTGCCGTACAAGTGCAATCCCAGTCTCCTGAATACATGACAGCGACAATGGTTTGCTGAAATACCTTTCAGATTACACCCTTTCTCTTTTCTGTGACAGTCATCTCATTGTCTGATTCATTATAGGAAAGGACATTTGTGTCTCTTTGAAATARTGGAATTCATCTTTATAGTTTAAATACTTATTTTACAGTCTGATTTTTATTTTAGTATTTTAGCAAAAATCCAACATGTGCCCAAGCTAGAGAATAAGAAGAAAATCTGTGTCATCACCTGTTAACATAAGACAAAAGGACTTCTGCAATTTATAATCCAACATAATCTGACTAATAACAACCCAGACAATGGAAAGGGTAAATGGAAAGTCACTATCTTAATTTGTTGGAATCAAGACACGAAATTAAAAAAATAGAAAAAAGAAAAAAAGAAAAAAAGTAAGGTACAGTTAAAGGAAAGAATAATAAAAAGGATTTAACAGAGCAAATGAACCGCTACCAAGCTGCAATATGCACAAAGACTCCTCTATGTCAACTATATTGTAAGTATTTCTGCAAGCATTAGTTACTGTCTTAAAAAAAAAAAAAAAAGAAGAAAAATACAAGGGACAGACAGTATTAGATGCCAAACAAGCAAAAGCCTAACCTCTTGTAGCCATCTCCAGCTGTAATGAGCAACAGTTTTGGCATTCCCTCAGTTTTTCTCATTCTTGTTTCCATTGTCTCTTCTTAGTCTGCCATTCTGCCAATACCTTTACTAAACAAACTCTAGAGAAAAGGAGTGCATGAATATGAAGTGGGAAACAGCTGGATTAGGTAGCAACAGGTAACAATATGGCAGAGAAGGACTGGAAAATGGAGATTATTGTGCATCTTGTGATGGACATGGATCAAAAATTTCCTTCACTTGTGAACAAAACAATCAAATTGGTTTATACAAACTTAAGCCTTAGGACACACACTGCTTTATTCAACATGGGGAAGACTGCTAGGTGACCGTGGCCACCTTTGGGTGATGCAAAGAGCCAAGAGGAGAGAAAATGCTTGGAAAACATGACCTACATGAACAATACTATTTTTAAAAGGGTCTTAATTAATCCAACAAGACTAAGAAGGGTGTAGCAATATTTGAATACTTAAAAGACTGCTGCTGATCAGCCATCTGGTCTACCTGTCTATGATGGAGGGCACAAGAATTAATAGCCTTAAACTGATATTCAAGGACAGTCTTTGGAGATGTTTTCAACAGAAAGGTGAAGAAAACTCTTAACTTTGTTGTCTGGGAGAACTGTAGAGTCAGTATTACTGAGTATGAAAAAGCCTTAAGAAGCTTTCAGAAGTTAAGACAGGAGTCTGTCAGGAAACAGAGGAGAGCAGTTGCTCTCCACAGGCAGATGAACTGAATGACCTCTCGCCTTCCTTCCCCTCCAACCCTACCATTCTCTGCCAGCACTGTTATTCCTCTATTTTGTGTTGGTCATTATAAATGCATGTGCAAAATCCTGCCTAATGTGTAACGTGCTCCAGGGTCTTCGCTAGCTGCTCAGCATGTGAGAACAAGTGTTTTTTTCCTCCTGCCTCATGGCTGAGAAACCTTCAGGAGTTCCTAGGTGGACCCTGGTCAGAGAGGCTCCTCTCAATGACTCGGTACTTCCTGCCTGTGGCAGAATCATCCCCTTCTTTCTCACCGTGTCCTGTCTGGATCTCATCCTTCTCCTAGGAATGGCAATATGACATAATGACATGTTTTTTCTGTATACCTCAGCAGAACCATGCTTTCAGCTTTAAACTGGGGTTCCTGCTTCTTGGTACTACTGATGTGCTAAAGCATGTAAGAAACATTGGCTCCCTTACAATATAACACTTATTAGTCATATGGCAGTATTAGTAAAATAATTGAAACGAGTTCACTCTCAATAATCAATGAAGCCTAAGTATAATCAATCAAACCTAAATGAAACTGACTGACTGATAAATCAGAAATATAGGTTACCTGGATTGGATGACATTTTCCTCATATGAGAGAGAGGTTGCCATATATACGCACACTGTCATCTGTGTACATATATTTTGCTGAATCTTGCACTATGCTGTTATTTAGCCTGTCTTGTTATTTTCTCTTCTGCAACAAATGGTAATAGTCCTACTATCCTAGTGTGGTAACAGTATTGAGAACCACAAACCACTGAAAATAATGAATTAGTTCTTCATAAATCATTAGTTTTGTTTACAGTACACAGAAATTATTTAAAAATACATTATTATCTCTATTTGCCTGTTGCTTTTGAATTTTTTTTCCCTTGTTCATGGGACCAATTTTCAAACTTTTCTTTGTAACAAGAAAAGTATAAACTTAGTCTTTTTAATGAAGACTGAGATTTATGCCTAAGTCTGTAGGAGCAAGGACTTTAAAAGAAAAATCCCGAAACGCATAACAATCACAATAGTTGGAACATTTCTATCACTTTTTTCCTGATAAAAATAGTACAACGCTGTAGAGAATTCCTCTAAACAAGATCCTCTGTTGGCTGAATTTGCTATTTTTTCCACATATTCAAGCCACATGAATCTGATTGTCATCTGTACTTAAGGCTCATTTTAGACCTCTTGAGAAGTGTGTACAAGGGCCTAGAGGTGAGTAGAGATTTATTTTATGACCAGTTTAATATTTCTTTTCTCTGTCAGGATGAGATAAAGGGTTTAAAAGGGGAACTTCAGTTCCCAAAGAAGGAAATAATAAACTATTTTAACACTAACATTATCTTTTACGTGCCCCAGTGGCTTGGGGAAAAAGTGGAAAGGAATTTGTGGGACTTTCCTGCTAGTTTTCCCATCCAGAGATGGTTTGTCCTGAGCGGCTTTCTGAGGTCTTTGTTTTTTTTTTTTTCTGTTTCCCAAAAGAAAAAAAAATCAGGATTTGTCCAAATATAGCTGAGATGACTCTCCTTTTTCCTAGGATTCTCTGCAGCTTCTTTGAATAGTTATATTTTCAAATATGGATTAATTCTTGCTGTTTCTCAACATTTTCTTATCTGTCATACTATTTTACAAATCATGTATCGTATGATGCATATATTGTATGGACATCTTAAGTGCCATATCTTCTTTCTTGCTTTTCACTTTTCCATAGGGACTGAAAAAACATGCATGCCATACTAATAAGTGACAAACTTGACATTTAGGATGCTTTTTCGAAGTATACATGCTTTCATTTTATTTCTTTTTTTAGTTTGTTTCTATTTCTGTTTTTACAGCAGAATAAGTAATTTCTCTGGATGAAATACTTAATAACTGTTAGTTTAAACTTACTGATGGTATCCAAAATATTTGAAGATGTTAAGATGAAAAGATTTAAAATTAATACATATTTTCTTTTAGTTTCAGCTTAGATTGACAGAAGTTATTACATCCAGTGCTGGAAAATTAGAATTAATTACAGATTTATCTCTTGTAAAGTTAATATTTTCGGTTTCCCACATTTACCTAAGCACTTCAAACTGTATTTTCCATTCAATTTATAAATGTATAAGTGCTGCAAAACAATGAAAGACATCCCTTTTCTGGCTTTCACAAGGGAGTTTAGAGCCCATGACACTGTGATGACTCCAGAGCTGCTTTCTCAAAGAGAGATGACAAATTGTGTTAATTATAACAAATGTCAGTTGTTGAAATGATTTATTGCAAGAACAATGATTGGTTGGTTATACACTGTAGAGTGGAGGCCATGCAAGACTGTTTCATATGAATGCAAGCACACTCTATTCACAATCCCAGAAACAAAGTCAGCTATAATAGCTTTGTAGACCAATTGATATAGTAGTACAGGTAACTAATTAACATACTGCTATTGTAAGTATCATGTCTATTTAGGTAAAGTAAATGGAAATCAGAGTGACATGTGACTGTGACCATAAATTTTAAGGAAGTTTTCAAGTTCTAAATACATGTGCTTACTGTGCTTCATTCCAGTGCAAGCAACTGACATATAATATGTTGTGCCTGTTTCAAAAGATATATATATGATATGTGAAAATGTACTTAAACAAATCAATAAGCACATATTTGATTCCTTTATTGTTTTTTTCTTAAGCTGAGGAATTTTTTCAAAGGGAAAACAACTTGCTTGACAGGCTTTTAAATGGTTTTAATGAGGTATTAGTTACTTTTTACTTGTAAAAGAGGAAAAGTTATTTGAAGTGCGTTTGAAGCTGTTGTCTTTACTGTTGTTTGAGRTTAATCTTATTTCCTTGAAGACAAAACATGATAAAATTACATACAGAAAGGCAAAAGAAAGAACTAGAATGACATAAAATGTAGTTCTGTTTTTTTTTTTTACTGACTTACTATACAGCCTTGCTGCTGAAGAAAAACAGAATCAAAGCATTGTCAAAGCATATCAACTGCTCGGAGGCCCGGAACATTTGTACCAACATCAGACTTCCTAAATCATTGTTTTTAGCTATGTTTTCACTCCTAATCTCTCAGAGGTGCTGCAAAAGTAAGGCCTTAGCTACCCAACCAAGTTATTTCTAACAGAAGGCAAGGAAGGTAAAGATTGAAAAAAAAGTGAGGAAGAGAAAGTAAAAGGAAGATGAGGAATAAGGGTGTAAGCAGATGCAAATGTGCATTAATGCCCAAAATTGTTTCTCAGAGAAGACGAGGAATCTTTCATTCAGTCTGTTCAGAATACCTTGCAGAAAGTGGGTGACAAATGCCCAGTTACAGCCAGACCAGTATTAATGCCCCATGTGATTAAGGGCATGACAACTATGAGAAGGAACTCATCGTTTCAATCCACTTGAACTTCCAGTACCAATATCACATTATGAACCTCAAGCTGTGAGATCTCTCCTATTATTTTACCTGTCACTGAGATGTAATTTACAGCACCTAGTGCCCACCTAAACATCAGGATCCAGGACGTATGTGATGCCATAACGTACTTCTCAAAAAGGTATGGATTTTCTGCAGGTCCTGTATCAAATCATGGAACTTGAAAGTATCAGATAGCTCTAAAATGGCACTAGGTTCCTCTGTTTTGATACCTGAATGTCTCCCATAATTTCCATTCCTTCATGGGCATAAGTGCCATACAGCCTTTCAGTAGGATTGGTGGTAGTTTTGCTTCAGCAGAGTCAGGTTTTCTATGTTCATCTTTGCTGATTTCTATGAACAGCATTTTACAAGAAGGTCGGCTGGGCCTTCATTAGAGTGAAAGCTACTGTGTAAGCCTGTATATGACCTTCAGCTGCAGGGTATACTGCTTCTGGCTACAAGCTTCATCCCTGGAACTGGCAACACAGGATCAGGATTTTTGTGAACTATTCTAAGAGCTCAGAAAGAGAGCAACATGATGAATAAGCTAAGGATTTTATTCACAGACTTTAATAAACTGAAGCTGATTAATCTCTCTGTTCATACAAAAGAAGATGCACAGTTTGGATGGTTTTGGCTGACATTAAACGTGACTTGTCCCCTTTTCTTAATCTTACAGAAATCTCTTCAAACACTGTTTTGGGAGAGGAAGTTAAGAGAGAAGAGCAGAACAAAGAGAAATCTATCTCATCTACAGCCTGAAAGGTGGAAAATTTGGTTTAGTCTTATCAGTTGGGATATTTTCTTTGTGGATATTGGAGTAGACAAAGAGGGGAGGATAGAAGCTTTTGGGTTATTAGATAGATTACTTACAGATAGTGTTCATACTCTGCTGAAAATAGCTTAAGCAGAGGAAGCTTTGACCTTAAAATTTCTTTTATTAAATATTTAATGAATATTGATGGGAATGAAAGTGATCCTTATTTTTATAGGGTTCAAGATAATCTAGAGATATGATCTAGTTTTTCTTTTTTCCGCTGTCGTGGGTTGACCCTGGCTGGACGCCAGGTGCCCACCAAAGCTGCTCTATCACTCCCCCTCCTCAGCTGGACAGGGGAGAGAAAATACAATGAAAGACTCATGGGTTGAGATAACGACAGGGAGATCAGTCACCAATTACTGTCATGGGCAAAACAGACTCGACTTGGGGAAAATTAATTTAATTTATTACCAATCAAAATCAGAGTAGGATAATGAGAAAGTAAAAACTAAATCTTAAAACACCTTCCCCCCACCCCTCCCTTCTTCCTGGACTTAACTTTACTCCCGAGTTTTCTACCTCTTCCCCCCAAGCAGCACAGGGGGACAGGGAATGGGGGTTGTGGTCAGTTCATCACACGTTGTCTCTGCCGCAACTTCCTCCTCAGGGGGAGGACTCCTCACACTCTTCCCCTGCTCCAATGTGGGGTCCCTCCCATGGGACACAATCATCCACAAACTTCTCCAATGTGAGTCCTTCCCACAGGCTGCAGTTCTTCAAGAACTGCTCCAGCGTGGGTCCTTTCCAAGAGGTGCAGTCCTTCAGGAACAAACTGCTCCAGCATGGGTCCCCCATGGGGTTCCAAGTCCTGCCAGAAAACTTGCTCCAGCGTGGGCTCCTCTCTCCACGGGGCCACGGGTCCTGCCAGGAGCCTGCTCCAGCACAGGCTTCCCTGGGGGTCACAGCCTCCTTCGGGCATCCACCTGCTCAGGCGTGGGGTCCTCCGCAGGCTGCAGGTGGATATCTGCTCCACCGTGGACCTCCATGGGCTGCAGGGGGACAGCCTGCCTCACCATGGTCTTCACCATGGGCTGCAGSGGAATCTCTGCTCTGGCACCTGGAGCGCCTCCTCCCCTTCCTTCTTCACTGACCTTGGTGTCTGCAGAGTTGTTTCTGCCACATATTCTCACTCCTCTCTCCGGCTGCAATTGCTGTTGTGCAGGTTTTTTTTTTCCCCCTTCTTAAATATGTTATCACAAAGGCACTACCACCATCACTGATGGGCTCAGCCTTGGCCAGCGGAGGGTCCATCTTGGAGCCGGCTGGCACTGGCTCTATTGGACATAGGGGAAGCTTCTAGCAGCTTCTCACAGAAGCCACCCCTGTAGGCCCCCTGCTACCAAAACCTGGCCACACAAACCCAATACATCCACAGCGCCAGGAATAGTTAGAAAAAAGAAGTAGCAAAAATCGTCTCTCCAACACCCAAATTCCCAGTTGCCCCTTATTTTCCAAAAAGGTTTTAGATGGCCATTAGCATTTCACAAAACTCACCTTCTGTGCTGAGATAATTTATTTCTTGTTAGGATGGTAACTCATACTAATTAAGATAAACTGTTTCTAATTAATTGAAACCTGGCATTTGTAGACTGAATTCTAAATGTCTGCAAAAAACACAGGAATTAGAGTCAGATAAATGTTATTGATTTTGCAAGTGTCTSATTTAAATTCCTGGATATGCATTACTCATATGCATATTTATGTAAAAAGGTCTCAGAAATCTAGCAGTAAGTGAAAAAATCACTCACTAACCCTTAGTATGGTTGAAAACTAGGGATTAGTGGGACTACACCCACTAAAAAGGACTATCAGTTATATAAACATGCTTGAGTAAGGTTCATTTTGAGTTGATGTTGGCTATTTATTTGACTGTAAGAGAGAGAGGACAGCTACTGCCACATACAGAAAAGAGTCACAATAAATGGATGGAGCTGATGTTGAAATAACTTCTTACCATCTCCCCTTTGACCATTTGAAGCTTAATGTGGTATTTCGAGCTGAAGAACATATTTTGTGGTCTGCCAGAAAGGTCTATTTTAACTCCATTTGATCCAAGTAATACCTCATTAGAGCTCTCTGTCACAGAATTAAGATTCATAAACCCTAACCCCTAAAATCAACACTGTTCAGGATGGGACCTGGAGATTGAACTTTTTGTTCAGAAAACAATGGCTAATCATTATTTACCTTGCACAYATCATTGTGACAACAAAAGGATGTGCACTCTTTTAAATCCTACAGCTCATTTTTTTTCAAACCACGAGGCGGTATAGTAGGGAAGGAGGGTATCTTCCTCAGGGCTACTATTTTTCTCACAAGGCAAAGTAGAGACAGGAATTAGCCAGTAGCGTGCTTGTTAACTTATTCACTTTCAAAAGCAGGAAAATAAACAAGAAATGCTTAGCAACCAAAGTCATACACAGTGAGATTCTGGCTTATGAAAATATATACCACAACCGTAGTCCTCACTGTTTTCCTCCCACTATTAGTATTAGTATCCCATTTCATGTTTTTTTCAGGAATGCCTTCAGCACTCCAACACTGCCATCATAGATGAGTCTAGAAATATACTTTATACGATTATAGTGACCTCGATGACAAATTGTAGGTTTAGTGATGGTCTGTTAACATAAAACACCTTACAGTGGCACTCAGCACCTCTTTATCTGTATTTCTTAGTACCTTTACTCCTAGCTGACCCGATGAGTTAAAAACATCAAACTGTGTCAGCCCTCCAATAATTCAGATTGATAGGGCTAAGCAAGCACAAGGGAAAAGCAAGCTTGGCTTCAAAAAGGCAGCCTGAATTTCCTTTTCTAAAGCGAGGAGTTAAAGAGAAGCATTTGCCTGCCTGTGACACAATTCCCTCTCTGGGCCTTTTCCGAGGCACACACAAGCGGCTAAATCCATGACGATATTTAGGGTTCTCTTTGAACTTGGACTCAAGTCTGTAAATGCCATTTCTCTGCTGCAGTGCCTACTTTTATAACCTGTCAGCAGTCTGCACCATCCCTAGAGAATACTGAGGCTACCAGACTGACCCTGCATGCAATGACCTCCCAAGTATGTTGTATGTTTGAGAATATCCCCGGGCTTGCATGCCTCAAGCACAGGCAGCTGCCCGCTGGCACTTCCCAGGGCCACAGGTCCTCCTTTGCCTTCCTCCCTGCTACCCCTGCGTTTAGGTAGACAGGGAGGCAGAGGACGTGTAACTAAACTCCAAGAAGGGCCCTAGTTCACATAGCACAAGGGAACATCGCTATAATGTAGTTCCGTGACTGAAAAATAATATATGCCTTGGGGGTGGCTTTTAAGTGGGTTTCCAGTTGCAGTGTAGGTGGGGGAAGGGTTACTCATGAGTACAGTGATGATCTCAAGATCAACCCTGGAATGAAAAATTTGAACTCGGTCTATTTCCTAAGAAAATGATGCGTTTGTTGTTACAGTTCATGAATTAGTAGGAGCCTGTTCTTTTTGAAGAATAGCAGGATTGACGTTGTGGGTCTGATGGAGCCACTGAGCCCTGATGTTACAAGAGGCACTTTCTCCCAGTTTCCTTTGTTATAGAGATTTAAGGAAAGGATAGAACCACGATCTACTTCATCCACTTCAAGTGAAGCTGAGCTCATGCTAACACTTAGTCTGCTGAACTCAGTACATAGCATATGGGTTTCTTTGTTTCACTCTTCGCTAAAGTGCTTCCTTTTCCAAGTATGTGCTGTAGGGTCACTCATTTGGCCTAGGTCAATTCAGCTCTTTCACCCCATAGAACAGTTTGTTTTCTTAAAGAGCCACAAAGAACTAGTTCTTTTACAAGTTAGATAAGCATGAATGAAGAAGAGAAACTAAAGAAATCCTTGCTTGAATAGAGAGGTATGTATGTACAGTGTTTTAAGCTGTTGCTACAAATAGATACGAGCTCAGTCATCCTGGTAGTTAATGTCCATTATGATGACTTTCAGAAAGAACTACACTTCTTTAGGGCAATAGTCTAGTAATCCTTTTGTGAACAAAGCCCCCCCAAAATATTAATGGAAGATTGCCTGAATAGTGACTCCAGTATCTAATCCCTTATTTTAAACAGAAAAATCAAGTAAAACACCACAAAGACACACAATGCACAATGTTTCTCTAAACACATGCCAGATAACTAAATAATCCAAAGCATATGTGAAGGCTTCTTACACTCATAACTAGGGATTACAATTCAACCATGTGTACCATAAGTTATTTACTACAACATGGAACAAATATATATTTATTTCAGACACCAATTTACAAAGGAGATAAATATGGACATAACAAACTTTTATTATGCCAAGACACAATTAATCATGAGGTGAGGTCTTTCATAAACAAATACAAAACCAGTGCCCCAAATCAAGTTCCACTGGAGAAATAAAAGAATGTCACTAATATTTCATCCTGAATATACTGTAAATCTTTCATCTCACAGCACAGAAGTGTTCCTCTTTCTGGTGTGTAACACTTAGGCACATTAAAAAAAGAAAACAAAAAAAAAACCAAAATCAACTTCCACTCTTCTTTTTTCAGGATAATTGAAGTATTTCTTCTGTGGTTGGTTTGTTTGTTTTTGTTTTTTAACTCAAGGGTGGAAATGATGGACTCTAAGTGAAATGAAAGCCCATTAAAGCAGACTAATCCATTTAGGGATCAGTACAGGCTTTCTGGAGTCTATTGTCAGCATGGCAAAGTGTGCACCCTGCTGAAGGTAAGACATTTATGTGAGAAACGGTGGAAAAATGAGAATCTAAAGCATATATTTTTTGCATCAACTGTACATAAGATTCAGACGGTCAGTCAGTAATGAACTATCAGATGACCTCATGCAGGGGTGTAGGAAGTTGCATGCTTTCCATTACAACCATCTTTTCAGTGATGAGTAACTCCCATTTTTGCAGATGGCAAAATAGTTGCTCTTCCTTTGGTGTCCAGGGTTTGATTAAAAAAAATACTAAAAAAATACAAATCAGAAGAGTAATTTGCAGAACTACAGCTAGGCATTTTAAATTCTTGAGCACTCAGAGTAAGAGTATACCTTTAGCTTAATAGTTCAAGAAACTGGAGTGCATGTAGTCAGGCCCAAGTACAGTTGCAATTTCTGCACTTACAGGTTGCAGCCTGAGAGCTCCCTTGGGGTCATTTGCTACTAGTACCTCAGAAAGAGCAGTGACAGCACAGGAAATCTGTGGTCTTCCTTTAGCCCTTGTGTCCTAGTCAGCCGAATATCTGTCTGCAGATGTAAGAGGTTACTCTGCTCTGTGGAGGTGGCAATAAGAGCACCAGTCCTCAGAGGACCTAAGGGGTTTTGTGACATTTGTGGGAGACCCAGTTTGGTTTGTTGTCACCAGTTTTAATCAGCATCGGTCAAATCCTTAGTCTTTTGAATTTTTCTGTAATTTTGTTGTAATCCTAAAATCCTTTTATTAATGGGTTTGTAAATGTAACATACAGTAAATGACACGTGCAGCAGAAGTTGGAGCATTTAGTAAGCTAAATGTAGCAAAATCAATGTGCCAGTGTTTGAAATATAGTAATGTGATTGTTTTTAAAAAAAAGGTAATATATTTTTATGGATTCAAAAGTACTGTCATATTTTTCACCTTTAGCACACTTTCAAATATAGGAACTCTATAATGATAAATCCATGTTTTAAGCCATTGCGTAGTATATAAATAACTTCTGTTTAAAACATACATATATTTTTAAGTGATACTTTAAATCTACACAGCAAATATGAACCATAGGAAAGACATAAACTCCTACTATTTTCTCTGGCTCAAAAGAATGTTTTCCTGCAAATGCATTGGCAGTGAAATAAGTAGTTGCTTAAAAAGGGAACATGGAAGGACCACAGAATCCCAGTTAGTCTGAGAAATGGTTGCTGTGAAAAAGTACTCCCCTTCTTAGATAAGATCTAAATTATTTCTGCCAACTATGTTTTAATCTCCTCAAGATAAGGAGTAAATTGGTAAAAAGCAGAGCTAAAATTATAACCCAAGCCTAAAGGGAACAAAACAATTATCGAAGAACTTGGTTTCTTGTTTCCTGAGGTATCATAATCTAATTTTAATTTTAAAAATTTCAGCACTTCTTCTAAATATCAATTTTATCTTCACTCTTTTTTGTTATTCAAATATTATGCAAATGTGGATTTTACACAACATTTTACTACGGAGTAAAACACACGTAGCTGATAGCTCAGTTCTAAAATACTGAAATAATTAGGTACCCCAAGTCTGTAGAGTGTATGACTTAAAACTCCATAAGCAGCCATTTTATAAATGCCTTTCTACCTCAGAAGAGTACAAACTGTGTTTGAGAGTTTGCAGTGCATCAAACTACCATTCTTCTTCAGAAGATTACATTGATTTCTGACATTTCCATAAAAATTTGTTAATAAAACCACGTACTATACATATATTAATCCTGATGCTGTCTAATTATGAGGATTCTGAATAAAACTTTGTGTCGTTATCAGGGCTGATTCCTTTTTAACAGATCCATGGGAGCTGAAAGATTGTGGTGTTCACAGACCTGAAAATGACACAGGGTTCTCAAATTAGCTTCGGTCACTTGGCACATCTTTAGAGGTGACTTGCTATTTTCAGTACTCAGGTGCCTGGCAGCAAACGATGAACAAAAGCAAGCAGTGCCTAGAACATTTATCATTATAAAACAGTCCTGAGACAGCTTTTCCAAAGGTATACTTTTATTAATGGAGAGTCAATGCAGTAAAGACTAATCGGAAGTAAAATCAGCAGATGCTGAAGTAGAAGCAGAAACTTGCAGATACATGTTTATTATTTATTAAAATTTAATTTTTAAGGTCACTCTGTGAAAAATAGAATAAAAGGTACTTCAGGAAGGTACCCATTCAGTAATACTTGTTTTCTCTAATGATCAGAGGTGAAGTACTGTCGCTCTTTCTCAAAAACTGACTGCTTTGCCTGCTTTTCATAAATAAAGGTGATGGCTTAGTTCCAAGGAACCCTTTTAGACCTCAGTCTAGCAAAGAAGATTATCCTTTTAGACTTCTAGAGTTATGGGGATTTGGGGTGTTCTTGTGAAGTGTTCTTATGTTAGTAGTCATGCTTTTTGTCTCACTATAATTGCAATCTCCAGAAAGCTCTACTGGGCACATTTCAGAAGGGTAAAATGTGTGTAACCTTCACGTTATCAATTTCCATCATAAAAGTAACATCAGCAGTAGGGAAGAATTAATTCATCTGCTCCACTTCCATTCCTAGTGTAGGATTATTCACAACAAATCTGCCAGAAAATCTCTTGGTATGTGTGGGATGGTGCCTTAGAGAATAGCAAGGAATAGTTTTGTCTTTTACATCCTTCAGCTATACTACAGCGGAAACTGGCCCTAAAAAAGAAGAGGCATGTAAGTTGTGTATATATATATTTATATAAAAAACTTATTTTTTTTAAATGTAGGTCCGGCATGGGAAACTAAGGGAAATTTTGGCAGGCTCTCAAGTGAAATTTTCAAGTGCTACCTCTAGGTCTTCAAGTGTTTTGAAATGTCAGTAACCTGCTCTTGTGCTAGAGCCACAAGAACATTTTTCTATTTTGAGCCAACTAAAATTTAATGTCCCAGCTGTACATACAAAGAAATTATACATATGTGTGTGTATTAAACCCATTGGTAGGCTGTAAAACGCACATTAATCCTTACTTTTTCTGTAATTGGGTAAGTGCTGTATTTTTTCAAAAAAGAAAGTAATTCCTTTGAATACATGTTAAATGACAATGTCAACATTCTTTCCTCAAAGAAGACTGTTGTATATTTTTAAAACAATGTTTTTGCCTGAGCTGGTCTCTTTCCGCATACACTTTTAATTGGAAACAAAGAATGTAAAATCTAGATTATGTGATCTACCTTTAAATCATTTATTATAAATCTGTTTTTCAACTGAGAATAATCTCTTCATGATTGCTTTTCTTTATTTTTAATTTAATATACATAGCATGATAGCAGAAAGAAAAAACTGTGAGAGCCTATTAGTAGCTCTTATTACTCTTTTGGGGTAGATGAAGTCACACAGGTCTTTTGCCTAGTCATAATAAATCCAAAATTTGAAGTAATTCAACAGAACAACCCTGATTTTTATCTTTTTTTACTTAGTTCATCAGATTTTTACTGCACAAACAGCAAAACCCAAACACAATTATCCTACATATTGTGCCCTGAAATTAAGCAATTATTTTCTAKAATACTAATAATAACAGCCACCTCTACAGATCTTTTTCTCAGTCATGTAGTGTTAAAACTAGAAAGATCTATACAGACAGGCCTTGTAAGTGGCAAATTTTGCAAATAAGATACGGTGCTTAGATTTCCTTTCACCAAAYTTAGCCTTTGGCAAAAAGAAAATTATAAAACTTTCTTAGATTAGAATTGTCAGATTTCTAACAAATAGTACATTTTGTAACTGAAGATATTTGCGAACATGTTCTATATAATATGGTAAGTACTTTGGACTTTTATTCTGTTTGTGAGTAAATAAAGTAAACAAATAATTATAATCAATACCATTATATGACATTTGTTTCAGGATTATGCAGTGCTGTCAGAAATTTAAAATTTCAAGGCAAACTGGTACACTTTTCAATGATATTAGTTTGAAAGTGAGGTAAAGACAAAATGGTTGATGTTTAACCATCAAACTGCCCTTGGTCTTTTCACCAGTGTTCCTTTCCAAAACACCTCTGTTTTCTAACTGAGAAAAGATAAAGTGTTTACATATCTTGCTGAATACTCCATGAGTTTGCCTTAGAGTTTCAAATTACTGTATAATCTAGTAGGAAACCAACATAACAGTAATAATTACAATGAATTCTACTGACAGATTAATTCAAATTGTAAAAGCAAAGTCAGTGAACATCCTAGGTTTTCTTACAATGTCTGAAGTACTGTACTATACAGAAATAAAGGGTGAAAACTTGATTCCAGGAGAAACAGCTAAAAGGATTTGATAATCAGCACTAGTAGCAGAAAAATTGTTCAGATGCCACCTTTATCAAAACAACCCAAACAGAGTTGTTACAGGCATCAAAGGTCTTCTGTCTGCCAGACCTGAGAAATGTGTGTTTGAAGATATGTTATGATGTATCCAGAGTGATGCTTTGTTAGCGTACACATTGATCTCTAAAGATGTTGGTGATTGATGGTGATGTTGCACATGCAGAAAGAGGAACATAGTTCATACAGAACAAAGATATCATTACAATACATACTGGATTGAAATAAGCATGATTTACAGAATAATTCTGAAAATATTTAATATTTTAAGTATTCAAAATCTGTGGATCAGTTATACTGAATTACTTTTTGATCAAACTGGAACTAAAATTGCCTAAATATGAGATTCATTTTGCTAGTTGTTCGCTAGTTTGGAAGTTATCATGAAAACCTTAGAAATAGTTTGACCAAGCTAACAAAACCTGTATGTTTGTTATACCTGTGAGCATGGTCAGTGCGAAAGAGATGGTGTTAGTAACCAGGGCCCAGCTGGACACTTGGTACATTTTACAAAACTCTGCTAACATTTCACTTGGAAACCTAATTATTTTGTTGCCCATATCACAAATGATTTTTCTAGTTGCTATTTGTTCATGAAACATCTGGCAAGCTCATGATTCGATAATGATACTTCAACAAATTCCGTTCCTCCAGTGTAAGATTTTGAGGGAGATGGTTGCAGGGGTTGGAAATAGCCAGTCTGAGTTTGGAGTGTGCCCAGAACTTATTGTCAGTGTAATTTAAAATGGAAGTAAATCCTGCAAACTGACTTCAATCATGTATCCACAAAGTGTTAATAATGCTCTATTCATTGTAAAGTAAACAGGTTTAACTTTATACTGAAATTATTTTAAATATAGACTGTTTGCAAAAGGCCTAAAAAGTACGAATGACGCATTCACTTTCTTTCTGTGAATCTTACGTGTCCATTTTTTGGGGAAAGAATCTTTTAAAMTTTTTTGTCTCAGCACTTAACTGGTACTTACCTGGTCTGTGCAGATCAGAGAGTGGAACCACCCTGAGCAGGAATGGTGTCTGCAGGCAGTGTCTGTGCATGCTCCTCATGAGACATGAAATACTGTTCTGGCACAAAATTCTTGTGAATACCCACAGGTTTCTTTTCCTGAAACTCACCACCAGCTGAAGATCTTTTCTTTGCTCTCTGCTAAACTAATGGTAAACCCTCTCCCTTAAACTTAGAAGCCAGAAATTTTCATTTAAATTTTGATGCTATCTTAGCACAATTTGAAATCAACTAGTGAACTTATGCTTGAATATTTCTATTTGTTGAGTATTTTCACATTTCCATTTACGAAGATGATAAAAGGATAATATTTTGTCCAACTATTTCAGATATTACATGGATATTCAGTTGCTACTACTTTTCACCTCTAGAGCTTTACATCTCTCTCTTTTGTGCGTGTGTAAATGAGCTCTTGCTCTCTTTATGGGATTTGCATGCAAATAATATACACATTACCTTCATTTTGCTGCAAATGTTTTAACTCCATGAGATTCTTACAAGACTGCAACAGTTAACATAGAGCATCTTGTTAAACTTGTGGCATGCATTAAAAATGTTCACAAGTTCATAATTAGCGTAGTGTTAATGTTTACAAAAAAATACAAGCCCAATTGTTTAAAAGTGATGTTCAAACAAAAAATGACACACAATAAAGGCTGGCAAAATGTGTTCATACAGTCAAAATTGGTTAAAGAAAAATGTAAAAGTTGTGCATGGATGTTAATAGATTTCTCCCCCCCCCTCAATATTTTTATGACAAGCCATACTGATAAATATTATGGCATGCTCATGGAAACGATCGTACAAATAAGAGAGTTTAATAATGAAATTCCTCTCATCTTTGACACCCAGCTCTTCTAGTCAGGACTTCTTATTATTATTTGTGTGGTGTGAGGTATGCGCTCAGCTCTGAACAGAACAGATATTTAGGCAGATATTGACTAGTAATTAGGGTACTAAATTACCCCACTCTGTATATGTAGTCCCAAATAAATTCTGTTCATTTCTTTGACTGAACATTATTTTACACAGAGTGAAAACCTTGACTTTTTTTCCAAAAAGTACAGAACAATATTTTTTGGAGAAAATAGAATCTAAGATGGCCAAGACCAAGAATTCATGCCAGTTCCAGACAAAAATTTTGTACCTAAGTGGATAATGCTTCTTGGAACTAAGAAATAAATGTGTTTTTAAAAATATTTCAATCTTTGTAGAGAAGACTGCAAAGTCTGAAATTGTCTTTGCATGCACATTACTTAGAATCACAGAAAAGTTAGACCATTAGTCATAGGTTAGATATAGAGCTTATTAATATTCAGCTAACATAAGTGTGGCTATTTCATTCTGATAGTCTTAAAATGTAATCTGTTCTACTACAATCAGTGCACATTTATCTGGAAGAAACACAAGTTCATTTCTAAACTATGGGTCATCATGTAGGGTATATGGTCAATGCAGGAAAAAAGTTATAAAATTTTGTATTAGATCAGAATTAGAACTTATTCTATAGGGACTTAATTTTTCATATTATATTTATAAAGATAAATTCCAGTGTGCTTATTCACTCTGATACAACATTCATTGTCTTAATGCATCTGACACAGCCTTCTGAAAGTTGTCAGTTTGATGATTGGATGCACAATTTCTTGAGATTGTGCAGAAGCATCTCTACCCATTTCAGTAATGTCTTGAAAAAACCCTAAACAATTTTTGAGGGTGCAAATATGTGAGGTAACAAAATCAAACACAAAACTTGAAATAAATGGAAATACATTATGAGGACTGGAATAATTCAGGTTATAAAATAGGTGATGAAACTGTATCATCTTCACAAATTTCAGTATAGTTCAAAAAAATCAATGTGTTCAGATACTATGCTAATTCACTTAATTTCTATAGTCTGAACTTATGGTAACACAAATTATTTCTGTCAAGTATTTGTCCACCAGCAGCCCAAGTGAAACAAAATATTGATTTTATTGCATTTCACAAATTTGCATCCATGAATTCCGCAGATACCTGTTATACATAATACAAGTTGACACACTTAAAGTCAAGATCTGAAATGAATCTGAAGTCATGTTAACAAGAACCAGTGGGCACAGTTCAGTAAGTGTAGCTTTACTAAGTTTTGCCACTGTGTACTTAGGGGTATAGAGTAGTTTTGCCTGTACCACAAACTGTTAATGTTTCCTAAAGTAAAAAGCTCCTGTTACTATGGATTTCTACAGTCACATGAGTCACAGTTCAGCATCAGTCAGAAAAGAAATACAGACCAGAATTGCTGATGTGCTAAGTAACAGCCTTAATAAGCTGCCTATTATTGGCTGTACTGGTGCATCTGTGCTCTTTACAGCCAGAAACTGAGGTATCCCCCGAGCAAAGGCTTCCTTAAAACCCTATATATTTATATGAAGAGTCTTGATTTTGGAGAACTGTTGTTCCTTCACATGCTTCTCGTTCCATCTTTCAAAAAACTAATAAAAATACAACACTGAAAAAAATGATAGAAAAAGTTATTTCTGGCTGTAATGCTGGTATACTAGCTCCAGATTATAATGATTTTATTAACATGACAAGCAAATAAACCTGGTTTTAGGTGGTAAAATTGGTGTCATTTACTCTGGCTCATCTATTTTAACATGAAAAGTAAACCTAACAAGAAAGGTAACAAGTCAACCTCACATCTCACTTATAATACATTTCCACTTTAACCTTTCTTTATAAAGTTATTCTAAAGTCTTGAGGACAGGAGTCTGTAGTTGCCAAAACACACTCCCAATAATATATATATATGTGCATATATATATATATAAAATGTATCTTCCTCTATTTGTAAGATATTCTATCACTTTGAGAAGTTATGAAGAATTTTTGCTGTGATGAAGATTACACAAGATCCCTAACTCACTCACGAACTCAAGCATACTGAACATTGATTATTATTTCCCAGGTTTGTTGTCCTGGGACTGTTTGGTGACAGCCAAGTCCTACTGACTGCTACTGACACTCCAAGTTGTTGAGGATGTAACTGCTCAATCACTGATCATAAATAACTGCTGGAAAATCTGTTTCTTTCACACCTTTTCAGGAACCAGAGTTATTCAACCTTACTCAGCTATATAACTTAACATGACACTGAATTTATCACACACGTTGCTTTACTCAGGGTAGCTGTAGAGAGCAAGTGTAACATGCATGGGTGATCGAACAGCAAACAGGCCTAAAGGTTCAGTAGTTTGAATGAAAAAATTGGTTTATTTAGGTTTCAACAAGATATTTAATACCCACAATAAGTTATTAATTAAACTGGAGGAAATATGGATTCATTCAAATGGAAGGAAATAAGATGCCTAAAAAATTAACAGGACAATTCAGTAGACAGTTTTGGAGTGACAATTATTAGCTCATAGAGAGTTTTCTAGACAAGTTGCTCCAAACTGATCTTAGCATTAGTTTTACGTGATCTTGCAACAAAGAAAAAAAAATTTGTAGTGACATTTCATAATGATATAAGGTGTTGAAAGATCAAAAAATGTACAAAAAACCACTAGATGATGTAAGGACTAGGATAAAAAATATGATTAAATATTAGTTAGTTAACAAGAAATTTGGCTATGAACAATTATTTTAAACAAGATTAAAAAGATCTTGTTACTATAGGCAACTATAAAATGATTGTCTCCCAAGAATATGATGAAACCATAAGGAAAAAAATTAAAATTAGATACAGTCAAAAAAATATATTTGCAAATAATATCTCGTGCTTAAATTTGGGGAATTAGGAAAATGGTTTCTAGGCAATTAAGAAATTAAGCTCAAGAATAGCTTTCAAACTTAAGAGGCAGTAAAGCTGAATTTGCAGGTTAACAACGTTTGAAAAGTTTATGAATGCTAGCTTAAAAGTAGCAACCTCCAGTATTGGGAGCCTGGATTTGACTACCTAGGAGTTTCTTTCCAGTTCCAGGTTCCCATGTACGGTGCCTGTAACATCCACCCATGTGATACCAGTGAATCTCACGTGCTATTTACATATACACACATATTCCCCACCCCCCCTTCCCCCTTATTTTAATTAATACTCTGGCTAAAAGTTTTTAAAGGGTATTTTTTTACAGCATGCACAATTTTAAACATCTGTCAATTTAAAATGAAGAAAACATCTGCTGAAGAGCATCCTATCTTCTAATCTTCAGCACATTCAATAGTAACATTGCCCTTTTCTCCTCATAGATCACTGCCAGCTTTATTTCTACAGTCATACACATTCTTTGACCTGTGATGAAATTTGGTTTGGCATATTACCCTGAGAGTGACAGTTCCTCAAACTACACTTTACATAGCTATGCGGGAAGCAGAGAATACACTGTCCAATTCTATATCCATGAACATTTTTGCTTCATTCATTATTTCTTTTATTTTTCTATATACTGTTGTACAAATGGAGTGCATTCTTCCATGTGAATTATCTTTCTGAGAAGAGTTTTCATTACTTTTATTTGAAGTCTTTTCTTATTTGTCTGCTGGAATTACTTCCATTTTTCTGCAACTGGCTGTGTTTTCTTTTGCTTATTGTTAATATGATGTTATTTTTTAACCTAAATCTCACTAATTTGACCCATCTCTTGGCATTTGTGATGTTTCACATTTTCATAACAGCATGGTGCTTTATGAAATAAATCATTCAGTGCTATATTTGTTTTCAAAAACAATGGGATGACAGATATTCTTTTTCCAACTACAGAATTAGTAGCATGAAGTCTAGCTGGAGGCGAGTAACTAGCAGTGTAGCCCAGGGGTCAATACTGAGTGCAATCCTGTCCAACATCTTCATTAATGAGCTGGATGATGGGGCAGAGCATACCCTCAGCAAGTTTGCTGATGACACCAAACTGGGAGGAGCGGCTGATATGCCAGAGGGTCGTGCTGCCATCCAGAAGGATCTCAACAGGCTGGAGAAATGGGCTGACAGGAACCTCATGAAGTTCAACAAGGAGAGGTGCAAAGTCCTGCACCCGGGGAGGAACAACCCCCTACACCAGTATATGCTGGGGGCCGCCCAGCTGGAAAGCAGCTTGGCAGAAAAGGATCTGGGAGTCCTGGCTCCCAGGGGTCCAAGTTGAACATGAGCCAGCTAAGTGCCCTTGCAGCAAAGGTGGCAAATAGTATCCTGCGCTGTGTGTAGGAGTACTGTGTCCAGTGCTGGGATCCCCAGTACAAGAGATATGGCCATACCGGAGAGAGTCCAACAAAGGGCCATGAAGGTGATTATGGGACTGGAGCATCTCTCCTATGAGGAAAAGCTGAGAGCTAGGGCTGTTTATCCTAGAGAAAAGAAGGCTCAGGGCAGATCTCATCAATGTGTACAAATATCTGATGGGAGGACGTAAAGAAGGCAGAGCCAGCTCTTTTCAGTGGTACACAGAGACAGGACCAGAGGCAATGGGCACAAACTGAAACACAGGAGGTTCCGTCTAAAAATCAGGAAACCCTTTTTCACTGTGAGGGTGACTGAGCACCGACACAGGTTGCCCAGAGAGGCTGTGGAGTCTCCATCCTTGGAGATATTAAAAAGCCATCTGGACAAGGTCCTGGGCAGCCTGCTCTGGGTGGCCCTGCTTGAGCAGAGAGGTTGGACCATGTGACTTCCAAATGGCTCTTCCAGCCTCAACCATTTTGTGATTCTGTCATTTTGTGAATTAGAGCATGGCTAAATGGTGGCAATTACCTATGTATTTTCTAACAAAATTAACATCTTAATGCTGCTCAGGGGTCAAAAATGGGGACAAGAAAATGTATCATCATCATCATCAATACCCTGGACAATGGGACCTAATTAACCCTCAACAAATTTGTAGAAGATACCCAACTGTGGGGAGCAATCAGCTCTCTGCAGGATAGGGTTGCTATTCAGAAGGACCTCAAAAAACTAGAGGAATGAGCTGTGTGAAACCTCATGAAATCCATATAAGAGAAATGTGAAGTGTTGCACCAGGGATGGAATAACCCTATAAAGCAGACTGGGTTGGGAACTGACTGACTGTGGAGCACCTTTGCAGAAAATGGTCTTGAGGTGTTGGAGGTAAACAAGCTGACCATAGGTCAGCACTGTGCTCTTGTATTATAGCAGTAATATTGTATGTATTATATCTATTAGCATTATAGCAAAATACTTGATTTTCTTCCCATTTTGTTATGAATTAAAACACTGTAACATCTCACTGTCATACTGAAATCCAGGAAACTGCCAGTTCACATCAGTTCAAAAAGCCTGCTGGTAGCAATTTTAAACTGGGAGTGGAGAACTGAGTCTTAATTCACATTGATTTCAGTCTACTTTTTCATGTAATTCTGTTTTGGTTTTGAAAATTTCTTTACTTCATTTACTTCATTCTCTTCACTCTATTTCCACAGGCAGGAATTAGGCCAATCTGCAGTTTGTCATCTCCAGTGGATCAAAATACTAAAGCTTTATTTTTGCATCCAACATGATTCTCAAACTGATGCCTGGAAAAGGGAAGATAGACAAATATTACGGCGCTGCTGTTGTACTCACTTTTTGGGGAATGAGGAGTCTCCAGATGGCAGTACTGAGATAATCCCCCTTAAATCCATCTTTGTTTTCCCCTAACATCTACAAAATTGTATTGGGCCCCTTCTTACTACCTCTAACACTGAGACAGGTAATAGCAGTCAGCCATTGACTCTATTTGTACTGTGACTATAGTGCATATAAACTCCTTTTTATCCATTCCTTTGAATCATAAAGCTCATGCTGTTCCTTACAGGAGTTTCTTTATCAGTGGAGGGTAGGGTCCCTTGGGTCAACCCTATGGGTTCACAAAGGGACAGTCCTGTTTAACTAATTTGATATCCTTCTATGATAAGGTCACCTGCCTAGTGGATGAAGGGAAGGAGGTAGATGTAGTCTTTCTGGATTTTAGTAAGGCTTTTGATACTGTCCCTCACAGCATCCTTCTGGACAAGTTGTCCAGCTGTGGGATGAGCAGGTTCATGGTGCGCTGGGTGAAGAACTGGCTGAAGGGCAGAGCTCAAAGGGTTGTAGTTAAGGGGGTTACATCCAGCTGGCAACCAGTCACCAGCGGTGTTCCTCAGGGCTCAATTCTAGGGCCAGTTCTGTTCAATATTTTTATCAACGATCTGGATGCAGGAGTTGAATGCACCATTAGCAAGTTTGCTGATGATACCAAACTGGCAGGTGTTGTTGACTCTCTTGAGGGACAAGAGGCCTTGCAGAGGGATCTAGATAGATTGGAGCATTGGCCTATGATTAGTGGGATGAAATTTAACAAGTCAAAATGCTGGATTTTGCACCTAGGACAGAGTAATGCCAGGCACAGGTATAAATTGGGAGAGGAGTGCCCAGAGAGCAGCACTGCAGAATGGGATTTGGGGGTGCTGGTTGACAGCAGGCTCAATAGGAGCCAGCAGTGTGCCCTGGAAGCCAAAAGGGCAAACCGCAACTTGGGGTGTCATAAACACAGTATAACCATTCGGTCAAAAGAGGTGATTATCCCACTGTATTTAGCATTAGTGCAGCCTCACTTTGAGTACTGTGTGCAGTTCTGGGCCCCACAATTTAAGAAGGATATGAAGATCCTTGAAAGTGTCCAGAGGACGGCAACAAAGCTGGTGAAAGGGCTGGAAGGAATGTCTTGTAAGGAGTGTCTAAAGACTTTGGGCTTGTCTAGTTTGGAGAAAAGGAGGCTGAGGGGCAACCTCATTGCTCTCTACAGCTTCCTGAGAAGGGGAAGTGGAGAGGGAGGTGCTGATCTCTTCTCCCTGGTATCCAGTGATAGGATGCATGAGAAAGGTTCAAAGCTGCGCCAGGGGAGGTTTAGGCTGGACATTAGGAAGCATTTCTTTACCGAGAGGGTGGTCAAACACTGGAACAGGTTTGCTAAAGACGTGGTCGATGCCCCAAGCTTTTGGTCAGCCCTGAAGTGGTCAGGCAGTTGGACTAGATGATCATTGTAGTCCTTTCCAACTGAAATATTCTATTCTATTCTATTCTATTCTATTCTATTCTTTAGTCATTTTACTACTTTTTTTTGGAGTCACAAGTGTGTTCACATGCTTCATAGAGTCTCCTGCTGCCACAAGGAGCAGACCTTGTCAAATGCCCACTTTCACTACAGTCATCTACAGCAACAAGTTTTTTTCCATTTCCAGAATTTCTTTTTGAAACTTCACTCCCTTGCCAGCCCAGCTCTTCTTTTGTGCACATTTTGCACCAGCCCCTACAAAGTCACAAAACCACCTACCAGCTTTCTATTAGCAGTATACTAGCTGGTGTCACTCCAGGAGAAGGGAGCTCTATGGTATAATTCCACTGACCACAAAGCCTAATTTTATTCCTTGATCTCTCACGTATCCAGGCAAAGGTAATTGGGGCAATGAGGGTAGTATCCGACGACTCCTCAGGCTCTTATAAAACCTCAGAACTTTTCTAAAGGTGTTTGCATGCTAGTTCCAATTCCTTGGTTTACACTTCAAATACTGTTTTTTTTCCTAATTTGTCATTTGTTTTGCCTTGTTGTTAGTTTAATTTCTACCTGCCGCTCAGTACTTGGAAAGGGAAAACCTTTCATTCTGAGGGGTCACATCAACACTCCAGTAATATTAAATAGATCAATCTCATGCTCAGTTTAAATTGATGTAGCTTAGCAAAACAAAACAAAACTCTAATTGCCTAGAAGCTGGAGAAAAATCAGAAAATAAATTAGCATTTACAGGTTTAACTGTCCTAACTCCACTAAACAGAAGTAGTTTTTGAAGGTTAACACAGCTGACAAAAGTGATTAAGAAAACTACCTGACCTTATTGAAAAGGGAGCACAGAGCCCTTTAAGTGCACTGTAGTAATTACTTTATGTTTCAGTGTGTCAAAACCCTAAAAAACTACGGTATGTGTTATCATACATCACTAGCAATTAGGGGAAAGATTATACTCTTACCTGCAGAGAGTCTTGAAAGACAGCAGAGCTATCATGGTTTCATGTAAGCTGCTAGGCTTGTCAGACACGGGAAGGAGTGTAAAGCATCTGCTGCAAATCATTTAAAAAATAATTGTGTTTAAATAATTATCTCCTTGCTGCAGTTCCTGGGAAGAAATCACATGGCACTTCATAAACACAGGATTTGAATTTCTGATTAGGATGGGAAATATTTTTTTCATACATGTATATCCAGTCAAAGTAAATAGATTTCTTAATTCCAGAAGAAAGAAATTCTCTTTTCTGGTGAATTCAAATGGAAAAGACAAGAAAACGCATTTTGATAGTTATGGTGATATAATGATAGCTGTGATTTTCTACCTTTTTTAACCTGCCGATAGCTGCTGTTGTCTTGTAAACTTAGGTGTTGTAATTGTCTCTAATCATGAGGCCTAGAACACCTGATTGTATATTCAGAGTAATTACTTACAGTTTCACCTAAAATATTTTGATTACTTTACATTATTATTATAGTCAATACCTCATTTCGGAAAGAGGCTCTGTAGTTACTGAGTGCAGGCTTCACGAGTTCTCAGGGGTTTCAAGGCTGGCTGTGTACTTTATGCAGGTGCAAAGAGGAGAGAAATGGACATGACGGTAACATTTCTACAAGGATACATTTGTGACCATAAAATTATGAAATGATTCAATGCCCCTAATTAACCAGTTGACCTGGACAAGCTGTAAGATACCCATTGCCTGTGCTCAGACAGAATAAACAACATGCAGTTTTATGGTCTGTCCTTGGAAATGTATATATTATAAAAACCATCTCGTTTCCATTTCGACTGGTTTAATTTAGCAACAGAGCTTTCATTTTTTGAGTTAAGTGCACTCTAGAACTTCTAGTAGAGAAACTATAATTGGCTGTACAAAATGATTAGGGTTGTGTTTGTTGTTTATACAGTTTAGTAAAGTGATACAACTGTAAGCCAGCTTTTACTTTGCCTTTCCATGGTCTGATTCTTCATTATGGTACAGTGCTTTTTATTTTTATTTTCTTGTAACAAATAGTTTGTTGTGGTTTAACCCGGCAGGCAGTCAAACACCACACAGCCGCTTGCTTACTTCCCCCTCCCCTCAGTGGGATGGGGGAGAGAATCAAAAAAAAAAAAGTAAAATTTGTGGATTGAGATAAAGACAGTTTAATAAAACAGAAAA
>JAYKAV010003001.1:229464-420967 GCA_035582835.1 Phoebastria nigripes | reverse complement strand
CTTGTGCACCTGGCAGAGCATGGGAAGCTGAAAAGTCCTTGACTAGTAGACTACTTAGGAACAACTAAAAACATCAGCGTGTTATCAACATTCTTCTCATACTAAATCCAAAACATAGCACTATACCAACTACTAGGAAAAAAATTAACTCTATCCCAGCTGAAACCAGGACAAAAGAGAAATTTGGTTTTCTTCCTCAACATCCAAATTGTAGGGTCTAGACCCTTAAGTATATCTGGACCTAACCTGCAATTATGGATACATTCAAATAACAAACCTGTTATTGCAATGGTTTTCTTTCTCTCTGATTCCAGATTTTCTCCCTTACTTTCAGCATCATTTGAAATTCAGATCTAAAATATAGGATGTGAGTGGAAGAATAGCACATTTTGAACAATGACCTTAGTATTCATTAGCAAATAAGACTTCAGTAATGAGACTAAAATATCAAACCTTTTTATTTATAAACATAATATACTAGTATGCCTCAACTTGGACTTGGAGGAAGTTTTTGGAAGAGAGACACCCTGTTTCTACATCCATGTGATTTGTGATAACACTGCTAGCAAAAGTGCTACCTAAAGGTAACTCAGACATTTGTTTCTGAGATGTAATATCTTTGACCTTTGTGATATTTTAAGATATACATAGTAATCATATGGTAACTGTAATCTTTCCTTTCCAAATCACTTTCTTCAGACAGTTTTTGCCATTCTGAAGGACATTCTGTAAACAGAATATACACAACTGAAGAGTGCAAAGATATTTATTGGCCAACACAGATGCTAAATCACAAGGACTAGCAAACTCCTAAGCTAACCATTAATACGTTCACCATCCTTGATGAGTGTCTGCAGGCCAGGCAGCCAGAGTCAGGTGAGAAAGTCAGGGTCTCTGACCTCCTGTCTCCTGATTCTCTGACTTTTTCCTTGGGATTTTTGTAAAGTTTCACATGAGTATTTCTCCTTGTGAATCCTTGAGTTGCTAATACTGTCTCAGCAATTGTACTTCTGTCTGTGCTTTTACTTGTTTTGCATATCTTCCTTTCAGAGACTTTCTCACAAGTTAACATCTATTAGTAAAACCGAGTCAAGGTCACAGAACCATGTGGTACCAAACTAGGGCATAAATTACAGACATTTGAGCCTTAGGGAGGAGGGTTACAGAAAAACGGGACACCTTTGAACCAGTTTTCTAAAAGGAAGCCTATTGCCAACTCTGGGATCACTGTGCAAATTATGAATAATTATGAGCAATATATTCTCCAATTAAAAAAAAATCAAAGATGTAGTGGCAGAATTCTGTACAAAATTTAAAAATACTTTTATGATGTTCTTGGTAGGATACTATAGTTTAATTTAGAGGAAAAGCTTGAATGCATATTTAACATAGCTTCAGAAAATAGGAAACACAAGGATTCCAAATTAAAATTCTAGAAAACTAAAAACATTAATTTAAATTCTCACCTAACTCACAAACTAAATGCATAAACATCTTGATAGGGAAAACATCAAAAATTATAGCGTCTCTGTGGGTTTCACTAATATCTATCAATTCAGCTAATGGTGCATGAAATCACAGAGATTGACACAAACCTCCAAATGGAAGCAAATGGGAAGCTTGATTATTGAAGGGATGAGAAAAGACAACATTGGKCAGCAGTCCTGGGATGTTCTGGCTGACGATAACATTTTACTTATTGGCTCTTAATGACTGATCTAAATTCCTTAAAACCTACTGAGGAATTTTGTTTAAAGAAAAATGAAGTTCTACAACAACTATCCAATTCTTTGACCAACTCAATTCCTTATTTTGGAATAGAAAAGTATACATTCTTACCTGTACTCTGGACACTACTTTCCTTCATCCTTGAAGGATACCAACACTATTGATAATTACTAGTCCAGACAGATTCCTTTGCTTACTTGTCACTTCAATTCCAAACAAGTTGTTTTCCAGAAGTAGGAAGTACAAAAAGAAGAAAGATTTTGGCCATTCCCCAGCTTATGTACCAATGCAGTGGAAAACATGGCAGTCTGAGGGTTTTTTGTACAAACTCTCCTGATAACTCTTTCTTTTTTTTCAATATTGAATTCTAACCTTGTAAAATTTACCCTTAAAATTTTCATTTTGTGTCCTTTGGATCAGATCTTATCTGTGTTCCTTATTCCTTTGAGTTGCCATATTTATAGGAAGAGGTAATACATTTTTTAGACCAATAAATATATAACTTCTCCTTACAATTTTTTTCATATTTATAGCTTAAAAATTAGTAAAACTCTAGCACAGATCAACAAAGGTTTATGACAGTCTTTTGGAAAAAGATCTTCACCTGGCTTTATTTCTGAATAGAGAGAGTCATCTTCTGACACATTTCCTGCTCTTTTGCGGTATGTTTCTCCCAAAACCAGTCTTTAAATAATAATGTTAGATTTGTACAGTCCCATTGTATTGAAACAGAGATATAAAAGGGATCAATGGAACATATTTTTCACTGGGACCCAAACATAGATCGGATGTTCAGATCTCTGCTCCTCCAGGATGTGCCTTTCCGTCTCTCTTAATCCTACTGGAAGTGTGGGATTCAGGCTACCTATGTCTGAATGTCTCTACTCTACAGAAACCCACCTGAGAACTAGGCTCAGGTTGTAGTCAAAGTCACATTATAGGCAGTTCATCTGATATATTTTAAACATTTCTTTTAGGATGGGATGAATCTCATCTAAGTTTTACCTAATTTTTTCCATTGCCTATGCAGAGAGACTTACATGTCTAAGATATAAATACAGAAACTAAGGTAATAAATATTTACATAAACTAAGATAATACATTTTTATATAAATATAATGATACAGCTTTCAGATTCCTTTGATATGTCTCATTTCTTGTCATACATCCCTTTTTTTATCTTTATTACAGAAATATTAGTCTGATATCTACAAATACCTGTACTAGATTTATAATATAGGGTATCATTTCTTCTCTCTTCCTCCTAGTTTACAGAACTTTTTTGAAAATTTGTATACTCAGCAAGTTCCCAGTTCAGCAATGCTTTCTAAACTTATTACTTAGCACATGCTTAAGTGTAACTGAACTTAATGCAGTTAACAATAATCTTGAATAAAAAGATTTAGTATACAACTATGCTTCCTGTTGACACCTGAGACTATATCATCATAATCGTCTATTGACGGGAAATCATATAAGGATTTTAAGAATTTCTATTTCAGTAGTAAGTCTTCTGGCATGATTTTAAACTACTTAAATCATTTTATCTATGCTTGTATAAAAAAACATGAAATAACAACAAAGAAAGAAATCTGTCACACAAACATAAAATGGCATGACTACAACAAAGCTAAACATTTTTCATTATATATCTGATTTTCCCAAAGTGTGTAGAATCACATCTTAAGCTGATGCCAATACGTATCAGGAAATAAGCGTATTATGGAGAAAAAATAACATAATTAAAAAGTGATTGGGTCTTGTAGAGAATTAAAATCCAACTGCCGGTTCAGATAGCACTAAAAGTTTAGAAATAAAATTTCATGTTCTCACACTTTCGCAAAGTGTGTTTTTATTACAGCTCAAGAGGTTGAGATAATAACATCAGGGAAAACCTGGTAACTACAGGATGAATTGAGTGATCTCTGCTTCAGTTTTAAATTTACTCCTGGTTATTTATGTTTACTGCTGCTTTCTGCCTGTGAACACGTACTTTTGTGAGTGTGTGCAACTCCAAACTGGCTGGAATTAGTTTAATATATTAAGAAGTCCACGGTCATATAAGAAATTAATGTATGTATGTGAGATGATGATAAACGGGGTTTCATTGTCTAAACTAATTGTTCTGAAAGGCTATGATATAATGAACAACTATCAGAAGTGTCTGGCTCATGAAACTGCAAGTTCTTGAAAAAAGGCATCATTCAAAACAAAAAAGGTCATGATTGTCCTAAGATACATAGGAGTTTTGTTAGTTGAATTAGAGGATATATTAACTAAAGGTTTGCTTGTTATAAAAAGCATTTGCAAGACTATGAAAACTTTAGTGTTCCTTCTTGATCTATCATTACTTTCTCTCCTATCTACAGGTGCTTTTATACACCTTAGAATTTGCGTGTTCCCAATTTATAAGCAAGTAGATTAGCCCCTGATGAGGTGGGAATTGATGATGCTGCACTCTGGCAATTACCATGACAGTGTTACTGAATACCTTTCACAGTAACAAAGCAGAAAGGTTATTTGATTTGATCTGAGGAGCTGACAGCGTGCTTGTTCCCATAGTGTCACACAACAATGAAGTGGCACCTAGAATATTGGCTGATAGCTGCTTTGATGCGCTCTCTCTCCTTTATTTCTTTTCCTTTTGTCCTTGTCCTTCTTTTCTGTATTATTCCCATTGCCAATACAGAGCCACAAAACAATCCTTCCCACCACATAGACTGTAAATGCATGTTTAGTACCTCATCTCTGCCTTTAAACTGGTGGAGGAAGTATAGTGTTTCATTGTGGTTCTCTCCTCCAAAAAGAATCAGTAGGACACTGAGAAAATGGTGGACATTTTAGTTCTTACTCTGTGGGAAACATATAATGTAATAAACTTTTATGGGGAACAAGGATACATTAAATTCCATAACCTTTTCTGCTGTCCCAGTTGTTTCCAGGTTCTGAGCTAAGTTCAGGTATCTGTGAGTACACTCTAATGCAGAGCAGTCATTTAGCGTCCACATGATGAGTGCACTAACTGTTGGCTACTCTACAGTCTTTCTTTCTCTGTCTGCAGATGCTATTATAGATACATGAGAAACCTTTTCCAAACAAAATATAATTTTCTCACAAAAATTAATTTTCAAAAAATTTCAACAACATTAAACTGTGATTTGGTTTTGCAAGGTTATATGCTCTTCAGTGAACATCCATAGGGCTGTACGAGGATCAATTTTTGTCTCATTACCACTAAGCTACTTACCGTACATATCATGATGGGTTGCACATATCAAAGCAGCTATTTTAAGAAACCAAATCACACATGTATATGCACACATGCATGTACATATACACACGCAGCAAATACACACTTTTTTTTCAAAGGTTATCCCAAAATTGTAATGCTGTCTTCTTCTCACAGATGAAAATCAGGTAAGTCATGTTTTATATGAACATGCTGTTTAATGTTCATTTCTGTGTTTTAAGTATTAAAAGTAAGGTTTTGTACATGACGTTCGTCATTGAGTGAGTTAGAGAGCCTGTTCTCTAATGCCGAGCCTGAGAGTGCACAAATTAGCTAGTGCCTCTGTTTCTAAGCAATGAATTCTTGTAGCTAAATATAAATACTTGAACAGCCTCCTGAATGCAAGTGCCATAGCAGCCTCCTGAATGCAAGTGCCATAGCTACCTAAATATAAGTATATACACATGCACTCCATCTGAGCGCCTGGGCACTTAGCTCTTGCCTAAGCTCCATCACAATTCACAAATCACCAGGAAAAGGACTAAATGACACCTAAATTCATGGTAGCTATAATCCAGTAATCATGCTCAGACCATGAATAAGCTTTGAGTTTTCTTTGAGTCACAGCAGTTGCATTGGTTTCATTCAAAAACTTCCTGGGGAAAAATGAATCTGAGACCCAGATTCATTACTCTTCTTAGTACCAGTGGATTCAAAAGCATAAAAGAATGTAATATAAGCTACAGACTAACCTGGAATGAGGACATGCTTCACTCAGCTAGGAAATACTCAACCAAAGTTATCTAAGGTGATCACAAACCATATGGCTTTTACCATGGAAAATTTCTTTCTGCTGGGTGATGCTGTACAGAAGGAAGGCTGCTGTGTACTTAGGAAAGTAGGCAAAAAAGTTCTTACACTTCAAAATCTTCTAAAGAGCAAAAGTGAATATATCTTGTACACAGAGATAAGAATTTGTTGTTAGTCCAATTAATGTTTTAACACTTAATAGTCCAGATTATTTAATGCAGAAAAGCCTCATTAAAAGTACAACTAAAATTGTTATTCCAAAAAACGTTTAGACACTCCTAGTAGCTATCCCTGTTCTCTGGTATGGTGCTCACGTCTAAGAAACATCCCTCGGGATCTGAAAGTCAACACTTAGTCCTTCCTTGAGAAGAGAAGAGGGGGGAAAGGACGTTGTGATGAGCTGACAGTGTCCTGCCCTCTCTGCTGAGAGGAGTATTAAGTCAATGGTGGAGGTTTCTTCCTCCTCTTACTAGGAGAAACGTGATGGTGATGTCAATGCTTTCTTTCTCTTTAATCTTGGGGTCTGCTTGTGGTTATTTTTCTGTTTTCATGACACACTTTGCTTTCTTTTCATTGGTTCCAGGTTGAAGTTTGAAAGTTGCCCCCATCCTCTGCCAGCCCTGTTACCCCAAGGGGCTGTTGTTTGTTGCACAGTGGTTCCCTAGGGCTGTCGGGCCTTTACCACACAGGGTAATCCCAGGGCTCAGGCTAAAACAGGTCAGGCAGCAGTCACTGACCACTGCACGACTGTTAAACCAAGCCCCAACCAGCTCAGGCTGAGGCAACTGCAGACAATTCCTGAGACCCTGCACTGCCAGGTCAGTACAAAGCCTGGCTCCTTCTCCTGGTAATGGCAAAAATCATGTGTATTGGGCTCAAGGATGAGGAAAAAGTGTTCGGACATACACCTAACGATAAGCATCCATTCCCATACATAAGCATCTAAATGCTTTACAGAAACCAGTGATTTTGCTCTTACCATCTGGGAGATGGGCAGAAAACATCAAAATGTTCACTAGCTCTGTTATATCATTCATTTTGGGACATTTGAAAATGAAAATCTAATTCCAACACAGAAAGGGAAGGTCAAGGTTCCACAGTTTATACTGGAGCGGATGCTAGCAACTTGAGGATAGGCTTAGCTCTTCATTCAGGATGTAGGTTAGTGCAGAATAGACTCAGAACTCTAATTTCTGGAAAAGTAATTTTGAAAGTATGTGTCAAAGATATGTAAAAAAATTATTTAACACTCAGCAGGTTCTTCAAAACCTTGAATTCAAGGTGTTGAACAGAAAAAAATATTATTATAGGCAAAATATCTACATTCAGGATAACATGGTATTTGCCGTATTTCCATCATGTTGCCTTTTTGGTGGTAATCCAGAATAACTCACAACATATTTGTATTTACACTGAAACAGCCAAAAATTCCTTTTTTTATTATATGCTTTGTTTCAGTTCTAGAAAGTTTGGGAGATGGTGATACTTGCGATGTTCAGGAAGGAGCTCTTCCATTCACAGAGTGATAATTCTCTCTTACCCATCTGGGTGCTACTATAATTTCATGAAGATTCTAATTTAGTTTCATTCACTTTCTTTTAAGATATCAAATTAAAGCTTAATTTCTGATTCTAATTCTACCAAAATAAAAGCAATAGAAGATAACTCCAGATCTCACTAAAATCAAAGAGCCTTTTGGTAAACAGGATAATCCTCCCCCCCACCCCCCTCCCTATTTTTTTTAGCTGCCAGTTATTTAGAGCTGGAGTCCTTCCAAAACTGAGAGTCATAGATGCATTATGCTAAATTCAGTTGCAGCACACATTTCATCTTATTTTTCCCTACATCCTAAGCTCTCATTTGAGGAAGAACAAGAAGTTTAATTAAATATGTATTGAGACTCTCCTCCACAATGTCAGCCCAGGATGATGATAAATGTGAACGGCTTGCCAGCAATATGGCTACTCCTTTAATCTCTCTCTGTTTTTCAGCTGCCAAGAAAAAAGTCCCTCAATCTAATGTTTATAGATACTGTGCTCAGTGTATGTATACATTTTATGTTCGAAAGGATTAAAATGGTAAGATAGGTGATGAAAAAAATGTACTGAAACAGTATGAACACAAAATAATACCAGATAAATTATGTTATTCTGCTCTACAAATGGAAAATTATACATACATGTGATGCAGATGAAACAGATCTGTTCCCATGAATGTATATTACTGTATTTTCTTGAGGAAAAGTCCCCACCAAAAGTAGTGTTGAAATAAACAGGAAAGTCACCATATACCAAGTTTCAGAAGACAGTGCTTTCTCTATATTTATGAATTTGGGAATATGGTTTTGTTTTGAGGGTTTTTGTGCACACTGTTAATTTTATATTTTGTAGGGTCTTTAACAATTTGAGCAACATGTATCTCAAAGTTAGAGGCTCTTCATTCACTCTTTCTATTTTGGACAAGTGTTAAAATTTCTTAATGTTTTAACTAAAATGGTTCTCACATCTCAAATAAGAAGTAGGATTTCACTGGAGAAGTTATTCTACATATGACTCTGTGTGTCCATATGAGATACATAGATTACTTGCTTGACCATAAAAACAAGATGTAGGACCTGATGATCTAGATGGTCTTTTCTAGTATCATGTGTGTCACTGTAGGAACACTGAGTTTTTACCTTGAACAGTTTAGAGTTAAATACATCACTCCAACACAATCAATTTAACCATGTAGGTAGACCAGCTGAATCAATGAGACACACACATGGCAAATTTCCCCATTAGGATTAATTTGGCTACTACCATGCCATTCACACCTGTATATTTACAGCATGTGTAATACCTGCCAGGGAAATGCCTAATATAAAATGAAATGCAGTAACTACACAGTGACAAACAATGGGAAAAAGAAATGTTTTGAACAAAACAGTAATAACTGTATTATGTGACCTAGGTATGGCATCTGTTCACAGATATAAAGCTATTTCAATTACTGCATTTGGATCTGTTGCTCTGATACAGTTTAATACAGTTGTCATTATAAAAACTTTGTGGATTAGATACTGTTACTGATGATGAAATGAAGATAAGATTGTCCATGTCCCCAGTCCTTGAAGGTTTGCATGTTCCTAAGCACGGGAACATATGATGTCAAAGGAAATAATTTCGTATGACCAAATATCCAGATACAAAGATATCCTAATTTGAAGATACGGGTCAAAGGGAATTGTTCAACCACTTTATGTGAATTTTTATTTTTATTTATTAATTCAATTTTATATGAATTTAAAATATAAAAATCATTGAACGTCTGCAGACTTGTAAGCTTACTTACAGGCATACTAAGTACTTGTGCAAAACCATGTCTGGGAAGTCCAGGAGGAAAGCATGATCTGCCTCAGGTTCGTATCATCAGTATCTGCTGATATGAAAGTAAAAGCCTACCTGGCACTAATGTTTGGAAACTTGGCCTATGTTTTTACCTAGCCATGCAGTAGAGCAAATAGAAGAAACATCTGCTTTTTATGTGCAAACTCTCTGTGTGAAAATGTCTGCATGTAATTGAATATACCAGCATTAGAAGAGGTCAGCAATCAGGACTTTTATGTACCCTTAAAATCACATCTATGTAATTATACATATAATTATTGATTTATATGTGTATATGCATATTCAAATATAAATCTGTATATATTTATATGTAAAAATATATAAGCCTTAGGGAGATTTGTTCACTTGAAAATAATATAACCTCCTTGTAACAGCCTTGAATATAGTGAAATGTCTTTCCTGTATCAGGGAAACTGACAACAAACTATAGTTCCAGTAAAGCAAAGCTCAATTTACAGTTCACTCACTGGGGGAGGGGGATTTTCGTGTGTATAAAAGGAATAAAGAGTTTCAGAATATACATTTTCCATACTGTGCTTTAGCCTCTCTTTGTCGTTTATTCTTTTATGTCATTTAAAAGTTTGAATATTTATTCATTTGGTTTGAGATTCTTACCTACAATTAATCCATTAGAAAGTTCAAATTCAACATTCTAGGCTTTCTTTATAATCACTTTATAATCACTGAAAATAGCAATACTCTGCCATTAGACCAACTGCTGTTTCATATATGGGTCTTACCCTGAAAGGGTAGGAGAATGGAAACTTCAGATTGGTGGGTGGCCTTTTCCATGCCTCTGTCTCCCCCTTCTCACTTACTCTTTCTTCTGCTCTCAAAAAAGGGATGAATCAGTCTTCAGAACAGATGAACTACTCACTTGCTGCTCTTATGACTGAAAGAAACCTAAATAGCCACTATAAACTAAATGCCTACTTTTTAGATGATATGATCAAGAACTAACTGAAGATCTGTCTACTAACATAAATGGGCGCTTGGTCATTCCGTCTAATCACTGCAAGCAAAACCCAGACGTTTTCATTAATCTCAATTTAGATATTAAACAGGGTGCAGGAGTGTTTTCATACTAAAATGTTTATTCTTCTGTAAAGTTATATTGTTAATGTTACATGTATTATTTAACATCACTTTTACACAAAAAAATTAAATATGAATGTTTATTTCCTTCACTTGGTAAGTACACACATCCTCAAAATACTAAAGAAAGCAATTATTTAAATGATTATACTATGCATTCCTTTGTTTAAAAATCTTACATATTACATAGTTAATCTTCAAAACAGTGTTATAAAAAATAGTGTTCCGATCAGTGTTATGGTATATTATAGCTGTACAGTGGCACTGTTGTAAGAATGCACTGCTGATATAAAACCATGGAAGTCTTAAAATTATATACACATACATTCTTCCTCAGCCCACCATAACTTTTTCATTATAGTTTATACACAAGGAATGTATGTCTCAACATTTCTATTAATTTTCTGGAGACTGAAATTGGAATTCAGGCATATTAAGGAAAGCATGAATTAAAAAAATTACAAATACCTGAAAAAAGTGGAAAGACATTAGTAGTACAGCATGAGCCTGCAATCAATAATATCATAGGTTATCTGTGAGATGTGGGAAAAATTTATGTCACTCTAGTTTTCATCAGGGCTCAACCATTCTGAAGCTGCCAATATTTATACCTAAGCCTTCACTGAAATACGGTCAAGCCTAGTTCAAAAGTAGTTATGATTCAATAGCACAAACTGCAAGAACCTAGGACACAAATAAAGGAAGCTTGTGTCAAAATGCATGAAAAATAAGCTGCATTATTACTTAAACTTTGCAAAAACTACCATGAGGGTTTTACTGAAAGGAGAAGATTTTACATGTCATACTTCAGTCAAAAATTCTAGTTTCAGCCTCACCAGCATGCAACTGCGCAACCCGTTACAGAATCACAGAATGGTTGAGGTTGGAAGGGACCTCTGGAGGTCACCTGGTCCAACTCCTCTGCTCAAACAGGTCCACCTAGAGCAGGCTGCCTGGGACATTGTCCAAATGGCTTTTGAATATCTCCAAGGAGATATTCATGTTCAACTCATGTTCAGCTTGGACCCCCAGGAGCCAGGACTCCCAGATCCTTTTCTGCCAAGCTGCTTTCCAGCTGGGCGGCCCCCAGCATATACTGGTGTAGGGGGTTGTTCCTCCCCAGGTGCAGGACTTTGCACCTCTCCTTGTTGAACTTCATGAGGTTCCTGTCAGCCCATTTCTCCAGCCTGTTGAGATCCTTCTGGATGGCAGCACGACCCTCTGGCATATCAGCCGCTCCTCCCAGTTTGGTGTCATCAGCAAACTTGCTGAGGGTATGCTCTGCCCCATCATCCAGCTCATTAATGAAGATGTTGGACAGGATTGCACTCAGTATTGACCCCTGGGCTACTCGCCTCCAGCTAGACTTCTCACCACTGATCACAACCCTCTGGGCTCAGCCATTCAGCCAGTTTTCAATCTACCTCATTGTCTGCTCATCCAGCCCATAGCTGATCAGCTTCTCTATGAGGATGTTATGAGGGACATTGTCAAAAGCCTTACTGAAGTCTAGGCAGACAATATCCACTGCTCTCCCCTCATCTACCTAGCCAGTCATTTCATTGCAGAACATAGTCAGGTTGGTCAAGCATGACTTTGCCTTGGTAAATCCATGCTAACTTCTCATGATGAATTTCTTGTCCTTCATGTGCCTGGAAATGGTTTCCTGGATTAATTGCTCCCTCACCTTCATAGGGATCGAGGTTAGGCTGACCAGTTTGTAGTTTTCTGGGTCCTCCTCCTCACCCTTTTTGATGATAGGAGAGACATTTGCTTTCCTCCAGTCCTCATTCAGCCCTCCCAATTGCCATGACTGTTCAAAGATAATCAAGAGTGACCTCGCAATGACATCTGCTAGCTTGCTCAGCACTCATGAATGCATCCCATCAGGCCCCATGGACTGCACACAGATCTCTAAATCCTCTTGTGTACTGCATGTGTTAGTAGACAGGCACTTTAGAGAGGCACACCAGCATGCTGATCTCCTAGAAGGGGTCTGGGGGTTTCCCCACAATGGTGCCTTCTAGGCACTTCCTTGCTTACATGCAAATGTTTGAGGTGACCCTACTTAAGCTCTGTTTTGCTGATTTTGTGTTACCATTCATTCACATCACTCCAGTCCCTTTTCTTGTCAATCCTGTCCATCACTCCCTCACAGGGCTGCTGGTAACTCTTTCCCTCCCACACCATTCCTAGTTTAAAGTCCTTCGTACCTGGTCAGTCATCCTACTGGGAAAGATACTTTTACCTTGCCTAGTGTGGTGGAACCCATCTCTCCCCAAAAAGATATAGACTGTCAAACAGGGACCCATGGTCATAGAAACCAAAACCAGGTGTGCCAACAATTGTTGACATGCAGTCTCAGTCCTCTCCTCCTCACACCCTTTTCCCTGAATGGCAGGTTTGAAGTGAACACCACCTGGGCCCCCATGCTCCAGAGCTCTGTAGTCAAGACTGACACTCTCCAGGTTGCCCCTGAAAGTACCATTGGTGCCCACATGGAAGAATATCAGGGGGTAATCGTCAGAGGGTTGGTCAAGCTTAGTCAGTCGCTCTGCAGTGTCCTGGATCTGAGCCCCCAGGAAGCAGCAAACTTCTCTATATGACAGGTCAGGTTGGGTGCCTCTGTCCCCTGCAGCCAGGAGTCACCCACTACCATCAGTTGCCGTTTCCTCCTGGTGCTCAGGGTCAGTTGACCCAGATGCTCTGCTTGCAAGCACACCCAGCTCCTCCTCAGCTTTGAGGGCAGTGAACCTGTTCTGTAGCTGCAAACATTCAGGTGTAACAACAGCCACCTTCTTGGTGCCAGCAGGCACCTACTTCCAGCCTTCGCCTTCCTCAGAGTTTCCACTTGCCATTCTTCTAGGCACAGGCTCTGCCTGTCAAGGTCAGTAGCTGAGCTCTGCAGAAGGAACACAGTGTGATACCAGCTACACAACTTCCTGCCATACATAGGTCTCCTCGGATATTTTGCATACCAATGGCAGTGTTGCCTGCCTTTACTGGCTAATGAGAGTCACTGTGCATAGCTAACTTACATTAGGTAATACGGCAATAGACCATATTGTTCTCATTACATTCTTACTGTTTTGTCATTTAAATGTATGCTAAATGCCATTGAGAGTAAAAAAACAACAGGCTCGTTTTTAAATTCACCCATTTTATAGGTAGCTCCATTTGCACTCAGGTAGAACTAAAATAATACCTAAAGCTTCAGATCAGAAAATTTAGTAAGTAAACAGCTAATGAAATTAAGAATTCTTTTAATGTTTCCAGATCAGTAATGTCCTTACCTGTAAGAATACAGAAAAAGGCTATGCATTAAGTACCCTAAGTATCATATTTATTTTCAGACTTCTTATTTAACAAATGTACACTGAATGACTTATTAGCAAGTATTTCCTGTCCTCATGTATTTGAACTGAACCAAGTGCAAAACTAACGGCTCCAGTTTATCCCTGGAGCTGAACTGAAGAAATGTCTCCCCACTATGCTAAATACTTTCCAAACAGAACAGATCAGTTCCCTACTTTCCATAGTTAAAAAGTCACTGTATTTGTACCAAGTGGAATATGAATGAAGAAACAAAGCAATAATTCCAACATCAATGTATTTATTATTCCAGCTCCCTTGACATCTTCTTTGCTGATCTTCCAGGCCACAGTGTCTCTTTCCATTCTAAATACGCAGACAAATCCTCATGGGCACACTTGCGTTCAAGTTTCAAAAAGAATAAGGATCACGGATATCAATGCTCTATATATGGAAATATTTCTTGTCACACAAAATGGATCTTTTCACTGTCTGACTGTCAACCCCTTCCTGATCAAACCAGACACCACCAGCTTCTGCTGCTTTTCCAGACTCTTGGCAGGCTCTCCTCACATCTGCACGTCTTGCATTTACGAGTACACAGATTCCAAAGCTGTCAGTGGATGGAAATAATTTTGAAATCCAGACTGAATACAAATGGATTCCCTGTAAAAGGCTTTTATTTCTGTGTCAATTGGTAGAGTTGCTAGTACAGAAGCTTCCATTTTACACTTCCCCACTTCCATCAACATCACAGAAGACTGGAAATGTCCCAACAGTAAATGGATGTAGGATTTTTTTTTTTAATTGCTTTGTGTATCAAATAAGCAAGTGAAAAAAAAAAAATAAAAAAAATCAATGTTTCTTTCCTTAGGATATTTTGTTACATACAAATAAATGTAATAGGGGGAAAAAGTCTCTTGCACTGCTTTTTCTTTCCTCTTTTTCAAAGGAAAATTTCAAACAGAAAACTGTTTCTGGTTTATTTATAATACACTGTCATATGGAGTGCTTTCAGTAGCTACGGATTACAGTATACAGTGGTGGCAATGTAATACAATCCATCCATTCCTTATTATATCTCACTCTTCCAAAAAAAGTTACAGCGTTAAAGTTCAGTATTAGTTTGGTTTGGAACTCATTAGCTTGAACTGGTTGTTTATTCTGGATGCTGCAAAACTGTGATCTCACATTTGTGATGTGAGATTGACATCTTGACAACTGAGCAGAATTTTGTAACATTTCCACCACAATTGGGCTTTTTAAATAAAACCAGATTGCCTCTAGAATAAATTTATTTTGGGCAAAATTTAACAGTTTCCAAATTTTTCCACAGAAGAATAAGCAAAATTGCTAGACTTTTAACTGCTACCTTAAAAAAAATTTACAAGAACAAAAAAATGAAACCCAACTAGCTAGAAAGAGAGAAATATTTTCTGGGTTTACCAGCACCCAATATTCAGAAACACACAATATTCTGCAAAATTTTTTTTCAGCAGTTGGACAAAAAGCCTTCTAGGAGAGGAAAAAGCCACTGCTGCTGGATCCTTTGGAGTGCAGCCCTACTAACAGCTGAATGCATGAGTGGAGGTCTCCTAAAGCTGTGCCTGGCCAAAAGCAGCTGTCAGGGGAGTCAGATGCAACGGAGCCCTTTAAATGATCAGCAAGGTGACTGGTAGTACATTGACCCTGACCTCAGTGACAAAACTTGAGCAATTTGTTCAGCTGTGAGGCAACCTGGAATGAAAGGCCAAACCACTAGGTACCCTGAGTATGCAAATCCCTTGGAACATTATCATAGAGATAGATATGTCAGCAACACAACTCGGATGAAGAGAGCTCTTCTAGATTACGTATTTTGCTGCAGGAAGAACAAGTGCATTCATTAATGAGGAGGCATTACAGGACTGTGAGAAAAACAGTGTCAACAAAACTCCACTGGCTTTTGCTTAAAGCCTTGAGAGAGCCAAGTGTCAGCCAAACCCTCACCCCAGGCTGAACTACTGAATGTTGCCTGCATGAAAAAAAGGCTGCTTGACCTACTTTTATCTTCTGGATGAAAAATAGAGGTTTCTGTCTGCTGATGGCTGTTGCACTTCCAAAATAGCAGGAATCAAGTGACTTTCATTTCTTCTAAAAATAGCTGTGCCAAATCCGTCCTGGATGATGAAGGCTGAATTACAACATACCCTAAGGAAATGATGAGTTTTCCGTTGACAGTTGATTAGGAAAAGCCACAAGTTACTTAAGCAAGGTGTGGCATAAAGTGAGCCTGAACAGTAAAAACAACAAATGTGTTCACCAGGACACCCATACCTATGGATATAAGAATATATTTGTAAAACTTTATAGAAACTGCATGTTGAGCATTTGATGACATTTTCTCTTTTCAGTTAGGATGCAGTGTGGTGAGTGGCAGTGAGTGCTGGGAGCATCCTGTGCATACGGCAAGTAGCCTCAAAAAGGAGTTCAGTTGTAAAATACTTCATTTATGACTTGGCCTCTGTAGCTATTCTTAATTGTCTTAATTGCCCTTCACATTCCCTATAAGTTGGGTTTTTTTTCTGCACACTAAATGGGTTTTTTTTTATACATATAAAGCAAAAGGTCATGGTGCAGTAGTGATGGCATAACAGACAGGCTATATTCTTAAAAGCATGATATCATTCAGATGTTTCTTCCTGCACGACTCCGTTCAAGCATCAATATAACAGTATGAAAGTTTCAAGACTACTTAACAGTCTCTGACATGCCACAGTGCTCGTTGATGGAGATGGTACTGTTCAAAGCTCAGGGTTTCACTGAGATGCTCAATGCGGGGGATAAGCTGACATACTGTTAGACTGCAGATGAACTCCTATAGGAGCATTGAAAGAAAAACTGCAAAGTCAGATTTCATTTCAACTTCCAGTCCAAAACAGAAAAAGTTCATCTGGAAATCATATATTGTAAACATTTATATTGTTTAATATACTGTATTGTTTAATAATTTCTGCAATATTATTCCTTGGAGACTCCAATAATGAGCTGGTAAAGTTTTACAGAAGAAGATAGTTTCTTCCTCCAAATACCTCACTGTCTTCAGAACAAGATGAGTCATAGTGTGAAACAAAATTAAAACAGAGAAGAGGGGATAGGCTGGAAAAAAGAAAGGAGAAGAACACAGTCAAAATAATAACAGCATTATTTTCTCCAGGGCATATTAGCTTATCAAATGCTTAGCTTTGAACGAGAAATAATTTCCACTGGGGAAAAAGAACAAAGGAAAACCAACCCAAGAACAGCAACAGAAATAAAACTATGGAATACCATTCCTTGGCAATGAGTTTTAATCAACGTCTTCTGACTCTTTGTCACTGTATCTGAAACCTCCTGGCACAGCGGGAGAGGTGCAGACTTATTATTAGAGTCACCATTTATTGAGGCTAAACACCAAATCTTTTAGGTGGCTAAGTAAAAAAAAAAAATCTATAAAGAAAAGGTGAATTCTTTCCTCTGCTGGTCAGTGTATATCATGCTTCATTACCTTTATTAACATGGCAAGATGAGCACATGACGTGGAAGTGGTTTGGGGAAAATTGTACTGTTACACAAGTGCAGATCTCTATCCACTGGTAGAGATCCAAGAATAGTTTTGTTGAAGTTAATCAGCATTAGAAGATAAAAGAATGAGTTTATAATTAATTCAGTGCAATCCCTGGATTTGAGTCTATTCCTTTACTTCATTCATAGAGAGAGGCTATGATTACTCTAGAAATTCAAGGTTTTATCTAGCTCTTAGTCACAGCCTTTCTGTATGGTGTCTCCTAACTTTAAAAGTATAGCACAGAAAATCAGAAAAGCATATCTGAGCTATCTGCAGCAATTACAAAAGATACTGCAAGGCCTATCTGTCTATCACTACAGCTCTCTGTGTATGAGAACGATTTCTGATTCACAACTAAAAAGACTCTTTCTCTTCAATGTACACTTCAGGGGATTGTTGTATATAAAAATAAAACTTTAACTGTGGACTCTTCCAATTCAAAAGACAAAAGAGAAATTCGGATGGAAATATTGAGCTCAGATCCTTCAATCTTATGTTGCTGGACCAAATATGTCACCAGTTTTTACCTTGGGGCATAGACTTTCTTTCCTCATAGACTTCGCTCCTCAAAAACTGCATTATAAAACTATAATATAGTTCCTCCTTGCCAAGGGATTTGGCACATTATATCACAATTAAAAAAATACAATAAAACCATAAGGCAATAAAAATGCCGTACAAGCTTCTATAAACTAAGCTAACAAGCAATAAAACAAATAGAGTTTAAGTGTAAGAAAGGGTTTTTGCTGCCAATAGAGGAAGAATTTTATTGAAAAATATATATAGTCATCTGCACATTTGTACTGTTGAAATAGTGAATGTTCTTTAAAGGGCAGTACTGCTGTTTAATTCAGTGTTTGAGATCAGCACATATATTGGAAGGATTTTTGAAATGCAGGTAACTAATACAGCTTCCCTTAGGCAGCAAAAATATTCCCAGGTAAGTGTAATGATTTGGTTAGAAGCTGAACTGATTCTTTTCCTTAACACATCAGGAAACTACTATAACAGAGAAAGGAGCTAGGATTACATAAACAAATACCTTAGAAGTCCCATTTCAAAAAGAAAGCAAGCACACAAAAAAAGCACACTTCAATGATCCTTTAAGCCTCAAAAAAATCCTCACGTTTGGAGCATTTGTACCAATGCTAATGCTTCTGTTTCTTCTCCTTTCTCTTTGACTTATGAAACGGGGAGATACGTGTGGGCCCCCTTTTGTGATGCTCACATTTCATGGTAGGGGTAAACTGAAGCCAATGTCAGGATTTAGAAATGCTTGTCACCAGCTTGAGGGTGGCAATGGGCTGGGCATGGCTGGCAGAGCCTCTGAGCTCAAATCTGCTCCCTGACATGCTTCCAACTCTCCAACTGCAAGCAGACTGCTGACACCAACAACAACTGACCCTATGTACTTTAAATTGACACATTTGGCTGAGAATAGGCTACTATGCACAAATGGATGAAGGCAAGGGACATCAAATTTATTTTTGTTATTGGTTAATACCGCCCTTTCAGCCTAGATAAAGATTTATGTAACTGCATAGCTCATTGCTTTGATATAGAGTAGAAATAGTATGCAATTTCCTCCTCAGCTCTTTCTCTTGGACTTACTTCTATATTAGAGGATAATGGTTACTTAAAAATACACAAGTAATACCTAAGATTCAAAATAAGGTTCACTATTAACWGTCTTTCAATTATTTTTCTTAAAGGGAATATCTAAATATTGTGGTTTAACCCCAGCTGGTGACTAAGCACCACACGGCCGCTCGCTCACTCCTCCCTGGTGGGATGGGGGAGAGAATCAGAAGAGTAAAAGTGAGAAAACTCGTGGGTTGAGATAAAGACAGTTTAATAGGTAAAGCAAAAGCCACGCACGCAAGCAAAGCAAAACAAGGAATTCATTCCCTGCTTCCCATCGGCAGGCAGGTGTTCAGCCATCGCCAGGAAAGCAGGGCTCTATCAGGCGTAATGATTACTTGGGAAGACAAAACGCCAGAACTCTGAACTTCCCCCCCTTCCTTCTTCTTCCCCTAGCTTTATATGCTGAGCATGACGTCATATGGTATGGAATATCCCTGTGGTCAGCTGGGGTCAGCTGTCCCAGCTGTGTCCCCTCCCAACCTCTTGTGCACTCCCAGCCTACTCGCTCGTGGGGTGGGGTGAGAAGCAGAAAAGGCCTTGACTCTGTGTAAGCACTGCTCAGCAACAGCAAAAACATCCCTGTATTATCAACACTGTTTTCAGCACAAATCCAAAACACAGCCCCATACTGGCTACTATGAAGAAAATTAACTCTATCACAGCCAAAACCAGCACACTAAAAAATACTGCCGTCAATGACATTGAATAAGACCTGAAAACACGTAATATTACATGAAAAATGGGGAAACAAACACTTACATTGGACAATATCTATGTGTTTGAGAATATTTGTTCTTTCATGTTTGTTTGAAAAAATATCAAATTAAGCTTCTGTTTCTGTAGGCTGTTGTGCACTTCTATTTAAAAGTCAAAACAACACATCTGTTTGTGGTCAGTCTTCAGAGCTTGATTCAGATTATGAGTGATTTTAACATCTTAATATTATCCTTATGTCATTTATGTTCCTTGTATGCCTTTCGAGCAGGGAGGACTTTGAAATAGCTTTGTTTACCCTGGCTTAATTGGGTGGATGCCCAGTTCTCCAATGAGGGCAGTGAGTACTGTTTCAGCTGTCAGTTCCTTCCGTCTGGAACACCCCTGCACAGCTCATTTTGCCTTCAGAGGCAGAAACCATCCTTGTAAGTTAGGAACTGTCTATACCAGAGTAAGAAATGCTGTTACTTTTGGGAGCTGAAAACTTCTGCAAGTAAACTTGACTTATTCCCACCTAATAACAAACAGAATCGATTTTGCTTTTTCTTTCCTACCCTTGTTGACAGTGAAAATGTGCTGAAAATACATGCTTTGCCAGAAATGCCGTAAAGACCCCTACTTGGGCAAGGGTCTGGGCAAGGGCTGTAGGTAGCCAACTCTCCTCACTGTCAGTGAGTGCCAAAACTGGGTGAAAAATAAGCTTTGAGAAAACAATCTCCACACCAGCAGAGATAATTCTGAGATGCTTTGAATTTTATGCCAACTTACGCAGGAGAGAAGGTCTTCTGTGCATCCATCACCATCCTGTCAAGCAAAACCAGCCTCGCTCCGAACAGCATGGCACTATGCTATGTTATTTGGTTCTGGGACTCTGCATGTGTGTTTGTCAATGTATTCACAGGCATACCTATGTATACAATGTTACTTTACCACCAATTCATATTCCTAAGACAACTCATGAACATCTACAGCTACCAGCTCGAGATGAGCTCATCTAACTACGCTACTAGATGCCAATATGTAAAGAATTACATGATCATGATGGCAATCCTGTATCTTCAATCACAGTGCTACTGTAGCATCCTGGGTTGTCTGTAGCAGCTGACTGCCTTTCGCAAGTAGACTTACAAAGGTGCTGCAGAAAAGAGCAGAGTGCTGAATCTGAGTGGTCTTGATGAAAAGGAGTAATTATCTTTTCCATTTTTTTAAATGCTGTGTCTTCAGCAGTTTGGTATGTAATGCTAAAGTACAAAGCCAGGAGAATTATTGAAAGATAGCCTTGGTGCAGTGTCTTTAGGAACTCAAGTACATTTTTCTGATATGATTAAGGAATAGGTAGACTAACAAGTTACCCTGAGGTACAGTAGTGTGAACATTAACTCATGCCAGCTGCTGTCATTTCTGTGTACGTGCTCCTACCTGATGGTAAATGAGAAATGCTGCCAGGTAACTTAAGTCCAGATAATGACAGAGAACTAAGAGTCCTCACATTTATCATACAGGTTAAGTGAAAAAGCTCACATTGAAGCTTGTGTTTCAGAGTTCATTCATCTGCTTATGCCCCTTTGATGCTTTTAAAGTGTTATAGTTGTTTTAAGATCTGTGCATGTCTTCAGTCTAGTGACTAAGTCTGTGAAAGGCAAAATTCAGATGCCTAAAGGCCATCCGAGTTTGAAATCTGACTGACAAATCAGGGCCCTGGATCTGTTTTGAGCAGAGATTAATTGTTGCTGATTTTATTTAATTTTTCAAAAATGACATTAACTGCACCCACAGCATTTGAAGACCGCAAACAAAATCATTTCAGCAGCACCATTTGACAATTCACGAGGTGTATTCACAGCTGTTTGGTTGACTTTACTAAGTTTGCAAAGTTTATTAATAGAAGTCTTCATAACTTCCTGAGTGGGGTGATAGGAGGCCATGTTTCTGGACTATAAATTGGTTTTATTACTTGGTTCTGTTCTGCTTGTAGTGTGTGTGTATTAATTGAGCCTCACCATTTGGAAGATGCTTGCCAAAAGTATAAACGAATGTGCCCTGAAAGGCTTTGAGAAAGAACTTTGCAAAATACCATTTCCATTGAACAGCAAAGGGAATAAAGCAACTTTTCATATTCATGGACTTGCATTTCAAACCACTTGGCAAATGTAAGTGATTATATCTAAACATCTGGGCAGAAAACGTGTCAGATTTTCTACCTTCCTTTTTCTTGATTCCATTCTAAGGACTCGTCACTTATTTTAAATAGACACGGCATATCAATTGGGTTTTGAGAAGATAATATAATAGCATTAATTTGTGGGTGAAAATTTGTTAAAGTTATTTTAATTTAACATGACACACATATGTGTTTACATTACTGAGTGCCAAAACTGGCTGAAAAGTAAGAGAATATTGTATTCTCAGAGCATTTCCCCGTCCCCTCCCCAAAAAAACCTATTTAATTTTGGACAACCTTTCATCAATGCTGCAGCCTTTCTGCAAAAGGACAGCTTCTGGTTTACAGAGACTCACCCCATCTCGAGCCTTTGACGTTAAAAGTTATTGAATTTGGGACAGTATCATGGGAAGTAACACTATATATTTGAACTGTCCTCTGTTCAGCACTAATGTAAGTGGATCTTTATCATCATCTGGTACAGCTATTCTTATATTCTTGAGAATGACAGACAGAGCAAGCAATAGGAGATGGACAAAAAAAGAAAAAAGTGTTCAGAAGAATAAAAGCTAGAGCAATTACCATGAAGAGAATGAGGAGAAAGGAGAGTGACAAGGGAAATGCATTAGTGAGTCAGATATTGAGGGAAAAATCATAAGCATGAATAGATGAATTCATTGTACTCTTGAAGGAAGAATAGGCAAAGATAAGGAGTTAGATTTAGTAGTAGGAATATTGGGAAGAAGTGGCCTCTGATGGGAAGGTGAAGAGATTGCAGGAAATTGGGGAAAGGAAGAACAAGCCAGGGAAACTTGGCGAGTACAAGAAAGGGAGATCAGGAGAATGTGCAGAGCATGAAACTGCTCACATCAAAGGACTTCATCATTTTTTGATCTGAGAGCAGTCTTAGGAGGCCAATAAAGAATTATGCTGGAATGAAGGGATTAATAACTAGGAATTCAAATTGTATTCTTACTCTGTTCTGATATTTTGAGTATACTTTCATGCCAAAAAAATTTATAGATTTCTTCACTTTTCACCAGAGGCCATTGTGATTTGCTGAACCATACTCTTAGGATAAAAAAATTAAATAATAATATATGATCAATAAAATCTTGTTGCTTTTGCAATTTTTTTTTTTTTTTTTTTACCCAGTGGGGTCAATAAAATACAGTGTCTTTTTCTCTCCAGAAGTATTATAATTAAGGGAAGTGGAGTAAATTTCCTTTTCCCAGTATCCCAATTTCTGTCAGGAACTATCAAAATTAAGTAATGAGACCCCAAAGCATGGTGATTAAACAACATCTCATTTTTCTAAGCAGTCCCTACAGAGATGGGTGATGGAAGACTGGTACTGGTACTACAAGTGCTGTACATTTTCTGTGGGCAAGGAAGAGTATTTCCTCCTCCAGGGCTTTCACACTGGTACATTTCATAAGGAACTCAAATCTAGAAATGGAAGTTTAATTTACATATTACATGTTGGTCATATTATCTAAAATACTTAAATACCTTCAACAGCATTTTTTTTATGCCTTGATGTTGTTAAAGTTGGTGCATGGGAGCATTTGGTGTCTGATACCACCATGGTACTTTAATAATAATTCTCTTAAATTCTTCTCAGTGTTTTGTTTTGGTTTTTTTTAACTCTGCAAGGTTAATAGGAGTTCTGTTAAAGACTTCCGGTATTACTCTGCGAGCATTTTTTCATGACACTGAAGCTCTCTTAAACTCCAAGTTGGTGGGAGGCAAGTCTTCCTGGGTTTTGTGTGCAGGTGGATTTAATAGTGATAAAATTATCTTTGGCATGTATACAGGCTGTATATAGTAATATCTTCTGTCTTTAATTGATCATGAGAAGTCAGTCCTTATCTGAGTTTATTTTCACTTCATTTTCATTTTTTTCATGGGCTTTGATGCTTCCAAATTTCTATAAATTGCAGGGTCCACCTCTAGATTTTTCTAAAAGTGTCTGCAAATAATATCAAGTTCAGGGCTTTTTCCGGACCTTTGGCTAAAATGCAAGCTTTTTTTTCCTTCTGGGTCATCTATATTGTCTTGTCTATTTAGTAGTCTTGTTTGGAAATAGATATTTGATTATTGTTCCACATAAGGGTGCTCTACTATCTTGCTTCTAGTTTACTTTAGACAGCTCAAACTGTTTTAGTGAACATGCCTCCAAAGGGGTTTCAAAATCTCACTATTTGCATATACAAAATCAGTATCAAGTGTCTCTCATAATCCTTTAAAATAATCTCTCAAGTGCAGGTAGCTGACTAAAATGCAGGTATATCAGTCTTAGCTGCCTATCCAGATATATGAAGTACAGAACCAACTATCTGTTTATCTTTTGGTTATGAAGGAGCTTACAATATCAGTCCTGCTCTAAAGACTTGTCATATATTCCAGTTTCTCTAATTGCTTATGTTGCTGTGTATGTTATGATTTACTACCATACAGAACTACAGAAACTGCAAGACTCACTCACCATGCCTACTGTTGCATCCTTGATATCTTAATTTTACCAAGGCACCTTGGTCTCCTGAATGATGCTTTAGGTTGTCACAGAATTCCCTTGACTCCTGTCTGACATGCTTCCACACTTTGTGTTAATTACAGTGAAAGACCTACTGGGCCTTTTGGGGCGCTCATGTATAGAGCACAGGCAATGTGTTTGAAAATCTTGAATATTTCTGATCTGCCTGTATAACATAAATGGTTTGGTTAATTGTTCCAATACCCTTTTTATCATTCTATAACCTTGCACACTGGACCAGGTGCTACACTTAAGCATATTTACCAGATGTGTCATTTATTAGGAAAATCCAGGGGAGGGGAGGGAGGAAATGAAGTCTCTGTTTATTTTCTAAAGCTTTGAGAGTACAAAAATCAAGCAAATTCTCACAAGAAAGAAAAACAATTGGGATGACATCTTGACAGAACAGAAAACTGCATGGAGATAGGATAAAATTATCATGCCTCTTCCTAATCCAACTGGTTTACAAAGAAAAGCACAGAATAGTAGAATTGGAGTGAACACTCAACATTTTGGTGAACACTCACACCTTTTCTTTGTTTTGGYACATATATACAAGGCAGGCACACATTTTCTGTCATATACCTCTGGCAGCCAATCTACATTTGCATTGCTGTTCAGGCTCAGGAATGCACTTGAAGTGAATGTCCCAGTCATATCTACTTACTGTTTTTTTGGCTCGTGTTGTGGTGCGGTCTTAAAACATGTAAACTGGATTTCTTATGGATGAAGTAAAACTAGAAGATGGAGTCCAGGAGCACACGTTACATGCTCCATCTGGTCATTTAGCTTGTGGAACCAAACCGAGGCTAATCTGAAGTAAATTCCCCTCAAAACATGGATAATATGGACAACAGGACATCAAGCACCAACCGTTTCACCCTGTAAATCCACCCTGGTAGCTCCACACTACTTCCTGAACTAGACACAACCTCAGAGTCTTGAGTATTCATGTGGGAAGACAAAGATGCTTTCTCCCTGCTCAGAACTAAATGATGAGACCAACATATCCTTGTTCCTCATTTGGTTTCTTTCTGCACACATCGACTAAACAAAAATATGAACAACTTGAAGTTCAATATTAAATCAGCCTGCTGTATAAGTAGGACCACGGTCATCTCGCACACAGAACTTCAGAACCTTTGGTAGACATATCTGATTCTTACTTTATATGATGATTGTCTTTTGCTTGCTGAAAGTTATTTTAAAACTCTTGTTTAAGATTTTAATCTTAGACCTTTTGCAGTTCCGTCTCCTAGAATGACTAGGTTTTGACTGTTACTAATTGCATACTCACATAAGCCATGACTCAGATGCTCAACTGTCCTACCATATCTTAGAAAGAACTTTGAAACAAAGGGATCCTTTGCCATTTATGAAAACACCAGCCAGACCAAATCCTCTCCTGATTTTTACAACAGTATCTTCAGTCCCTGAGGAATAATAAGTTCCCTTCAGAATGGATTTATGTCTGTATAATATTCAGTACCAGAGACTTGGAAACTAAACAAACAAAAATTATGCAAAAATAAAGTGAAAAAATAAAACAAATAAGCAAGAACCTTGAAGCAGAACCACATTTTTCTCAGGAGACTAAAATATATCTTTTAGTATGTCTGCAATAAAGCTTTCAAAAATTCAGTCTATGGTATCATCAGTTGCACAAATTAGTCCTTGAGAAAGAATAAAACATATCTTGAAGCTAAATACCATGTACAGGATATTATCAGACACTGCAAATACTAATTGCATCTGGAAGCCTGACTAAAATAATCTAAAAAATTATGATATAAAATCAACACAGTACTGTAGTAATGCAGTATTTCCTTTTCTATGAAAGTTAGAAAACCAGCATCAATCAGATAATTTGCAATAGACCTTCTTTTTCTGGAAGAGGCAGAAAGATAGTCTGTTAAGCCACCAAGAACGTAGCCCCACTGATTTCTTGGAATAATTAATATTTAAAAGAATATTTTTGATTGAAATGAGCATGTTCAAGAGCTAATTGTTAATGTTTCCTGAAATGTAAACAAACTAAAAAAAACCCCAAACATATACCAATGTTCAGAATGGGACTGAATGTCACGGGTCTATAGATATGCAAAGTGTCTCAGAAAAGGAGATTGTGGAGGCAAAAAGTGATTGCAGATCCATACTTCACCATCAGCCAAAGGATATATCCAGCACATAATTTTAGGACCTTTATTTCATAGGACCAGATTAATGTAAACTATAGGACCATATTTCAGGTCTTCATTTTCCACTTTAAAGTCACCTTCTCTCCCTAAGGGTTTTTAAGAAGTTTGCAGAAGCCCAGATTAAGGAAGCCAGACTTGTGTAGTTTAGGAAAGTCTGTACTCATTTTACCAGGTATGTGTTCCTATATCACAAATGTGCCTAACAGAAACAGGCTTTGAGCATCCAAGTAGTTCGTGATAATACTCCCGAGCAATGTGAACTCTTTCTTTCATATAAATGTGATGTTTAACTCCAAGAACACGCTGCCAGATGTCTTGCTAACATCACCCCACCAGCAGATTCTACAAGATGGAAGAGGCTGGTTAGATATTCCCAATTCAAAAGGTCCACATGGATTGTCCTCTGTTTTTTCCAGATTCCAAAAACCTGAAGTGAAAACAGCAAATATTATGGGTAAATCCACTATTTTTATGTATAAAAGAATTAGACAAAGTTTTTATTTCCTATATTGGAAGTTAACCTTCACTTACCAACCAATAGGGAACCCTGCTAAAAAGTCTGGCAGTAAAAAATACATGCAGGTAAGATTGTGTTCTATGTTAACCCACCATTAAAGCTAAATCCTGGTCATACACTTCTGGTAGGGATGAAACAGCTGAAGCTGAAAGGTGTAAGGTACRCCTTCTGGACAGTATTGTATGATGATGTGGTTAAGAGCTCCTCACCTTCACACATTCATAAAACATATCTATATTGTGCCACGCAGCTCATGTCTTATTAACGATACCCAAAAGAAGCAACACGCACAGAAATTAACTCTCAACACTAGGGTGACAGAAGTGCCTTTCTCACACATACTGCTTAATAAGATACCATGCACTCACCAAAGTATTTCACCCTCCTAGGTCAGATGTGTTAATCAATTCTTAAGGCTAGATTAATTCAAATGGCTATGATATAACATAGTCCCTCTGGCCCTTGCTGATACTCCCCCATAAATGAGAGGGCTCTGTTGGTTTCGCAGGAAGCTGCTGCAAAGATTATTTTCACAACTTATTACTTTGACCATTTTATTAGTGTGTGAACATCTCTCCACTGGCCCCCGCTCCTTTATCATGTTGAGCTTAAAACTACTCAATTTCACTCTCAATGATTCTCATAGCTATCTTAATAATTTCCTCTCATTCAACTTRGAAAGGCTGACTTGTTTCTGAGTGACTCGAGACTTCAACCACTCTCAAACACTTCACAGATTTTCAAAGAAATTTTRTGCTTTCTTATGCTGACCCCTGTACAGAGGTGCAGTATATAAATAAGTGCAAACCTTTGTCTCCTTCCCTTCTCTCAAATCCCTTCTTATAAGCATGACATATTTAACAAATTCAACAGCTGTGAGTCTTCTATTAATCATGTAAACAATATTCTTAATGTTTTCCCTCATTCTTGCCAGTCTGTCCTTAACAAATCTTTTGTTCAAACCATACACTCATTCAGGCAGGAACTGTCATATTTCCCTGTGTTTGCACATTTTGGGTTGTCTTGAACTTGTACAAGGTTTAGTAAATGCTGAAGAATTAAGGAGCTGTACCATTATTCTCACAGGGCCAGGCTGCAAGAGGGGATGGTTTGACAAGGAAAATTCCTTAGTACTATTGTCTCTCTAAGAAAGTTATAAATATCCTGGCATTTTAGAGGCTAACTCTATCAGCAGCACTGACATTAAAAAGTTCCAAAAAATAGATATTAAAATATAAAAAGTCTCTTGTAGCAGCTAAAATTCAAACTCAGTAGAAATAACCACTCCTGGGAAATTAATGTCAATGCCATTTGAGTCGGGTCTTACATTGCTAAAATAGTAGATTGTACTTAGAAAAAAATGAAGCATTTAGAATAATTGAGCAATCATTCAGTAGTGATGGAGGTTTACACCCAAAACCAGATCCTGACAGACTACAAGTACTTGATTAGAAAGGAAGAACAGGACTGGAGATCTTCAGTTAGGAAGCATTGTGAATTGCTAAGATTATTGAAATTATATTTTGAATTTTGTTTTTTAAGTGTACATACATACATGTATGTTACGTTAGATTATAGAATATTTCAAGACTTGCTGGTGTTAACACACATTGTGTAATTAGAAGAGTTTGAAATAATCTAACTTACACCTTTTCAGACAACTGAGGAAGGGTACAAAATATATTTGTCTCATCTAGCCCATTGTTTCTTCTCCCCTTCTTTCCACCTGACCCTACATCCTTTCAGACTTTGCATCCTTGCTTGTCTGTATTGCATCTAGCTGCAAAGTATTGATTTATCTTACTTTATTACAATTGCATACCCAGATTGCTCAGATGCTGAGTAGTTGCACCTCTATGCTAAAGTAGTAAGGTTAAGTATCTATTATTTATTTTTGTCTCCTTTTTTATTTTGTCTCTGATTGAAAAGTAAAAACAAACAAATATAGAAATAATAGCAGAATTTTTTCTTACAGAATGATATGTTTTGTAGAAGTAACATCCCTTATTTGTGCAAGACATTACCAGGGTAAGCAATGACAGTTGCTCAGGTTCCTTTCAATAATAAATTACTAGTCTGTTTCTTTGACAAAGTACAGATGTAATCACAGATTTTTTTGATTTGACAAAGCACGGAGTTTTTGATACAGCAACTAATTAAGGATTCAGAAGCAACTTAGCAAGTGAACAACAGAACTCTCCAAGATCTTTACAGTACTAACTGTAAATCCCTGCCAGTTAAGTACAACACATTTCAGTTTAAACATATATTTAATGTACTCACATTTCAGACTGTGTTTAGGTGCTCACTACTTACACATGTGCCTCAGCACTCCTTAAATGCTTTTCTGAAGCATGAACCCTATGCTGTGGAAAACCCCTTCAGGAGTAGAGAATTCAGACCTGCAAGCTCACCTGAAACACCAGCTGAAAAACATTAGCTTATTACAACAAATTTCTCTTCTGAGTTATTTTCCTGGAGACAGAATTAAGTCAGTTTCATGTGGGATTTCTTGAAGATTTATTTCAAGGAGAGCTGGCTGATAGTTTACCATTCTCCACATATTGACATCCCAATACCAAAAGGAGAGAAAATAAAGTTGCTAGGTGACAACAGCATATTTACTAGAACTCTGCAAAAACTGGGAACACTCTGCACGCAATTTTCTCTTTCCTCTTTTACTTGTAACTGGTGTTTGCAGAAACACAAAAGTTGAAAATGTAGAAAGTTCCATGGGATGTACATTTTTTAATGAAGTTTTGTTTCAGGTGAATAAAATGGAAAATTGTATACATTTCTAGAAAGGGGGGCAGGGATGCCAGAAAGCTGGTTAGGTGTGTTACCACCAGTAACACAGAGTTAGTGAAAAGGTAACCTGGTGCGAGGGGCAAGTGATCAGCCTAGATGTTTGTTTGCTTGTACAACAAGACAGCTTAAGAGCCTGTTAATGGAGAGAGAGTAAGGTGGCTACTTTGGAGTTATCTTGCCGAGAAACTTGTGACACCAGAGAATTGAGTGCTTTCTCCTGAGATAAGTTGTCCTGCAACTTATAAGGACTCCTTTGGAAAACTAACTATACTTACCACATTGCCTGCAGAAAGCAAGCATTTATACTGACTGGTTCAAATCATAAAAAACATTTTCAAACCTTTTCCTTGAAAAAGAATAAATATGGTTAGTTTTGGGTCAGTCTACTTTTTGTTGTTAAAAGACAGAAAGATTATTAACAATGGAATTGGTTCATAACTTTGATGTTAATTTGTAAGATAGTTTAGGATACCACCTAAAGAAAAGATCAGTAGCCCTAGTATTAAGTGATTGCTGTGATTAATTAAAGAAAAACACATTACTAATCTTATCAAAGTCAGAGGAAGGTTCATTTTAGCTTTGTCTTGAGTCTGATAGAGTGTCTAATGTTTTCCTGAAAGAAAAAGGATAAAGTATGAAATGAAAGGAAAATGTTTGAAGCGTGCTTTGTGTAGCACTAGTCCTGTGCCTTTATGGAAATTTCTGTGACTTTATTTGCCTGCAAATGTAACAATTATCAATCTGAAAAGAAGCAGAATATAAGTAGTTACATATTCCTTTTAAGCAAGCATACAGAGGGCTAGACAGGAGCAATTTACAGAAAAGAACACTGTTTGCCTTTTTTATTGCTTGCAAAATGCCAGGAGAGTTTCAAAGTAATAGCATTTACTAAAAAAAAGAGAATAGGAGATAAAAGAAATGTATTGCCTCAGAAAAGGCACAATTTAAAAAGTCTTCACCTTTTCATCCTGATACATGAGCCTTCTGTATGCTTTAGCACTACAAAACTTGTATTTATTTATATATTTATTTATTTATGAGAGCTGGGGCTTTTTTAAGCTTTTAAAAGTTGTATGGCAAGGTTTTTAGTTTTCTTTTCTTTTTTAAAATTGCTTGAGTTTTCACATCCAGTGAAGACACGCTTTGTCATTTGTACATTTGAGGCTATTTTTCATGGAAATTTCTGCAATACTTAAATATTTTTTCCATGTTTCAGTGTTCTCTTTGTTACTACTTTGACCAAAAGCTCATTTCTCTTTCAAATGCTCACTGTTGTTTATGAAGTGGTGTAAACAGGGTTTCTACGTTTGGACAGCCTGAAGAGGAAAAAATAGAGCAAAAAAATTCCATTCAAACCATCTTTGTTTGCTAGAAAAAAACTTTAATTCCCCCTTTTAAAAGTTCTTATACATTCATTATTGTGCTTTGCAAGCTGTGGGTTTTGGAGGAATTGGAGTGTCAATAGATTGCAAAAACTGTTTCTTATGATGTTGCCAGCAAATATTGAACTTTCTTACCTGAAAAAGATAAAACTTTCTGAGATTTACCTTACTTTTAACACAAGAGTAGCTTATGTTTACTGAAAACAGAGGCTAAATAAAGTAATGTGATATGTGCTGGCAAGGAAACAGCAAGAGTAATATACTCATGTTGCACTCGGGACCATAAAATATCATTCAAGTAACGAGCAGCCCTTTGGCTCAGATTTCTAAACCTCTTTTGAGCATTTCCCATCTCTAGTATCTATATTGGCTGAATGTCCAAATCCAGCGAGCTTTGTGCCACCTTGCAGCGCTTCCCACCCCACCGCGTAAGGAGAGATGTAGGGCTGCAGCCCCTGAGCTCTTCCTCTGACAGATGCTGTCCACCCGCCTAGTCTACAACCCACGTCCTTACGTTGCCTCCTTTTCCTATTCCCAGCCCTTTACCCCTGGTGTGTACGGGATCCTGAGCACAGAGGCACTGGAGACTCCTATTTCCCCAAAACCAAACACACCTATGATCTGCACAGCCCGGTTTACCTCGTGGCAGCAAGCAGCTGCAGCAGGCAAGGCTCAGAGCCAGGAGCTGCCGCCACACCTCGCGTCCTTTGATCTCCCAGGCTTTCCACCGTCTCCTCTACCAGACGCAGCTTGTTGGTAGGGCTCGCAATCTGCCCGCCAGCTGCACCTGGCCCATCAAGGCGGCGTGCGGAGGAGACGCCGCTGCGCTGCACTGCAGATGGGGAAGGGGGTCTGCCAGCCGGGGCCTTCCCGTTGAGGAGCCTGGATGAGCCCGTTTCGTGGGCTGCCGCTTTGAACTCCCATTGCGCTGCTGCCTCCCACATCTGGAGCCTGAGGTGAAGGAAGATGAAAGCGGGATGGGGAGTGCAGAGGCTTGTGAGGCACGCTGGGAATGCTCACAGCCTGCGAGGAGGGCTCATGACTTGGCCATTCCCCAACCCGGGTTGTTACAGCTCACGGTTAGAGGAGCTATTCCTTGAGCCTATGCATTGCACATTACCAGGGGTGCATTTGATGTATGCTGGAGTGTTTGTACATAAAACAAAGGTTGTTAATAGGTGCTTGCATTAATTATTACAAACAGTGACTCTGATAATATTCAAGGATCATGCCTGCATCGATCTGAATAGTTTTCAGATATACCGATGGCGCCCAAATGCTGTAAGAGTCAAAGGCATTTAACATTTCCAAAACTTACTCGATAACTTACCCACTGTATGTTCCCATTGACTTCAACAAGCTTTGAATCAAGCCTTTGAAACATCAAAAGGAAGAAAAAAGGAGGAAAATTTCCAACAAAAACCACTTTCCAATTCTGCTAGGCCTTGTAGTAAATCTATTAAAAGAAAGGGCAAGTCAATGTGAAATGCACCACCTGGCCTGTTACGCTGAAGACCTGACTGCTCTCTCCAGCTCAGGCAAGCCTGTAAGCATGAGCATTAGCGTCATTGTGTTCAGCAAAACTTAAGCTCTTGCTGGACTGGCTTTTCTAAATAAGCATGATTTTCTGAATGGAAACCTTCAGGCACACATTGTACATTAGTATTAAAGCATAAATTATTAAGTGTATTTTTTTCTGACCTTTGAATTTTATTGCCTTTATGGTTTGTGACATCGTAATGTTCCCTAAATGTTAGTGTTAGAGGAGGTAGAGAAAACAGCTTTTGCAAATATATTATCATGTAAATCTGAGTCTCCCTGGTCTTTTTAGAATAACAAACAACTATACATAATTAATTGTAATTTTGCTAGAAGAAGTGACATTATCACCATACTCATAAATACCCACAAGGCAGGGAGTGTCCCAGGGGAGATAACTTTCTTTCAATGGTGTGATAAAATGTTCTCATCACGTACGGTATTTATTGCCCGTGTCTCTTGAGAGATGATTAAAACAAGAGAAGAGCAAATAAGCAGACACAAAGCATCCCCGCTATGCTTGTTTCATAGGCTTGCTTCCATTAGTTTAAAACACAGTGTATTAATACGGGATCTGAGAATGATTATTTTTCTTAGTTCTGCTTTGTTACTGTTTTTTTGTTGTTGTTTTGGAGCAAAATGACTAAAGAAATAACCAAAACCTTAATCTCTTTTAAAAACTCCTTCTACACTAAGCTACAATCCCTGTCACAGTAAACTACGTACAACCTCATCAATTATCACTTAGTTTCCTTTAGCCAGCTTTCATGCCCCTTTCTTTGTGAGCACAAACTGAAAGGCAGTTCATTACATTCCCTTTTCTTACAAGCTAATCCAGCAGAAATTAAAATAAAATAATTACAGTTAAATATTTCATAGTTATTTACTAGTTTGTTCAAGTTATTTACTTAGCTTGTTAAATAAAGAATAACAACTATGGTACAGTCATTTTTTTAGATAAACAAAAGGTCTTTTTTGATTTATTGTTAGTCTTTCAGAAGGGCAGGTGACATTTCCTGCAACACTGACTTCACCTCGTAATCCCCTTTTGGCAAGCCAGGGAGAATTACAGTTTGAACAATGTTCACAGTTAGGCACTCTGCTAGGATGAAACACTGTGGATAGGTTCACTTAGGCCAAATTGGTGAAACCTCCCATTGCCAATTTTTCCTTTGTTTTTTAAAGTTGGCCTCTCAGCATAGATTTAATTCATACCACCTAAAAATAAATCTGGTTTCTGCAAAGCAGAAAACTTATCTATGTTGTCATGGTATCGGTATTTCCATTTTTATGTTTAGAGATAACTTAAGATCCTAAAATGAGCTTCAGTTTCTTGCTTCTTTATTAAAAGGCTATGGGGTTTTGCCTTTTTTTTTTTTTTAACTGTAGACATCTTTTTGTATTCATGATGTAAGAAATTGTTCAATATCTCTTTTTATGATATTGTTTAAAACTTCCATGAGTAGCATCAGCTACTTGTTTCAGAAAATATGATGCAGAGTTGTATGGAAGGGTCAAAATATCACTGGCCATGAAAATCTGACAGTGCACTCAAGATTCATTAAGGTTCAGTTCCAGCATGAATTAAATGGACCCCCAAATCAAATTAATAAGCAGTATTACTCCTCACACTATTACAGTATTTTAGAAACTGTAGTCACATGATGTTGAAAATTGAAATTTTAGCTTTAATTTACTGAAGTTGGAACTTCATTCTTAATTTGCTGCACCATTTAGTATCTTTTATATTGAGTTTATGGCTAATGTTTTAGCGTATTTCTGGCTAATGGGGAATCATTAGGAAACCATTTTAATATTAGTGAACTAGATGAACTGGAAAATAAAACAATAGAAGAAAAAAATCTTTTCCAGTAAATTTCTGTATTGGAGGAAAAAACTTTGAATATCAAAAATATTCAGGTTCACCTCAGAGTAATTCTCCAAGGTTCGGGTGAATGTCTTATTAGGTCTAGATATCTGTTTTGGGCTGCAAATATGATCATATCAGAATCCTTTCACCTTCACAAGTATCAGCCAGTGATGAGGACATGAAAACACATTTAGATAAAGGAAGACATCAAATGTGTACTTCAGAACTGCAAGGTACATTTTTGTTTGGTTTACAGTTTTGCTTACATTAAAGATCTTTTATACTTCCTTCAGCACTATAAATACTTTTCTAACAGAGATAATGTGGTGATCATTTTGTATTCCCTCGTTCTTCTCATCATTTCAAAAGAATAAACAAGTAACATCTCCATAGAACTCAATTCAATGAATTTTTTTTTTAATAGTAAATTCCTGTAGTCTTTCAAATTCATGGCAAAAAATCACTTTCCCCCTGGTTTCACACAAGAAAACTACAGCTTGCTGTTTCTCCATACCACAAATATCTTGCAATAGACATTATATGACAGTGATTAGATACATCATGACTCATTATACCCTTCAATTTAAACATTAAATTGAAACTTTTTTTTTAACATAAACCTTTGAGGAACCCACCAACAAACAAGGTAGTTGTGGTGCAAACAGTGCTTCCACTTAAAAAAAGAATTTAGTTTCCTGTGCACAATTTGTGGAAAATGAAGAGTCCTGTAAATACTTAATGGTGGCTTAACTCCAGAATGAGCTGACATCTGCTTAGTTTTAGGTGAAAGAAAGTAATGTAGATGATTTATGCTCTTTTTCGTTGTTGTTACTTTTCTTTTTTTTTCTCTAAATGATGGGAATATTTCATAATAAAGTCTTACTTTTCCCTTTTCCTTTCCTGTTACTGTAGCAACACTTTCACTACTCACCCCTCTAATTATTTGATAGGAAAAATGTTATAAATTTGTGCAACAGATTCTAATTTTTTCATTAGTGTTTGATTTCAAGATATGATTGACATTAACTTATGATATCAGTGTAATTTTATTATGAAAACACTCATCCAGCTGCCTTGAGATGAATATTAATTAATCTATCAAATTTTATTAAAAAAAATAAGAGCAGTTTTATTTGTTATCGGAAGAAACAATTAACACTTCTCTTCAAACTTCAGAAGTCCCTTATTCAAAGTAAGTGTTTTTAATAGGCTTGTAGTTGTTTTGGTTTTAGTGTCCCCAAACATGAAAGATGTGTGCAATAAAGTTCAACTAAGAAAAATCTTAGCTCATAATACGCGTAGATTAGTATGGATCCATACAATATCATCATCAAATTACCTATTGTCAATGACTGGAAGATGACAAGTCTATAAACATAACTGGACTCAAAATAAGTCAGGAAAATGATAAAGATTTTTTGGCTTATGAGAGAGTACTCCCACTTACGAAGACACAGAATGGCCATAAAATGAAAAAGCCATGAAAAAGAAAATCATAATCCTTATGATTAGAATGATTAGAAACATATCTAGACTATGAACTCTAATTCTTATTTAAGCTTGGGTTTAAGCTAGGGTTTCTAACCTAATATGCAAGCTTCAAGGATCTTGGATTCTAGGTTTTGATTCAGTCTTTTAATTTTGAATTACCTTTTAGATGAACAAGTTTTCCATGTTTCCTTACAATATAAACTAAACCATAATGAATTGTATGATATTATATTTTGAAGCTGCTAGTTGGATGTGATTATACCCCAGATATTTTAAATGTTGGTAGACATTTTCAGTAATCTTCTCTACTTCATTTTACAATTTACAACTAAGTAATAGTCTTGTAAGCAGGCAATTGACCCGTACTCTGTATCTCCCATCAGCTGGGTAACAGTGACACAAATCAATCTCACCCTCATGGGTAGGTGGCATATTCTATTTACCATTCTTCAATTGCTCCTGGCTGTTTCCTGGAAAATGTTGACAGGACTTGGGTTTGATTTGTGAGGAACAAGACAGTTTCTGAAATCACAAGACTTCCTACAAGCTCAGGACATCATTGGCTGTCCAGTGATATCCTAAATAGCCTTTCATCAAACCAAATTCAAGAGCTAAAGGACCATGCCAGACTTCCTGGTTCTTCATTCAGCTTTCAATGAAACACATTCCTAGCGGGAGAATATAAGAATCATCAAAGACAGAATAAAAATTTTGAAGCAAGTTTTTGAGAAAGAGAGAGGTAATGTAGTCATATGGGAGAATAAGACTAAATAGGTTTTAGATGAGACTGACTACGTGTTGTATTAAAATTCTTTTTTTTCCCTAATATCGTTTTTCAAAAATACTCTTTCACCTTTTTTTTTTTAATGAGGTTATCTGATTTTTATACATTTTGGAGACCAGCCTTGCACATGGGAAACCTACAGATGTCCAAACACAATAGGACTTGCTATGTGATAGGAGTTCACACACAGGCTGGCCACTGCAACCCAGACCTAATGGGGACCAAGACCTAATGGAGAGGTTGCAAAAAGCCCCTCAGCATACAACAGACACAAGAGTCATCATCGAAAGGATATAGTTACAGTCATGTGAAGGTGGAAGTTTTTCCAGCTTGTGCTGTGACCATGTTAAACAAGGCAGAACGATTCCATTTAAATAAGGAATAAGTAGCTCTTTGAACAAATCCTGAAGGAACCTTTTCAAAGACGTTTTTTTTCTGTCTTGCTTTCTTTTAATTTTCAATCCTCTCTCTCAAATTCACACTCCTAACAGCTGCTTTGTTCTAGAGTGAATGTTAGACAATGTTGTTTTCGAGTTATAGGACATCAATAAAACACATTAAAATTTTTGCTCCTTCTTGTACTATCACAAACTTGCTGCACAAATGGAAGGTTTTGAGCTTTCATATCCCCTCTCCTGTAATCACTATTTTTAGTTTTCAAGTATTTTTCAGGTTTTGGGATGGGTTTTTTTCACTGTTAAACTGGTCTTGAGTTAACTTTATAAAAAAGAAGTCTCAGAATCCTTTTAGTACATTGCAAATTCACTTCGAAGTATATTCCCTATGTAAGTATATTAAAAATACAATACTTGATTGTAAGAACTTTCATGCCAAGTTCCAGACTGGAGTGAATTTTACAGCAAAGTTATAAACCCCAGAAAATAGGAGTTTATAATGGAAATGCTGACAGACATCTAACTCTGCCCGCTGAAGTGCTGCTGGAATGATTTTCTATGCTGTGTAAAGGCCACTTTAAAGTTTCTATTTTCCCCCTGTAAAGACAACAGGACCCATTTCAGAAGGTGGGGCTTTTGAATAAAAATAGACTTGTTCTTATAGTATCATACCATGAAATTAAATTCAGTTTATTTAACTATTATTTTCCTCCTCATAATCATGTTACACTTCTTTCTGAAGTTTACATTTTGCCTGTTGAAGCTGGCAATAGGCAAAGCAAAAGTTTTACCTAATGGGACAGAATACCATGGATAATGAGGAGTATCAATGCCTTTCCTAAGACATAAACTTACTATGTGATCCCAAAGACAAGTCAGTGTTCCTTTTACAACTAGCCTGATAAAACCATCTTGCAGCATTTTTCATTTTTTTTATTTGATTGAGCGTAGAGGCAAGCAGTTTTGTATCAGAGTCCTTGATGTATTTTGCCCTTTTTCTTACAGAAAGGATCATGCATAGAGTTGGGGGATCTGTGATAGTAAAAGCAATGACACTTCACTGATAGTAAGTTTAACTCATTTCAAGAACATTCATCAAATTGCTGTTGGGTTTTTTTTAAGTTTTCTTCAGCACATAAAGCGTTTATAAAGGGCACACAGAAGTTTAATGTGCAAGGCCTGTAAATTTTCAGTTTCACACTATTTCTGTTAATCTAAGAATCTATTTAATACCTAAACTCCATAGCTCATTTCTGACTCCAGTTTTTATCAATTTTAATCTTCTGGAGCATGGTATGTGCTACATAAACTAGCATTAGAGATAATAAATCAAAATAGAATACCCTGGAATGTAATTTTCCAAACCACTTATTAAAATCTTATTAAAGGAGATACAATTTCTGTAGACTCAGACTGAAACTGTAATAAGTAATTTTAGCCTTTCCTGTTTATCCACAGATTAATCTTTATATTTTTCCATATGATGGTTACAAATATTTTATATTTTATAGAGGAGATGCACATTRCACCAATCCCTTTGATCGTGAGAGTCTAGGAAAGATTTTCATCATCAGTCATGCATCTACAAGTATAATCATCTTACACGCATATGCCTTGTTATAAATATAAAATAGCACAAACTGTTAGGATATTAATTTACTATTTGATAAAAAAATTGTTTTAATTTAGATGACAAAAAGGTTTCCGTACATATCTTTTGTCACCCAACATATTTAGCAGCTTGCAAATCAGATTTGCATGCTGAATGAATATACTATAATACTTCACCAAATGTGTAAGTAGTGATGAAAATATGTGACATTTTCAGAAGAGCTCACCATTGGTCTACTGTTCCAGTTGAAATCAATATGTGTTTTGTCAATGAGATTAATAATCTTTTTAACACTCAATTTGATAGAAACATAGATAGAAGCTACAGACTTTTAAAAATGCTTCATTTCTTGACTTACTAATAGGTGTGGAAGTCATTTCACTGCACCACATAGATCCTATTCTATGAGGATGATGTAAATAATAGCATGGAAAGGTGAGATGCACCACACTAATCATCTAAAAGTTTGGCAAATAATATAGCCTGGTCTTTTATGCTATTTCTGTGATGTAAAATTTGACTTGTTTTCCAAGTATACTTTTCCTTAATTTTTATAGGTTCTCTTAATTTCATTGCAATTTGGCTTCAGAATTAAGCCTGCAGTTTTTGCACAATCTTCACTCCAATTTATCATTGAACATATTGAAAAACTGAAATATTCTAAAGCACTACTTTACTGAGTATTTTTAAGGGAATGATTTGACTAACTAGTATGTACTAAACAAGGAAAAAGAAAAAGTTACCTGATTGTTCAACTACAAGCAACTCTTGATCTGGGTTTCCTTCCAGTTGTCTTTGTTATATGTTTAATTCTATGGAAGTCAATAAGGGGAGGATGAATCTCTTTTTTCAGTTCAAGAATTAAGACTATTGTTTTATATCCTTGTTTGGAATCAGAGCTAGAAAACAACACAGTGCAAGCATTCTTTTTGTATAAATGTTAGTTTCAGATTTCATATTAGACTAAAATCAGTGTCTTTTTTCTGCAAAAACACTACCCTAGGTACCTCAAAATGTCTCATAAGTTTATTAAGATCTTCATCATTATTACTGAAATGTTTATGCAAACTTTCAGTTTCTTGTAGTTGAGTTCTTAGTTCCAGAAGCTGTGCTTTTTACATTTTCTGTTACTAGCATAAGGTTAAACTGGGAGTTGGTTGCTAATAATCACACAGTCCTTTCTTTAGGAACAACAGAGAAAATGGCAATTTGCCAGGAACTGGAGAGCTCTGTTAATATTTCTTCAAGGATTTCCTCCATGACTGTAGGCAAATTTGTTTCCCAGTTCCTCCTTTACGAACTACCAACCAGCATAGTTGTTTGTACTGCTTATCTTAGGTTGCATAGGCACATGTGTGTGGTCAGGTGCAGGTAGTCATATTCCCTTATTGTGAGCCAGCCTCCTGCCTGAAGCTTTAAAGACCTGTAGCTGAATTGCTGCTGGGGGAGGATCTTTGGGCAAGACCAGTCCTGTATGAATGGGGTTTTGGGACCTATCCTGGCTTGTGCTCTACAGAAAGAGAGCCAGGGCACATCTACTCTCATCTTGCATCAGAAAATCTTTCAGGTCACAGAAGATGGGCAATGAGGTTGCTGGTCCTGTTCCTTTGTCTGAAAGACAATTGACATAAATGCAGTTTCAATAGTCAAATTTACTAGGTAACATATTGATTACTTTGCCTGCTAATTTATTTTTATTGTTAATGTGTACTTCTGAAAACCTTCTAAATTTTCTGAGAAGAAGGTAACTTACATGAACTTACTCTATCCGTCACGGAAGTTTGCTCATCTTATTAAAAAAACCCACCCAAATTAGCATAAATTGTATTCACTGTGCCAATACCCATAGTTCAATTCTGGATTAAACATGTTGACAAAAGTGTACAATTTTCTTTTTTTTTGCACTTGGTTTTAAAAAATAGTAAATTTTTTTATTGAGCTCCAAATTAAGAGGAGAAAAGTAACAGGTAAATTAACTATACTCAGTCTGAATATGTGAGATGCCTGTTTATGGGGCCTGTAGCTCCTGTGCTTCCTTACTGTCCAGTGTATCAGTAACAAAAGACTACGCATGACTTCTCATTGTTTTCAGTTTGCTTTACTTCCTATTTTACAGGACAGTCATATTAATTAGATGTGATTAATAATATACTTCATTTTATGTCTATTTATTTTCCATCTGACAAGAAATTTATCTTCTGATTGGTAACACCACGTCCAATACTTCAGTGAAGATCTCTCAGAAGAAGCAGTCTAGAACAGACCCAGTAACACACCATATGTTGTATGAAACTAAAGCTCAGTTTTATTTAATAGTACCAGCTTATCATCATCTTTTAGACTTCCAACAAAGACTAAGGATGAGTGCTTCTTCCAGTCCTCTCTRCATTCTTCATTTGACGTGCAAGCTTTAGTATTGATTTGACCAGTATTCACTGTGCAGAAATCAACGACTTGTGAGCACCTTTGTTGAACTCACCCCTACAATGAAGCCTAAGACATCTCAGAAGAAAGCACAGAATTGCCTTAAAACTTTCATTTGTGCTGCCATCACAACAGTACTACCCCATGAAAATTTTCCATAATGCATAGTGTTTAAATAGCTTGACGGCTCTTCTAAATTGCTCTGGCTTAAGGTAACAATAAAGTTCTGGGAATCTAGTCTTGCTGCCATGAACTTCTTCAGTATACTTCTTTTTTAAAAACTATACCTGTTATTTGGGCTATTTTAGCCTTCTGCTTGGGTGTTGCTACTCAAAGATTTGATGGTCTATCAACAAGTGTATAGTATGAGGGGCATGTGGCCTCAGAGCACTTAAAACTTGAATACTAGTTTTTTATGCATAAACACCAATGGTTTAAGTACCAGGCCTTCCATTTCCATCCTGTATTTTAAATCTTCCCTCAAGTACAGCATTTGTCTCTCTTAGCTAAACTTCCTATTCACTGAATGTACTATAATAGTATCAGCCAAACAATTCAGTATCAGTGTAACTTTTATATTACTATGTTCCCAGGACGATGCTGTGCAAGCGAAGCCTTTCAGAAAACACTGCTGAGTGACACAGACTCTAAAGTGCCTAGCCTACCCCTTTCATTAGTACTACAGAGTTATTAAGACTTTCCCTTTCCAAGGATTTGGGAGTTAGTTTTATTGGTTCAGTATTGAAGAAACACAGCTCTACATCTGAAAATGTTTGTCTTTTTGTTGTGATGGACTGAAAAAAATGGCTGAAAAATGATCAGAGATTCTTCATGCAGTAATTACTATTTTCCCCACATCTTTAGATTATGATTGTGTATACAACTTACTTATGCTCATTGAACAAATGTTACTGGGAGATATCTATTTAACTTTCTGAGTCTGTGGGATCAAGGGAGAGAAATGAAATGGTAAACAATCTACACTCTTGTCATGAGGGTTCCCTAATGCTTTCACAGCATGCGTGGAACTCCTCAAAGGTAAACATGGACTGTCACTAATCAAAAGGTACTGGTTGGTAAAAAAGAAACTAGTCTGCTTCTTGCTGAAAATCCGAAGAGAAAGTATTTCTAATGAGCCCTTAGGAATTTCACTTTTAGTTCAGAGATGAGATTGCTATACGGCCCAACAGCTTGTTTGTCTGCCATTCTCAGTTACTTCTCATAGTGAGAAGTCCTGAGTAGCGATACGGTCTGGATATGCTTCTCTCTCCTTTACATCCACTTCCTTAGATATAGTCCTGCAATGAAAATGGAGATGAACAACTTCTTCTTTCACAGGGCACTCAGTTTTGGGCAGGACCATGGGCAACCAACACTTGAATCTGTGGCCCCCAGGTTGGGGCTCCAAACCAGCTACCTGTGCTCTTTGTATCTGAGAGGCATTCTTCCTGTGCTCCCCTAGTCATTCGTCTCCAGATATTTCCATTTTCCTTCCCAGCATCAATGATATGCATAACATTCTTCATAACATTAGTAATTGAGCACAATGGTATTCAACTGCATATATCAGAGACAAACTTTGTATTCTGTTTACAAGCACATACTGCTTTTTCTGACTGGGATCTTGTAGATTCTGTAATATAAGGTACCCTAAGTTTTCCAGAATCATTTTCTATGTCTTAGAGACAGTTGAAGATATTGGCCTTAGCTATAAGGAGATATTCTGCATGGAGAGGTTAATAAATGCATGGTTTATTTCCACAAGTTTTGGGAAACTGCTCCAGCACATGACGACAATTCTGTATGCATGTTAGTTGTGATCTTCGGAGTTCAATTAAAGAGGACATGAAGGCTATTATTTAAGGAATAGCAGAAATTTTAAAAGTTTCTTCTGATATATGTCTCCGATGTTTGCATGGGGATAAGCAGCAAGAGGTTAGGTTGCAGGGACTAATTGTTAGCATACTTGAGGATGCATCCGCACAGCTTCCCCCAGCCAGTAAGTGTATGAGGTCTATCAAGTTATATAAAGCTCCAATAATTTGAATCCACATTATCTTAGTTCTTTTTAATAACTGATGGCAATTTAAACTCTGTTCTACTGATTCACTGTTGCTAGTAATATTTTGGTCTTCATTTGAACAAACAAGTTGTCATATGTCTCATGCTTGGCATGTGCCAGTGTAAATAACTCTTAGCCTTCCTTCATACAAATGTTTTTCTACCACTGACACTTAAGATCACTATTSTCTTCTTATCCAAATTCTCAGTGAAGACTCATGTAAATCCTAAAAAAAAAAAAAGTCATCGAACAATTGTGAAAAGTGTAATTAGTGCTGATCTATCCATTTTTCTCTCTTCCACTCCTCTTTTTCTCTGTCCAGAGCATTAATACTTCCCCCACCATGGCTAATGCATCACATTAGTTTCAGTCATTTCTTTACATATCATGCTAAACAGTGCCACTTCATCTTTGATAGTATTGTATTTTATATCTGTATGTTAAATCTTTACTGCTTTTCCATTACAGACTTCAGTCACGCTGAAGTGGTAAAACTGTGGCAAGCTAGCTTGAGATGGTTTGGGCTGATATTTGCATGATCAGTTAGTTTAGTTTTGCCTGACTTTTCAGGCCCTATAAAGTGTCTTCACAGTTTTTTATGTATAGCCTAAAGTTTCTCTGTTGACCATAAATGAGAAAAGCTTTTCCTAACATGGAATTATCACATGTAAATTAGATATGCTGGTTGCATGACACAGACTGAAAAAATTTGGTAGTCTTCTTAAAGCTGGCCAGATATGATCAAAATGATGCTTCTGAAATGCATTTGATTTCTGAGCAGCTGTCAGTTTGGCCATGTGCATGCCTCTCTTTATTACTCAAGATCTTTTGCATAAACATCATTTATTAGCATTTTGCTGCTCATGAGAATCAAATGAACGTCTGCTCCTCAGAGGGGTATCTCTGCATGCATGCATGTTGCACATGGACATTTGTTACCTTTGGAACAGTCTTTATCCTTCTTGTATTAAGTTACAGTCATTTGATAAATATAGATGTGACACATCAGAAGTATTGCAAAGCCTTTAAGAAAGTTGTCAAAATGAACAATTCTGTGTTGCCAGCATTATTACCACACCTTCTGATGTAAATGAATGTGAAACATGGAAGATACTTAAGCAGGAAAGAGTTACATTCACTATTTATTTCAAATGCCAGATAATCCAGCCATCATTATAATCCTGACTGATGAGCTAAATAAACAGAGAGGACAAAGTATATTGAAGAAGTTTAAAGAAAAGGGGAGACATGCTGATATGTCTCTATTCACAGCTACGGCAGAGGAAGAAGTAAAATATTATTGTCTTTTTCTTCACAAAAATCAACCAATAGTTTGGAACCAACACATACATAATCTCAGATTTCCACAGAGGGAAAAAAAACCCAAACAAACAAGAACAGAAGAACAGAAGTAACCATGCAGCTGTAGGTTAGGTAGCAAAGATGACCTTTAAGGAAGAGGAAAAAAACCATAAAATTTGTGACATAAATTTTTCACATTTGCAACTTCCATGAAGTCAGGCTAGCAGCAAGACACGCTAGAAATTCTAAAATCTCTAATGTGGTAATGGTAGAAAGCAACTACTTTGGGATTCATAATCCACCCCATTACTTTCATATGTTCCATCCATGAAATAAGATGTTGGAAAATTTTTTTTTTGTTTAAAAGTACTGAGCTGAAGAACATGCTCCATAATTTTCAATTTTGTAGTCACCAAGAGAAAATGTTATAGTGGTTTAACATGACAGGTAGACAAATGGTACAGAGACTTTCATTAAATGTTCCTTAATTCATTGACAAAAGAGTACATTAGAAGTCATTGTTCTTGCTCTCAAATTTTCTATACATAAATGACTGAGCACTAAACTCCACTAAGAGAAATAGGGACAGAGTATTTGATTTTGAGCCTAACTTCTCATCCCACTAGACCAGCACATCTAGAAGAGCAAAGAATATGAGAAATTCACATTTAATATAGAACTTAATGCTGTTCTGAGATTTGATCCAGATATTAGAACAAATCCAAACTGTGTTTATGTAGCCTGTTGACATGTATATACTATTTACACTATACACTTTTTTAAAATTATGATTCACAAGAACACAAAAGTAGCTAATATATCTTTTTCTCAACCTTTAATCAAACACTGGAATAAAAGGCAATATTATCAGACTACGACATAAGAAATGTGCATTTTCTAATTGCCTGCTGTTTGAATATCAACATTCTGAAATTAGCCACATGTGCAAAGCAAACCAGAGAAAGCTGTTAGAGAAGAGTGTTTACATACTATGTTCAGCACACTAGAATGCCGGTAAGGCTTTCCGCCAGTTCTTTCCAGCATTCATCATTACTTATTAAGTTGTATTTAAATAAAAACTAGCCTCTCTCTTAAAAAAAAAAAAACAAAAAAACCACCACCAAACAAACAAACAAACAAAAAACCAAAACAGAAAACACTGATAGATAGTTGTAGTTCTGTGGAACCAAAGTCACAGTCCAGTTTATATTGGTAGGACAGGAGGAAGCATTGAAAAAAATTATAGCAAATCTTTTGGACCTTTCAGTCTGGAGACTAAAAAGGGATCATTGATTTAGTGTTAACATTACGATCAAATAAGGCACTTAAATATGTAACTTTAAACACAAGAGTGTTTACTTATGAGTTAAACACTTTACAACCAATAAAACTATTTGTTTTCTTAAATTGATGCACACATTTGTTGGCTGTGCTGATTAGAGTCAGAAAAGTGTGCCTAATATGTATGAAAGACTTTGGTTTCCAGGGTTCTCAGTCAATGTTGTTGAAAAAAAAAAATTCATTTTTATATATGCATTTCATATTTATTTTCAAAAGACAAATACTATATACTCACCAGTAAACTGCTGGGTATTCTAGCTACATGCATAGCAATCACAATAGTTGAAGACTGACTCATCCTATCAAATGAACATGCACATATCCTATTTGCAAATGTTGAATCTAAACATTTAATTTGGATTGTAGATTAGGTTTCATCACTCTGATATGAATTACTAGTATATTAACAGCTCATAAATATTTGGATAKTTATGAAAATGTCAACAGCCTCAGAATGCTCATAGATGTATATATTTAGCTAAAATACCCTACTTTATTTCATTGTCAATATTTCAGTCATTTAGAAAGAGCAAGCAACACTGTTACTGAGGTGATAATCATAGATGAGGTATTGAGGTAACAGATACGAGCAAATTACTCATTTTATGAAAAGAGTTTATTGGTACCCAGTAGAGATTCACAAGTAATGAATACAGTCAAACAAGATAAGCTAAGAAGCCTGAACAATTTACCAACACAAGTGGACTTCTTACAGAACTAGTTGTATGCTTGAAAACAGCAACACGTATAATTTTTGGTTTGTTTTGTAGAACATATAATTTTGGTTCTTCTGTTTTTATTCAACTATTTGTGAGTAAAACTTGGCCAGTCTATGATTCTGCAAGGGAAAATGGTCATTTTTGCATTGTGTGGCAAAACTGTGGCAAGCTAGCTTGGCATGGTTTGGGCTGATATTTCCTTGAGTGATTCTGTTTGAACATGAGAAAATGTGGAGACTAGAAAAATAAAAAAGCAAGATAAAGAGAAGAAATTGTTCCTGCATATCTTCAAAGACCAAAATAACCCCATGTTGCAGACAGATGTTATGAGGTTGATTTTTTCTGAGAGCAAATATGAATTTTATAGAAATATACAAGAATACATATGTTGTTTGCTATTTCTGAACACTAGGCAAAGCATCTAAAAATATTTTTTTTAAAAATCATTTAAAAATCATTAAAGTTACTATTTTTTAAAAGGTGAAAATCACAAACATTATTCAGCCTCTCATAGTTGTGTTTTCTTTATACTATACAGAAAGCCAGAGAAATAAGTGCAAAATACTTATGAGAAATGATGAGCTGAATATAAGATGACATTAATATTCTCTTAAGGTTTCCATTGTTTTTCTAAATATTTCTGAACACACATAAGAACAATACATTCACCCCAAGACACACAAAGAAAGTATTTTTTAACATTTTGTTTTGACAGGAAGCACATTGCAAGCTGTTTGCCATGGACAGATAATCTGTACTAAGAGATATATGTGGCGGCTTATTGAATGCAATAAATGTACCTATGCCAATGTTTTAGAGTGTTTAATACTCTCAAGAAAGTCAATACAGAAATATTTATGCTGCTCCCACAATTACTGTCTCTTCTAAACTACCTTCCATGATGCCCTGACAAAAAGTCCCAGGGTGGTTCTCTTAGAAGAACCATTATTTCTGATTACCTTTCTTGCGGGGGGTAGGAAGTGAGAAAATGTGAGAAAAAATATTTGAAATAGGCAGAATCCAGAAACAGTACCTTCAGATTGGTTATTTTGCAGCTGCTTGCTGTATGTCTCATTTGTTGAGAACTATTTATTTGTATTAGCCTATTTATTACTATTATTCTTCTGATAATATATCTTTGTGACTTTATATTTATTCATCACTTCTGATGGACAGAAATCCTTATAGGCTATGAAACTCTGAGATGTGGGAGTACTTCCAAAATTCCAGGTCCATGTTCATACCTTGACTGCATGTCATGTCCATATTCCTTTTCTCTTCTGCTGCCTTCTGAACTAACATGTGCATCCACGAGTGCGCGCACGCACACACGCGCACACTGCTGTCTACACCTTCGTTCTTTATTACTTTTAATGTGTAAAAGCTTGAGGACATAAGTGGTTTTCTGGATCCTCCTCTTCTGGCCATACAGATAGTTACGACTGTACCCTAAACTTTATATTCTTAAAATAAGAGGAATTAATCAAATGTCTTAATATAATTTCTAAGTCTGTACATTTTTACATTATGCAATAATCTTCTTAATAAAAAAAAAAAAAAAACCCAACCAAAACCTTCTATATTTATATGTTATAATTATATTTCTTGATGGAAAATTTGATATACACATTACGTCTCACATACTTATTCATTTGGCTGACGTCAGGCTGTGTTAACATAATACACATCTGCAACAAAAATAGCATGATAGTAACAAAAAGAAAAAAGACAGTACCAACTAAATCCCTAATATATATCATGAGGTGAGCAGCAATGCAGTAAGCATGAAAGTGCAGAACAGGGAATCTTAATAATTAGTAAAAAATGAGACATAATATTTAAGCTTAGCACTTAAAAGCAGAAATAGAAAAGAATGTTTTGGAGTTTTCCTGTTTATTTTATATTTGACTATACACATGCTTGCATTTGATTGAAGTATAAATCGCTCAATGACTTTGCAAAAACACATCTTGAACTTTTTTCAGAACTTCCATCTTTCCTACAGCACACAACAGTAGCATGTACTAGATATTTTAAAATCCATTTAACACAATGATTGATCTTTTGTTTTCAGAAAAAAAAGAAAAAAGAAGTAATTGGAAATCCTACTTTTCAGCTATTCCTGAGAGATACAGTACAAACAGGCAGATTTAGCCAGTGAGGCACTTGTAGTACACTTGAATGCAAGATACCCATTAACTCATATTAGCCTAAGTGTCTGGGTGGCAAAGACCGTGGAAATGAGAAAACTTCTGTGAATTTGGGAAAATAAAAAAAATCCACTCATATCTTGAGTGGAATTTCTCAGCTGCATGGCTGCAGTAATGCTACATAACTCTACCTGCAGTGGTAAATGAAAATAACTTTTCAGGCTGAAACTACCCGGAAAATTTGTTTCTTAGTACTACTGTGTGACCTTGGAAAACCATTAAGGGCTAGATTAAAAAAAAGGATTAGATCATCTGTTTCCTAGCACAGAATTAAAAACCTGAGTTAAGTGCCTAGAATTGCAATGTGCTAGATTTGCCAGAAAGGGACTCCACACAACCAGACAGACTTCTTAGGTGGACATTAACTGGATCATCCAGTAAGGAAATGCAAAAGATGGCAAAATTTCTTAACCTCCACCTAAAGTCTGCAAACACTTTACTAAGAAAATGTTTTCATACATTATCAAGAATTGCAGATCATGATCTTATTGTAAAAGTAGGCGTCTCCACCTACTTTAAGAATTTCAGCATGCTATTTCCACCTTTTTTGCCCCATAGTTTTAAGAAAAAAATGCATTTTAAGAAAAATATCTTAATCTTTTCTTTTAAGATGGCAGTGCTCTCACAATCGTGCAACAAGTCATTTAGTGCAGGCCCCTGCTCAGGATGCAAAGGCTTAAGTTTAATTCCTTCCCCTGCTTCAGGACAGTTCAGTCTACTGTTCTCTTTTCCTCAGGTACTGCTGTAATTGCTTTTATCTATTTTGAGGTGCACTGGCCTCCAGACTCTTCCTTTTGAAGTTGTCCCACCATGCAAAAACCAACCAACCAAACAAGCAAGCACACAAACAGGAGCTTCTTCCAAGAGGGCCAGAAAGAAGGAGCATGACATTGAAGTACAGTGATTAGGATTCTCACCTGTATGGCAGGGGTGAAGATCTATTCTTGCATTTTCACTATATGAGGGACTAGACTGAAAGTTCCCCCCTCTCCATTATTTCCAAGGCAAACCCTGGCTTTGGATTCCAGCTGGGTACCGGTCTGCTTTTTGTAAATGGCCAGTCTGAGACTTCTGTAGCCTGCTCAGAAGCAGCTTGAGTGTTCAAAACTGAGGTACATACGAAGTTTAGGATTCTCATGAGCTAAGTGCCTAGTGCTGTTTTACAGCCTGGAGTTTTAACTATATGGGCCTCAATCCTGCTTAAATACTACCAAAGCACCTACCTCATTTTAGAGGAGCTAGATCTTCTACTGCATGCCTGAGTATTCCATCCCCCTTCAGGACAGTTCTGTGCTTGGAAGCCATGATAAGGACAATTACATAAAAATCTACATTCAGCAGACTTCTTAGAGTACGGCTATCTTATTCAGAAGTCCTCCATGGGGTCTCTATTTATACCTCCTCTACATGTGCCTAATGGTGTAGGAGAAATCACATTTGAACTGCATATGGGCTACTTTGACTGAAAAATGTCTTTGTGACCCATAAAGAATGTAGCAGGATTTGTCACCTAAATCATTGAGTCTTATATACTGGAGAAAGCAGCCAGGGGAAAAAAAAAAAAAAAAGGCCTTAAAAACCTTATGGTCCTCACGTTAATTCTTGGTTTTGTCTTAAACAAAAAGGTTAAAGTCAAGTGTCCTTACCCGAAGAGACGCTTTCTGGTTTAGCATTTAATAACATGATTTAAAATGTGCATATGCTGAACATTATTTGATAGCATAAATTACATTCCCAAAGACAGTGCAATGAAGTATAAAGGATAAGGCTCAGTAGGGGTTTGTGTCTGCCTTGTGAGCAGCAGATAAAATATCCTTTTCTTGCAAGTGTTCTCATCCTTTCCACTCCCCAAGCCCTTCAGCTATAAAAGCTGCAGTCTGATTTAATAGYTTTTCTTGCAACTGAAAATAAGTGGTTTAAGTCTTTAATATGTGTCTCAGAACTGCTATTTTGTTTCTGTCATTTAGTCGTGTCAAGTTCTTCACATCTTGACAGCAAGACCAAACAGGCAATCGCCTGCCAACTTTTCCTTTCATAAGAAGGAAAAGAATACAATTCTATTCTTTGCACCAAAAAAAAAAAAGGAGGGAAAAAGCCTCAAATCCATCACTGTAGAGAAATGCAAAGATGAAAAAATGAGCAGGGTAGATACTTCCCCGATTGCAAGCTGACAAAGAAAGGTGCATTTGTCAGCTCCTCTGGTGTAAAATAACTAAACAAAAATTCTGGAACCAGCTTTCCATTGTCCTTTATTAACATTATTTTCCTGCACGGCATCCTACTTAAGGTGCAGAGTAAAATGTTCACCCTTTCTGCTGGAGGAGCAGAAGAACACTTCCCATTAGAATAAATGCCAACAGCTGAAACTGTTGCCAGGGCCCAAGTATTCTGCAGAGTATCTCCTTGGTCCTCAGAAGCACTGTCCATTTATAAAATGTGTGCATCACAACTCACTCCTGGTCTCACCTGAACTAGTAGTCACACATGTACAAAGCTGACTTGTAATATGTTTTTTCTTTGTATTAGTTTTACAATATAAATTTCACAAGTTAGATACTGCACATGAAACATTCATATCATGGAACACAAATACCTGCAGCGCTTTAAGCTAACTCTTTTTTTGAAAGTCAATATTTATTTGAACCTTTCTGTCTTAGTCTTTCTTACCTTCTCTTTTGGATAAAATGCTTTGGAGACAAGAGGGGCTGTGGAAYTGCTATTAAGAAACAGACTAAAGAACAAGTTTTATTTCCATAGGATGCTTCATTAGCAGTTCAGTGACACTCTAGAACCTAACTTCCTCAAATTACTTTGTGTAATAGCTAAATATACAGTGTAGGTACATAACTATGTGATATACATTAAAAAAAAAAACAAACAAACAAACAAACATAAAAGTAGAAAAAAATAAATTACAGAAGTACGTGCATGCGTATTTATAGCTAATTATTTTCCCCAAGAACAATCAATATGATTTCAGTCACTGAGTTTCAGTGATATATAGATTTACAAGATAAGGAAAAAATATTATTTCCTCTGTGATTTACTGATGAAGTAAATTGATGGTAGCAATATTAGGTTGATACACTTACTTGTAGCACACTTTTCAGCCCAGAGTACAGTAAAGTAAAACACTTTTTCAACTTCTTTGATATTTTTCTTTGTGAATGATGATGAACAAGGAATGTATATAGCCAGGACATTTAAATATTTTAGAACATTATAAAAAGTTGTAACAATAAATGAAGCAATTACAAACAACATTGAAAAGAAAAAAAGATTCAGAAGGATGCATCTTTTTCAAAGGATGATTTTTAGATGAAACTGGAATTTGTAATTTCGTACTTCACTGCAATTAATCTCTTAATGACATCTATTACAGTTCTTATGACACTAATACACAGAAAAAACACGTATATTCATATACAGCTTGAACGTGTATGTCACAGGACCAGATTCAACCAGCAGTAAGGGCTAACTTGGTGAATTCTCTCAGAAATATAAATCAACCCTGAGACACTAAACTCTGTAGAGCTGAAGCCATCGCTTACTAAGTTCTTGCTCGTACTTGACTTTTTCAAGCCGGGGGGCTTTCAACTTTTCACAGGGGCTTTAGAATTCTACTGCAATAACAACTAAGTACAGCTTATCTCATGCAGATATAACCAGGACGAATGTGGTAGGCTACTCATGAAGAAGAAGTTACTGCTTGTATGTTAATTCCTTGATTTATTTCATCCACTGCTTAATGTTTTCCATGAGATGAGGCTGAAAAGATGGTTTGAAAGAAATTCCATTTTAATTAGAATGGCAGTTGGCTGTCGCAGTTGGATCAGTCCTTGTATTCATAAATTCATAGAAAAGAAGTGACCACTATTATCACTTAGCTTGAACCCATAGATAACAAATGTTGGGAGACTTTTCTGAAACAAATCCAGTCACAACTAAAACATAACTTTCAGAAAAAAACACTCTGTCTTGAGATAGAGATTTGAAGAAGCATTGAAATCCCTTTCTAAATTTTTTCAGAGATAAAAAATTCTCCTTTTACAAAAAAAAAAAAAAAAAAAAAAAAAAAAAAAAAAAAAAAAAAGAAAAAAGCCTTATTTGAAATCAGACTATTTTTAAGCCTGTTGACCTTGTTATAATTTGTTACATGGACAAAGACCCTGTTTCTATTCTCTAAGCCAGTATTCCCAATCTGTGACAAAATTACCCAAGCCCTTTTTTCCCTCTGAGAAGCCTGCATTGTTCACTAAAGGCATATTTCATTAGGCATAATTTGCAATCCTTTGATCACTTTCATGGCTCTTCTTTGAATTCCAAAATTATTTCAATACCCTTCTCAGCTGCAGAAGTCTGAACTGAACACCAAGATCCAGCAATAAAAAACAGTGCCAAATACCTACCATCTGCTATATGATATTATCATGTGAATTCATCCAGCAATTAATTTATCAGCATATCAAAGTAAAAAATCATGAACACAGTTTAGTCACTAAGTTTTTTCCAAAGTCACTGCTTTCCAAAACACAGTATCAACCCATTCACAAGGCTTCATATCTGCCTTTAAGAAGATGCAGGCCTGTCTWCTTGTATCCCAAAAAACTCTGATAATTCTTCATCAGCGGCTACCTGCTTCCTTATTTTCTACTTTCTCTTTTTGTCATCTGCAGATGCGCTCAGTAATGATTTAGTGTTTTTATTTTGTTTGTTTCTTCAGACTACTTTTTGATGGAAATGTTGAATAGCACATAATGAAGATCTGATCTCAGGGCCATACTAGAAGCACACAAAGTTCATTTGATGAAGATTTCCCATTTTTGTCCTCAGATCTAACTTACCATTTTTAATCTATTTAATATGTAATTAATTAAAATATCATGTGATATGAAGCTGTTCAAAAATCCAAGTGCATTAAAACACTATTATCATTAGCAACCAAACCTGTAATTTCAAGTTGATTTTAACAAGTTCAATTTTCCTTAAACCCATGCCAATTGGCTTTGATTCTGTAGCCTCAAGCCTATTCTCACCAATCTGTTACATTGCTTAGAATGGATATCAGATGAGCAGATGTAAAATCTATGATAATGCTSACTTCCCAGAATTCCTCTAGAAATCAGAGCTTTCTCGATGCAATGACATGCACAGGATCTACGAGGTGGGAATTTTCTACATATCGCCCTCTTTCACGTTTACATTTATAAAACAAATGTAAAAAGAATAAACTAAAAAATTTCTTCCAATAAGCCAAGTAAAGTAAGACATTCCAAACTGCATACTTTGCTCAGTGTGGAGAAGATGAAGGAGTGAACAATACATGACAGATCCTTGTAACTGTGCTTAATTAGAAGTGTAATGAATGCAACTGAGAATCTACAGAGACTGTGACTGACAGAATCAGATATTTTTTAGTACTGTCAAACATTAACTTTACTTCCATTCTACGGTCTTCCAAGATTAATAGAAAATCAACACTCCTGATCTATATAAAACCCTGCTTAGCTAAGATCAAGTTATCTGCTTGAACTTGCCAGTTAAAATGTCCAAATTTTCTGCAGTTTCTGGATTTCATTTCTTTTCAACATTAAGTTTCAAATCACTTAAGCTACACTTATTTCCCCCTCAGCTGACTTATTTTTAAGAATCTGAAATTTCATTTTGGATGGAATGATTGTGTAATTTTCTTTCAAAACCTAAAATATTCGTTAGATCTCCTCCCTATATTTTTTCAGTTTAAATTCCTTTCTCCACCTAATACAACTCCAACCTTTCCCCTTTAGAAGAAAAAAAAAAAGTATGTATTTCTGATTGAGATATTTTTGAAACTACATCCTTTTTTGGTGGTTTTTTGTGTTCATTTACCCATTCCGGAAGTTACTATAACAGAAAGAATGAACACATGGACCCAGTGACTCTGCATAATTTGTGCCTTAATAAATTATTTCTCTGACAGTTCGATGTACAGTTGTGCACAGTAAAAGTATAAACTGTAATACCAAATTTTGAGTATAATTATTACTACTGAGTTTTGTATATGAAACCACAGATGTTCAAAAGCAGGCATGTTTGTTTCCCAAAGAGCTGTTGTTGCAAGTAAAATACAACACAACATGAAGCAAAAAGTGCCACTCACAGAAGGGAGGTCACACAAAGAGAAGATTCTGGGGTTGCTGGATGCCATAAGACATATTACATTTTCCTTTAAAATTAAGGACTTGCTTTTAACAAACATATTTTCTCATGTGGGGAAAAAATCAAGAAAGTGACAATTGCAGAGGTGCCTGGTCAAACTAAAAAGATTATATTTTTATCTAGTCATTTGCTTTCAAACCTGTGCTATTACTTCCTCTTCTTCACCCAAGTTCCAGATAGACTAGGGTAGAGACAGTCTTCTGCTGTCAAAAAACAGAACATCAAAGACAGCTATTATGAAGTGTTTCTAACTTTTTTTTTCCCCTTGGGAGAAAGGTAACATTTTTATTCCTTACCCRGGTTATGCTGTCAGACTAGCATTTACTATAATCCACAATTTCCATCATGCAGTGATTTGGATGCCAAAACACTGTCCACCCCAGGCCTTTTAGGTTAAGGTGGAGTGTAACTGCCAGTGAGTGCAAAATTATTGCATGGCAGTGGTAGAGAGGGAGAGGAGGTAACAGTTTCACAGCACAAAATACGAAGTTAAGCTCTCTCACTGTGCTGGTGGGGAGAACCACTACTCTTGTATTTAGAGTCTAACTATAGTATCTAATTGGTCACTGATTTTGTCTTATAGCCTTTAAGACCTTTGTACATAGAGCTATTATTGAGGAACTACCTCTGTTTGGGCTAGGCAACTAAGGCCGGCAGCAGTGGAAGAGTTAGCTTTCACTTAAATAGCTCTGGAACTCAAGAGGCAGGCATGCCTTTCTGTCTTTTGAGACTTAAGACAGTTTTGTGACATGGTACTTCTGTAAAAATCCTTTCATCTTTTTTTCCTATTTGATTATATCACAACAAAAGATGCTCACACCTATAATTATGTAAAACATATGCACTCCCTTTGGAGTAATGAAGTCATTTTTTTCACCATACCAACCCAACATGCACCCAAATCACCATAATGATTAATTGCTAATCCTGCACCCGCTGTGGTTAAAAGCAAGGGGAGAAAAAGGTAATATTTCTGACCCTAAAATCGACAGTATCCCATGAGTATTAGAACCTCATTTACACTCATATTGCTGCATCACCAGGACCAAGGCAATACCAAACTATCTGCCTACTAAACAATTTCTCAAACAGCCAGAATGTGGATAGGACTGGCTGTAAATACAGCACTAACTAAAACACAGGCATTTTTCTTCTCTGACTGTGCATGAAGGTAAGCAAATCTGTGTATCCCCATCTTGAACCTGACATCTGTATGGTTTTTAGGGCTGTATCAAGAAAACAATTACAGTACTTGCCTCTATGTTTACTGTCAGTGAGGAGGAGCTACTGCCTCAGACATGGTTTTGTTACCTCATTAATTAAAGCACAGTTCAAACAAGAGCTGGTTTAACTTTCAGCTAATGAATAGAAACTGTGTCAAAATTAACCTGTCAGTCTGTGAGCTGTCAATTCTTTGAACCAGGAAATGGAAATAGGAAAACTAACTAGAAGGCACAACGTACATCAGCTTTGTCTGCAGCATGAAAGTAAAGCATTTTCAGATTTCAAGARATAGAATTCACTACCACATTTTACCCCCAGTGTGAATCTGGGATCAGTGAAGCAAAAATGTTTGTATCCAAATGAACATGTTCATATGAGCAAGACCGATTAAAAGTTAATAATATTTTAAAGAAAAGAGAATTGAAATGAAGTTTGATTTTAGAGTATAACAAGTACAGCCCTTGCCTATTGCAAATCTACCCAGATTTTCATTAAGCATGCTAGCTTAAGTTCCAAAAGCATCATATGTGTGTCATGGTAAAACTCCTTAAGACTGATTTAGTTCTTTTTTCAGCTTTTCTGTAAGACAAAGTAGATCATGCTGAGTTCCATATTGCTAGGTTTCTTCCAGTGCTCAACTTACGTATGTAGCAGTATGTTCTTGCAATATAGTAATTTTACTAATCACTGAAAAAGTGGCCAAAATGATCCCTTCATATTCAAAAGGTAGAGAGCTTCCATAAATACAACCAAAATATTACTTTTACTGCTTCTACTATGGCAAAGGCAATGTTTGGACAAAGTAAGCCAGAATCTTTCATGGCTTACTCATCACTCTGGGACTTGAGCTCTGTTGCAAGAATCCATACAGCTGGATTTTACAATCCAAACAGCCGTTTGCCTTAAAGTTTAGTTTCCAGATTTTATCTGTAGCGGCTTATGGTGACAAAAAAAATAATTTTTTAGATATATATATATGTTTTACTTTCAAGTTAACAAATTTAAGCTAATTTTAAAGACATATTGCATTGTACTGCCATGGGTACCTCAACTTTTCAATAAGGCTGCTTAAATAATACTTGTAAAAAAAATTCTTTCATTCATTTGATTTGTTCTTGAATAGTCAAATACTTGTACAGTAAATTGTTTCATCACTCAGCACTATTTAGCATAACCACTTTTAGTTGTTTTTGTTGTGGTTTTAACTCCCCTCCACACAGAGGTTTTGTTATTTTTATATAATCTTTGAACAATTTGTCCAACAAGGAAAACAAAAAGCAGTCAATGTACTCAAGTCAAGGCACAAAACAGTTTGCAGCGTTTCCACTGTATACCTTTATTTTCCCTAGAGAAAAGAAATGTGCATTAAGAAAGTAGCAGTAGCCTTGACTTTATTCTGTCATACTATTCAAGTCAATTTTGATATTACTTCCTCATGTTGCTGTGTATTCTTTTATTTTAGCTCTAAATGAAGGAAACGAATCTCTTAACATCACATGAGCTTCAAGCATGTGAGTAAGGTTTCTGAATATGTGTCATACACAGGATATCTCTTCTGCAGTGCCTGCAGATATATGCTAGGAGTTTCCAAGTTCCCAAATCAGGGGCTGCTGAGACTATAAACACAATGGAATAGAATTCAGCTCACAGGAAAACTATTTAGGACTTTAGTAAGTTTTGCAGCCTATATTGTGTTCAGTGCTCACATGATTTTGCTGCTAGCTGAAAACTACCCTGGGGAGTTTTAAATAGTTCAGATAAGTCTACATGAACTGAAGATACCACAGTGGCTGTAGTTTCTTCTCCCAAGAAAAAAGGATAGTGGTGCCTTTCTAAATTGTTTCATTATTTTATGTGAATACATTATGAAACAGATTCTGCTAAGTGCCTTTTATATTCAAGGGATCAAAAGGAACATTTCACTGTTTGCACAGACACAGAAATCAGAGAAAGAATAGACTTCTGGGAGGAGGACTTTTTTCAAAATTATAAAAGAGAACATTAACTCACAAAGTGAGACTGTATGGGTCCAGTGTAGAGCTGGAATGAAATGATGAGGCTGATTTATAAACCGTTGAAATAGAGGTTCATAATAGAAGTGCTGACACAGTGGTAGCAAGTGTGAACCAAGTGTTACTGTCATGAAGAAAAACTCCTGTAAGTGCCTGATGAAGTTTTAGAATAATACTAGAAACATATCGCTTAATGTATCTAAATCCCTCCACATCTGAGCCCATCCCCTACATAGATCCCTGCTATACATAGTGGGAAGACATTCATTGTTTGTGATAAATTTACATGTGTTAGGAGAGTATCTTCAGTTAGCAAATTAATCCCACAGTCATTAGCAAAGTCTGTCAATGGAGTCTTTGCAGTCTTTATCTACCATTTTTGTTTTGTAGCAGTGCGGTGTATTGAAGATCAGCATGACCAGGCACAGTAGATGCATATAACATATTACACATTTAATTTTAAGATAGATCTGTTGGATGAGACCAGTTTGGACTCTTCTTGGTTCTCCTGGACCATTATTTTTTGAGAACTCATGCTATGCTTCACCCTGTCATGTTATTTGAGCACTATGGTCTGAAATCAAAGAAATTGAAATTATCTATCTATCTGTTTTAAAGGTCAACACTCCACAAAATTTCATGTCTGAAAAAAAAATCATGTGCATTACAAAAATGACAGATTTGTTTCAAAGTGCATGTCACCTTGCAAGCTTTCATCATAATCAGATCATTTTTACTCTTTGGTTTCTGTCTTTTACATTTTATCCACTTCCTGTATCTTCCTTTACAATTAGATTATAAGATCCTTGAAGGACAATGTGTATCTTTTGTCATATATTTGTACCTAACAACAGGCCTCTGAGAGCTCAGTACTGGTGTGAAAGAGGTGTAATATGACACAAGACATGGGAGATCAAACACCATTATCAAATGCCTTTTTTTCATTATGGCAAGGATAATGAAGTGAGCTGTATCTGACAGACCCACTGGAACCCATTAATGTGCTGTACAGCAGCTCATGCTTATACCACTGAGAAGCAAAAATTCAGACACTGATGAAGAAGACCTCTTCAAGGCTCTGAAGATCATGTTCTGGTTGTCTGTTGGGATGCTTAATACCAGCTTATTTCCATGATAATGTCTAAAATAATAAAGAGACTTTCTATAATCAAGAGATTTCAAACAGTAGAGAGAAGAAAGTGAAGCACCTAAAATAGGTTGCTCAATAGGAGATTATTTCCATTGTCTCAGGTAAAAAGCTGCTCAAGACAGCCTAGCTAAATGAACAGGCTTTTATATGTGTTACCATTAAAAAAGGGAACCAAGAATCCAGTTTTATTGGTATAGTTAAACTCTCTCTCTGCAAGGAGTGAAAATCCAATCTTCATTTTACAGGCCAAGATATATGTGTGAGTATTCATTAATGGAACAAAAGGATCATTATAAACTATACTTAAATCTCATGAGTACTGAGGAAAAAATATACTTACTCCATGTATGCARTTACAAAAAAGAATAATTAAAATAATGTGTTTTGGGGAATATGAATGCCTCTCATGGTCACTGGAAAAGGCTAAAATAGGATGAGATATTCCAATGCAGAGCCTAAATTCTGTTTCATTTTTCTCCCTCACTGGTAAAGTAATCCAAAAGCAAGAAAGAAGTGAAAATCTACTGCTTGGAGGCATTGAGACATGGTAAAAGCAAGAATGTCCTAGATGGAGACTTATAATGARCAATCCATAGTTTTGTAATCCATAATAACAATCCAAGATTTTGTTTATAATGCTGTATATTTCAGTATCTATCAGTAAAAAATGAAATGAACAATGACATTAACACTTCCTTACTTAATGTTATATGTCACATTACTATGAAACTACTTTAATGTCATAGCTAGACAGAAACTTCCCTTTGACATTACATGAAAGCGAGATATATTCAAAGTAGATTATTAGTTCATACATGGTTCAGGTTGGATATTTTTTCAAATAAGAAACTAAAAGATTGTAAGAAACTTATTTACATTAAAAATCTAAAGCTAGAATATGAGAAAAAGATAAATAGAATTTCATATTTCAGATTTTTCCATTTTAAGATTGGCCTAAACCTGTTTTGYAATGATTTGGGGTTGTTGAAAATAAAGTTTCAGTTTGGTATCTTCAGAAATTATAATTTCAGAAATGAATGATGATGCATTTTAGAATGTTTAAAAGCCAGTGTTAGATTTTGGTTTCTAACTTTGCAATATGACCCCTACTCTAATCTGCTTGACGTCTATCGTTTTGCTTTAAAAAGAGCTACAATGTAGTAGCTGTCCACATTAAACACTTGTAATATGCATAGTTATATTTTATGTTTCCCTCATGAATGAAAGAGAGAATTTGCATTAAATAGCCTCACTCCTGATGAACTGAATTTAAAAATTATTTAATGAAATACCTTAGGTTAGACTTTTAGAAGAGCTTTTAATTTATAAATATTATCTATTTGTGTACACAAAAGCCAACCCCTCTTCATGGATATGAATATCAAAATATGAAAATCTCTTCACAACTCCTCAACTGGCCCTTACAGATTTCGATTTTAGCCCACAGGAATGAATATTCTCACAAAGATTTCCAGACACAACAAAGAGTATTGTGTGAAAATACGGTTTGAAGACAACGCTTTCTATCTAAGTGCTAGATGTGCACAGTATAAGTAAAAACAAGCAAAAATAAGAGGTTTAAAATATTTGCATTCTTAATGTGGGATCTCATTGCACTTCCAAAAAGAAAGGGAGAGAAAATAATGACATGTGTACTCACAGGATGTGCAAAGTTTTTACAAAATACTCAGTGTGATAGTATAATTTTAAAAAATAATGAGAAGAAACATCCAATTATTAATAATCCAGATGCTTCCCAGCAGATTAAATGTATTTGCCACCTAAAATGTCTCGTAATTAAACATTATATGATTTCATATGCATTAACTGTTTTTAGCAAGAATACTTCTTTGACCCTCCTATTGTATTATTATTAAAATCTAAATATCTAATAAAATGTTCTTTATGCTTTCTATATACCTTATTTTTTTCTCCTGTTGTTTACTCAGTTTTTGTGCCAGATGACTGTAACATTAATGTGCATCCTTCATAACCAGAGACAATTACAGAATTACAGACAAAGAGGTTGCTCTAAATTCCTAGAAAGCTTTGCCTCAGACAAACTTTTTTAATTTTATCTTTTTTCTGGTGCAATACTATGTCTTCATCGGTACACGGTTCTTTCAGTAGGACAGATTTCAAGCAGATAAAACAAAAAGAAACTCTTTTCATAGCAGAAATGTCTTTCAAGAAAAAATGAAAAAACCCTAAACTTACTCAGTAAAATTCTTTACAGACAAGTGAAGGACTCATTTTCAAAATGATTTAATCTCTTACCAGTGCCAGGCGTCATTTTAAAGAGTAGAGAAGGAAGTTAACAACCAAAACTCACTTTTAAATACATTGATTTAAATAGATCTATTGATTTAAATAAATATATATATTTTAAAATAAATACATCCTGTAGGTTATGAAATATGTTCCTTTCTATCTACTACGAGTCTTGTGTAAAGGTATTGGTTGAGTCCTTGTTAAGAAATGGCTGTATAATAACCACTGAAATCACAGTTGATAATAATTTTGGCAGTCTCAGTGGGGAAGCCAAAGATGGATTTATCATGGCAAGATGAACCTTTTTTGCAGAGTTTGATACCCTTAGAAGACCACACAAGACAGCCTGAAGGATTTTGCAATGATGCATTTGTATGAGCTCAACTGTAAATTTGTGATCTGCCTGTCGTGAGGAGTGGCACATAGCTGCGCCACCTGAGGTGCAGAGAATGTCTCGGAGCATCACTGTTCTTTCCTTCCCTGTGGGAGGTATAAGTTACTTTGAACTTTCTCTTGTGTAACACCTAACTTGTCTTGCATGTCTGTCCAGATGCTCTAGCAACCCTCAGAGGAGAAGTCGTCTGCCTGCTTCCAACTCAATTCCTAATTGCTTACTTTGAGGTGTCAGTACAGGCCTATGTGAATGAAGACAGGCAGCCCTTGAAGACAGGGTTATTAATGTCACTCCTTTCACAAACACTAAAGGATGGAGTCTGAAATGCTTCCTCTCGTTGAGTAGCACTTCATTTCAGGAATAATTCTGGATTCATTTTAAACATGAAAATTCATATCTGCTGATGCTGTTATTTCTCCCTCTGTTTGGCGAGTTTGTATATTTTGTTCATTTATAACCAGTCTTGCAAACTGTTGAGGTTCTCTTGAATTATATGACTTTCCTTATGTATGACTAATTTTAATGCATTAATCATTCATTGTAATGATTAATTTAACTTTGAGGATCAAGAAACATGTAAGTAACCTTTGAAATTGTGTCCTTGTTTGCTTCTTTATAGGGATAGTAAAGGTATCTTTGTATTAGTTTTATAAAACACTACAACTAGTGAACAGTAACAGCTCCCTTGAATTTGACGTAATGTTCTGTGTTTAATTGGTCAGCTGCGTTAAACTGCTGTCCTTAGACCAAAAAAAGTAAAAAGCAGTTGGTTCTGGCCAAAAATATATCTGAGCTAAAGAGAATATTAATGAATAGGTATGAAGAATTGTAGTAAAAACCTCTAAGAGCACCTATGCTTGGAAATTAATGTAATTAAGGATTGGTTCACATGATTTTTGGCAATAAATATAGAAAAAGAAATTTCATCTCCCAAACTGATGGCATCATGTTTTCTGAACAAAAGAGAAAGGAAAGGAGATTAACTGGATGATGAAACGATCCCCTGCAAATTGTGTATATTGCAGCCCAATTGTTACAGCAACTTCTAAAAAGACAACAGCAGCAGCAGGTTTAAAATCATACGTGTCAGAATGTCACCTATTCTCACACTGGTATCACAGAATAAGTCACAGGCTTTACCTGTCCCATTTTTGCTATACGGTGTGTAGGGAAGGAATCCTAAGCTTTCTTCTTGCTCCTGTTTGCTGATGACATCATACAGTTCCTTGCATAAAGATACTTATAATGACTTTGGGCTGATGGAGGAAACTTAATTTTAATGGACCTTAGCACATAACTTAGGTTAGATATTCAGGTCATATTCTTCAGGGATATATTTTCATGTCTAACGCTTACTGTAACATCTGACTTGTTGAAGCTTGAGATCCTTAAAGCAGGAAAAAACTAGTGGGCCTTTATCAAATTGAAAATGCTGCACACACAAATGATGGACTGGCATTTAGGAAGTCTGAAGTAATGAAACACTCTATATATTGCCAGCTATACATTCATGTTGGCAGAACTGGGAACAGTAGAGAGTGGGATTCTGTAGGGCTGAGCTGTCAAGGAGAAAAGAAAAGCTATCCGTATCCTAAAACCTTAAATAGTCATTTAGACAGATGAGAGAGAAGAAGAAATGTATCTCTAATAGTGAAACTAAAAAGGAGAGTCCTATGCCCTGATCTGACAACTAACTCACTTGGTGATCTCATCTAGAGAAATTTTATGAATAGAAATGGCTCAGAAGGCATCCCAAGCAGTGCTCACAAATGTGTGACTGTAAATGTAGGAAATATTCATAAGTATTAATATTTTTTTAAAAAATGTCTTTTAAGTTATACCCAAATATATGAGAGTATATTAGCCAAAGTTTTGAGAGTATTAAGCATTATTCAAAATTAAATGAACTGAACTGAACCGAAAAAAATCACCTTCCATAACTTTTCATTTTGTTTAAGACAGAAGGAGTTTCTCCTTTCCTAAAGTTCATTTGTTCTGAGCTTTTTTTTTCAATTTCTTTTCTTTCTTTCAGAAAGGTTTTATTTTTTTTCTTTTTCAGTCAGCTGATGTGATCATTCTCCACGGTCTTGAGCACACCCAGTTAAGTTGTATGATCATGTCTGTGATTAGATCTATATTAAATTACATCCATCGTTATGCGTTTCCCAAATATGAGACAGTGTAAGAAAATGTCAGTCTTACAAACCAGTATCATAGTTTGCAAGCTGGAAAGGGTACCTACAACAGATGGCATATCTCAGTCGAGGAGTGAGGTTGTCCCAAGAAATGAAGCACGGTATGCAAGAGAAATTATATGGAACAGAGGTGATAATAACACATATCACCTACACCGCAAATCCCAGGATGAATCAATGATTTAGTAGTTATTGACGTGCAAACCAGACACGTACTTTGTAAGATCAGTCCTGTTGTTCTGCCCTTRTTTTCTTTCCTTGTTTATTAGGCCTTTCTAAATACCTTCCTGATTATTGCCATCAGCTAATTTTTCTCACATCCTGTTTTATTGCATGGCCTATGGCTGCAGGGTTTCCCACAGCAAAAAGCATGTTCACATCCTGTTTTATATCTTACCTCCTTCGTGCTGGTACTACAGACCTCCAGACAAGAGATAACAGTGGAGTTTGCCAAGGCCATACCCAACTGCACCTTCACTGACAGCTAAGGAGGCATAATATTTTGCAGTAACTGAATTTTCCAACATCCTATTAGGTATGTGTCAGGACCCTGAACTCTCCCTTCCCACCCAACCCCCAGGGCTTGGGGGCTTCTCTTTTCTTAAGAAAAAATAAACTCAGTTTATATTCTGAGTTCTAAGTTTCTAATCGTTCAAAGCACAATGTCTTTTCACAAGTTACTGTAATACATTCAAGTTAGAAGTTGCAGGGTTTTCTATTTTTGCATCATGATAAAGAAGAATAAATGCCCTTTGCAAGTGCACAAAGCATTTTGAATTCCTTCCTGTTATTCAGGTACAGTCTTCTTTTATAATTCTAGTTTTCAACCAATTCTTAAGAGACCTGAATATATGTACATTTTCAAGCAGCGCACAGAAGCCTCAAGAGAGACAGGAAATTATTTACATAACTCTTTAGATGTGTTTCAGAGTAACATGACTTTTCATTATATTATTTACAATCACAGAACTTATGTGACTCACAGCATCTAGACTTTTGTGAAAGAATACAAACGAAAAGCCTAATACATGAGAATAGGAACATAAACTAATCATGTTTTGCTGCTAAATAACAGCCTGGCTCCACCAATATGGTGAGTAAATTGCTGGAGATCGGAGTAAAACAGATTTTGTCTAAATCCTTCTTTTCTTTTCCTAGCTACTGTTCTATAATTCCTTCTTAATCAAAATTTTATGAGATTGTATAGGGATTCTAAAGATTTCAGGGAATATATTTTCTCTTCCATAGTTCTCATTTCTATGTTCCTCTTTAAACCCATTGTTCTCCAATACTACAGCATAATTAGGCCAATTGTTTTGTATGCAAATACTGGAACCACTGAACTGAAGAGAAAAAGGAGATCAACTAACTTAATATCATTTGTATTAAAGGAGAAGTCTCTTTCATAAGACTACTGCTAGGATGAATAGTAAAAACTCCTACGATTGATTGAATATTTTACCTTATTTTCCCTTATTCTCAAGTTCTTCATATTTTTCACGTGTAATTAGTGTCTAATATTACAGTTCCACTTACCATTGAAAATACTAAAAGTTGCTTACATAAATTAAATGGTTAACTATACAATATTAGTGTTTGTTGATTGTTACTTTTAGTACGTTGGACATCTTCATACTGAATAAATGGATCAACACAAAGACAAGGGGATTTTGAGCTCCAGGCCCAGCAGAAACTTTGACTCACGACTAGATTTCATAAACAAGCCATAAAATTAGTAACTGGCAATGCAGGATGGCACCAGTTCAGAGGAGCACGCACGCTGCAACAGCTAATGGAGGTCCATACAGAAGAGTCCAACTTGCTACCTTCTGCATCTTCATTTGCATGCTTGTCTTTCTCTAACATACATAAAAGAATAGATCCTAGTCAAGGACAAGGCTAAAAGTCACAGTATGCACACAGGGAGCATGCCTGGGATTGAAATCTCCCTTGTGAGCACTCCTATGCACCACGCAAAGGAAAATGTCCCTCCCAGCTGGCTGAGAACTGTTCACAGAGAATTCACTGAGCACACCACTGAGCAGAATTTGATTGACATGATACAGCTCCAGTATCCAACCTTACTTCAAAGCAGTAACGGTCTAGAAAGTATCCCAAACTCAGGCTAAGGTCCAGTTTGCTTTAATAAGGTAGTAATGTATCTATTCCAAGAGCTGCCTGGGCATTGAGATTGTAATTTGAAAAATAACAATTGGAGTTTCTAAATTTGCTTTTGATCTGTACTGAAATAGAGTACTCCCACCCCTTCCAAGAATAATAAGAATTTAATTAATATTCTGTGTTAATCTGGACAACGAAGCTCATGTACCTCTCCAGTGAATGCTTAGTGATCTATATCAAATGAAGCAGTGTCACAGGAAGATGATGAAAGGTTCTCATCCAGAATGTCCTAGTACAGGGGCTGAGGTATCATCTTACTAGGTGAAGTGAGGACATTTGAATCCCTTCAAGCAGGGTTTGGATTGGGAATTAATGTAAACATGTTTTGTGACAGCCTTAATTTTTAGGTAACGGGAAGGAAGACTACGGATCCTGTTTATTTTGCAAGTGCCCCAAAATATTAGGCAGAACTTTTTCATTCAGCATATGTTTTGTTTCTTTTTCAGTGAAAAGGGTTTTTTTTTGGTTTTTGTTTTTGTTTGGGTTTTTTTTTTAATTATATGTCCGTGCAAATCTGCTTGTTTGGTATGACAGAAGGAAAGGAAGCTAGCACTTCTTTTGTTGTGGAGTTGAAAAACAAACAATTATTTGTAACCTCTGGCTTCTATTACAGGAGTAACCACAAACTTGTTAAGTAACCCTGCGTAAGCCATTTGACTCCCCAGATTCCATTTTTGCTACTGTAAAATAGGAATAAAATAGTGTTCTGGCTCCCAAAAGAATTATGAAGAGCTTTGGGATTTTCTCATGAAGGGGGCTATGTAAAAGCTGACTTGTTTTCTGTGATTATTCTCATGGAAGAAAATCTATTACTGGAATGTTGGCAGAAAGCAATCATAAAAGGGACATGGACACGGAGAAGAACATTTTCTTTTAAAACTAAGCTAATACTTGCAGATACACAGTTTGTTATTCATTTCATTACAACAAATTTCTGGTTTTACAATGATATTACAATTAATATCAGCGGAATGTGTTTGTGCCAGACTGCTCCTTGTGTAAAGATTCATTTTCCCCGGATTACAACATTTTTCCACAGTAGTCAGAATTTCATTAACTGGAAATACTTTTTTGCTCATGTGAAAGGTTTCTTTTCCTGTTCTTTATAATGTTTAGTTTAGTTCTAGTTTCTGATATTAAGTTTAYTATCTCAGCTTACATGAAGTACTATGTTTTCACATGTGTATTCTGTATCCTTTAAAACTCTCTCTGGTCGTTAAAAACTGCCCTTATAAAACACTGACAATGTCTTTGCAGCAAGTAATTATATTCTCTTCCTTATCTTCCATAACACAAGCCTGTCTGGCTCTTCCTTTTAAAAAACAAATTAAAAATACTAATAGAGTTGTATCAATCAATTCAGCACATATCTAGGACTGCATTAACTATCGACTGAGTCTGTGATCCTGTTAAAGATTTGTATACTAATTTGAACAGAAGGAAATTGTACCATTGGGGATAAATATTTTAAAAAATAAATATTTAATGAAGAAGTATAGATAGTACTTAAATGGCTTTTCCTATCATTTTTTAAAACATTTAAGCATATATATTTATAAAACCAGACAATGTCCCTTTAAATCATGTGCAGGTCACCTGACTCCACCCTATTTTGGAAGATTTTCTACTAAGGAAAATATGTTCTAAATAAGAAATGAGTGAGTATTTTGTGTTTAAATGAGCACTTCATTTCCCATGAATAAATTTGCAGGTTTTGATAAGGACAAAGAATTTTATTTAATTTTTCAAAACAAAAGTGAATTTAATGCTTATTTTTGTAGTCTGATATCTGAGATGATTAGTACAGTTCAGCATGCTTGGAAAATTTTACCTTCTCAGATGCTAAAAACCTGAAATTRATTTATTCCTTGGATGAGAAAGTTTACTTCTAAATGGAATACACACAGTTTGTTTCCCCCAAACATAATGTAACTTCTAATGTGATGAATAGGCTTTCAGTATTCAAACTGATTACTCAATTTAGCAGAAAACTGTAAGTTTAATGAGACATTGAACAACAACACTTAAGAAAAACTTCCGATTTTCTTCTACTATATGACAAATGTTCTCCAAACACAACCTAAGCAGCAAGTTCTCCTTCAGATCTGCAGTGCTGATCAATTTTGCTGTAGTATGAATGCATTTAACAATTTCATATTTGCCRGGCATATGGAACCATGTCACCAGTGGTAATTTAGTTCTTGGTCTGAGTACTATGTAAAAGGGATCACAAAGACGAATGAAGAACTAACCTTTTTTTACTGATTTTATTATTCATCAGGATTGTAAAGAGTTAAAAAAATACTTTATTTATAAAGAAATAATCGTAGCCAGATTTTCTCTGAGGGTTAAACTTCCTTCAGCTAGGCATGTGGCGAGAGACCTTCTTTCAGATCTAGCTGGAGCGGTTGAAAATGTTACAAGCCCCAGAAACTCATCATTAGCCACTCCTAGAGGCTCAGCTCCACAGAGCTCAGGTGGTGCAGTAGAAAATGTGTTTTTCTTTATCACCTTCCATGCAAAGTCAGTCACATTAGCACAGACTGTTGGTTTAAGGTAATTGGCCTGCCTTTGTACCAAAACAAATCAGAAATATTCACCTGTTCTGCTCTGCGAAGAATAACCTTACCAAATGGGGGAACAGCAAGAAAGAGAAGTGTGTCATTTTTTTTACCACTAAGCACAGATGAAAAAAGGAGACTCTAGACCCAAGAACTACCTGTTCTCCTAACTGGGTATAAAGAGTAGCCGGTGATAAACACAACTCTGTTTCTGGAGATGATGTTGTTTATTCCCTGATCCTTGTCATTCTGCATTTTTTAAAGGTTGAACCTTGTGACTGCTGGGAAAAAAGTTTCCTACTTATGTTGCACAGAAATTTTCTTAAGAGGAATTCTGACCTTTTCTATATGCACTACCCAGTAAACAGTCAAAATAACAAATACACATAAATAAAAAAGAGCAGTTCATAAAACAGAGGGAAAGGACTAAATTCATAGCAAATATTTTTTGCAATTACTAATTTGCCCCTTTTCCCCTTTTCTCCACCTGATACACTCCTGCAACCACGTGGGGCTCTGCAGCTATCAGTGTGATTAAACCTAGGCAGAACTCCTTCTCAAAGGGAGTTCTGACCTTCTCTCTTTGTACTTCACAACCTGCCAACAATGGTGGTGCCTAACAGAAACCTAAGATTAATTGCCTACCTCACACACTGGGAATGTCTGTCACCTTTTCCTCCCCAAGAATAAATACATCTCCCTTTGTTTTGTTTTGTGGTTTGTTTGGTTTTTATTTTTTCCTGTCAATGACCTCTTCACAAGCCACTGACTGTTTAAGTTGCTCCTCATTCTTATCTGAACACATTTTCTGTGACAATACTATTTTAACATCTCACTTGCAGTGCCTTTTATTCTACTGTTGTTTTATAACTCTTTCTGAAATAAGGTTCTCCCCAGCTTTCATCTGCTTAGCACAGGCCAGGTGTCAGCCTTGCCAGCCTCATCAGAAGTACCTGATTATCCTCTCAGTGAGCTCAAGGTTAAGTATCTTGACCTCAGAGTTCGGAGTTCTGCGTTACACCATATCTCATTCACCTCTAAGTCAAAGATAAGAGTTTGAACCCCCTTGTGGAAGATGAAGATGGAAGGTCATTGTTTAAACTCAGAAAGATCTGTATTTTCTTATCTTACTCAGATCAATTTGATCTCTAGCTGCTGCAATTTCTATTGGCTTTTGTAACAGCTTGTCTCTTCTTTCTGTTCAGCTCTTACCCAGCAAAATTTCTGACTCAAGTGCTGTGAAAAGCAAATAGATTTCACCACACAGACCAGAAGAAAACAGTGATAACAAATAGGAGATGGATTTGACTTTCAATTTAAAAGAATTTTTATGAAAGCCATTTTATAGGATTCAACCAGCTCTAGACAAATTCCCTTATAAAAAACATTGAAAAATAACCAACAATATGAAATGTCTTCACCATAACAGGAAGGGGAAGGGTATTATGGTTAACTTTTAAATCCCCAATTTATGGGACATGCCTATGGCTCTTTACTATAAACACTTTTGGTACAATCATGCATGCAAAACTTCACTATATTAGAAAGACATTTTGTGAAAGCCTATGGTTTAGTTTGATTCCACAGCTTAAGTCTATAAATAACCAATGTTCATCCTGAAAAACAGATGTTAGTGTCTGAGGAATTCTGTTCAGGTATGTAACTGTTGCAAGGCAAAGTATCAGGATGAAAGTGCAATTTGTCCGTGTTCTTGCTCTGAGTGTCATCATCTATGTAGACACGAAAGCAAAGCTCCATAGGGAAGAATTCTATAAAACCTGTTTTCCTTTAAAATTCCATTAATTTTTTTAGGCCTGTCATTTTCTAAATAATGAATTTTCTTTACTTATTTTCTCCAACATACTTTCAAAAAATCCTATATAAATTTTAAAATTACACGATTTCCCAAAGGAACTGATAGTTCAGGGGATAAAATGTGAATTTCAGAAATAAAGATAATATTATTCTTTTTAAATTTCCTTTCATCACATAGAATTTATGTGCTGTATTTCTCTTCATTAGAGATGAGTGAATATCAGAAAATATTTACATGAGTATTTTTTGGAACATGTGTATGACTTTCTATTTGCTATTTTTTCCATATAAATTTAATTCCAGGAATATTCAGGTGATAAAAAAATTCTAAAATTAGTCCTCACTAAAGATTAATTGCAATGTGACATGCTTGGACCACCATAGGAGGCACATTCAAAAGAGCCTTTTTGAATATTTGCAGCATCAACTTTTAAAAGTGCATTCAGCCAAAAAGGGAACTGAAACATTATCACGTGGCTTATGTATCAAAGACAGCATATGGGAACAAGAAAAAAATATAGTCTCTTTTTCCTCAGCTTCATCATTTTTTTTTAATATCTTCATTTTCTTAAAATATCATCATCATTAAAACTTTTATCTTCTTAGTTATTCTTAAAAGCATTAAAACCAGACATTTGAAAATATAAAGATTTGTGCTTTGAACTCTGTTCCTCAGTCTTTAATCCACCTCTTTTTCTATCCTTTTTGTCTTAATTTGGCAACTTTTCAAGGGGTGGTGTTTTATTTTAATAGCGTAATGCATGTTGCTACATTGCAGTGGGGAGTACCTTGAATGGTATGCAGACTTTAAGTCAAGCACTACTGCAATACTGCACTCAAGGAAGCAGCAATACTTTCAACAAAGAACTGATAGTCCTAGGACTTGATCACACAAAAACAAACTTCAGTTCATACTGGATGTCTTTCAAGTTTCTTTTCCTAAAGTCTCTTGCTCRTCCTTAATATTAAGTGTTTTATACTATGTACTGTATGTACCAGTCTTTCAAAAACAAATTTTACAGAACAAAAATATTCACCAATAAACTGCTATATTAAGCTGTGTAGAAAACCGTGTTYTCCTTTAAAAGATCTGAACTGATTTTCAAAGGAAGGTCTACATTTGCTTTGCATCATCCTTCAGCTCATACTGGAAAGAGCACAATGTAGCCAATCTTTGGCTTCTTCTCAGCTGTTTCCAAAGTGAGCCAATAACTGATGTCAAAATGCTCATTTGGCCACCACATGATGTCTGTCTTCTTGGGAACCTTCCAAACAGCTTCTCTGAGCTATTTCAGAGCAGTGATTATCACCTGTCCTGGTGATTTTGTGAAGGTACAAATGTCAAAGTTTCAGCTGGAAAAAATATCCACACAAAAAAGTAATATAACACGCTATACCCTTTAATAACAGAAAACTGCAGATATTTCACACAGATTTTGTTCGCATTAAGAAAGACACAAATATATATGCTTAAATGCGATAGATAATATAATTGATAGATTAGTCAAGTAGGTTCTTGTGATGACATGATAGAATAGAATTTACATAGCATATATGTACATTATTTTACTATATTAATCATAGAATATGCTACTTATTCTGCATCAATATTATTAAAAGTGTACTTATGAATATTTCTAAATACAGATGTATCCTACATGTATTAACAATCACAAGGTATAAATATCACATAATTTATGAAAACAAAAATATGAACCAGATTGACTGACAATGTCTCTTCTCTTCTTGTCTGATGTCACAACTCTCCTCTGAAAGTTCAGATCTCAAGGTCACTTTCTCAGACCAATTTTCAGCAGTCTAGGGGTTACTTTTCAGACAGTAAAAGGAAAATATGGATTTTAGATAAGAAARGCTAGTTCCAAGGGGCTATTGGTCCTGATAGAACGATCAGTACAGAAAGAGACAACATGAATTTATCCCTTTGCTTTGAGATATAACATAATCCTCATCGGCCTAACATCTTATTTTTTGTGTTTTTCTCTTCTAATTTCTCTGCATCTTGGTTACATCTACTTTGTGTCCAAAAGTTATAAATAAAACCCATGGAAAATATTCCTATATGTGTGGCAAGCCAAAAATAGGCAAGGAATAAAATTACTGCAGATAATTAAACAAGAAAACATGAATGTAAGTTACTACAGCTTTTCTGCAGTGTCACAAAAATAAATATGAACAACTTCCTATTTTAGGCATCAAAATCTTTGACAACTAGCAGTTTAAATTTTCCGTTGAATTTGCTGTTGACAGTTTGGGACTTTTTGCTTGTTACGTACTTAATTTTTCCTTCTGTTGTTCAGAATAAGAAAATGAGCTGAATAAAGAGCTCCAGTACTCTGGAGTTTTGGAAACCATCTATGTTTTCACTAATGAAACTTGCAAGTTCATTGCTCCAGGCCSTAGGCAAAGGACTCTGTTCCAACGGTCTCTCTTTTTCTCCATATAGAGTTTAACAGGTCTGAAAAGCTATGTCTCCAGCGGATATAAGCTTTGTTTAACTTTCTTGGGCATATGTGAAACTATCAACATGGAATGTTTATAAGCCCCAGGCCTGTAAGGATTAGACGAATACRATTTTTTTGCTTTCTCGTCCGCTTCAAAAGCAGTTAGGGGTTATGCATACCAGTTTCACAAAGCACCTCATTCAGACCTAGGTTTAGGTGCTTAAGTCCAAGAGAGAGAGAAAATTTCCTGAGTATCTCTCTTCAGAGTTTTCTGTTGCCTGTGTAGCCTGAGGTGTTGTAAACCTCATACCCAGATCTGTTGGTGGAGTGTACCTGTCTCCTAGAGACATCTAGCTTATGAATTACAGTTCTGGAAATAGGCACTATGCCGTAATTCTCAAATTTCTGGCTTGAGGATTTCACTCATGATCCCCACTAAAACTAAATGCAATATTGCTTTTGCAGTAGAAGCAGGCATCAGAAGCAGGACTATTTTCCAGAACCCATATTCCTCATAATCCAGTTTTGAAACAGAACCTCATCTGGAAGCAATTGGCATTGCTGTTGATGTTAACTTCAAATGAATTTAGGGAAAGTGATTCAATTTAAAATCAGATGACACTTGACCCAACTCTCAATATAATCTGTAGAACACGAAAAATATTAAAAATATCTTAAGTAGCCAAGGAAAAAAAAATGCAAGTTAATTTAGACTCTTATAATTCACCAATTGTTCAGCCTTTCCAATGATCTTGCTAAAACATTTTCATTACTAAATGGAAAAACAATATGCAAAACACCCACTGATACATTTTCTAGAAGCAAGTAAAATGAAGCTAAAATTTATACACTGTTGATATGGTTGCTTCCAGCCATTCATTGTAATATAGCCACCATGAATATTTAGTCAGTCACTGTGAGATGACCATTTGGAAGTGCCTTTTTGAAAATGTTTGTAAACTCTGATACAAAAATACAGTTTTAATTATGTAGATTCAAAATCATCACCATAAAGTTAAGCATAAGTCAAAAACATAGACTTACGAAAAACACATTCTCAGGGAAAATATTTCTATGGTTCCAACCGTTCTGATCTGCTAAAACTTAAATGTAATACCCAGAATATTCACATTGCATTTCTAACTCAGGACCACGCAAACTACATTTTCAGATTATTAATTAATTTTAATTATTTGCATTTTTCTAAAAGTCACCTGATAGTTCATCAACAAAACAATTTTTTCTGTTAAAGAAAACAGCTTTTTAATTATTTAAAGAATTCCAATCCAAGAGCAACAAATTAGTTATGGAATGTTTCCCACTTGATGAAGACACTTAAATTGTACTAACAAAACCAGGAATTACTTAGAAATTCATCTGGGTTTTAAATAATATGTTATTTGGTACAACTGATAATGCCTTCTCACATCTAAATTTCACAGTTATCCAGCTCATATGAAAAGCTACTGTCAAATTTGCCCTGCAGTCATTTTGATTTCAACTTAACTTTTCATTTGTTTGTTTGCAATGTTCATGTTCTTACTAAGAAGGAAACAAGGTGTAGAAAAGCAAGGCTGCCATCAAATTTTGCACAGCGTGCTTTTTTAGACTGATTGCTGATTGTTCCTGGCCTCCTGTATGCAAATCAGACAATTATAAAATTATAATCTAAATGTAAATATGAACAATATGAGAACCTCTTTGACAACAATCAAAGGGGTCCTCTTCAATGTTAGAAATCATAACATAATGAACTAACAAAACTCTCTTTCAACCTTTTACCTTCACAAATGAACTGAGGGTTTTTTCTGTGAAAAGAAGCACGTGTAAAACAAAAATCTAGGGAAATGCTTGAGAGCTCTTTCCTGAGCATTTTGGGTGAAAAGACTTAGACTCACACAGGGCTTTTCAGAACACTGCACACTCTCATGAAGGAGGTCTCTGTGAGTAATATATTTCTTGGACAAGTCTGTGTTCTTTTCTTTCCTGCCACATTCTCCTGAGATGAGAATATTACTTCAAAAAAAATCCCCAACTGCCAAGACACAGGGGGAATTCATGTTATTTAAACAATTGGAGGGGCTAGAGAAGTTTGGTAGTGAAACTCAAGCCTCAAGGAAGAATATCACACAAATTTACCAAATGGCTAGACAGACTTCACAAGAACTTCCGCCCTTTTTCTCACATGTGTCCTATTACCTTTTCCAGTAAGTAAACTGGATGTGGAAAGACACAGAAGAAACTTGTCCATATTGCATCTGCATCCGTGGCTGCACCCAGTCTTACCAGATTTTTGTCTGTATGTTTGGTGGTTAGATTATGACACTTGATCAAAGTGATTTCAGCTGTGTATTTGCTGTTTCTTATGAAATCCACCTCAGCAGCTCCTACAGCTTTTGAAATTAATACAGTGAAAGACTTCTGCCTTAAAATATATCYGGTTAATTACTGACTTTACTCTTTGTATCTGCCTCTACCTGATATATTCTCTGCCACTAGAAGTAAGCAAAAGTGGTGTAATCATAGCTTACAATGATAGCTTGTGAATTGCCATGCAACATTCAAACAGAATCCAAAATCATTAAGCTAATAGAGCAACAATATGAATTTATGCTATCCTGACATTTCTTTAGTTGCCCAGCTCTTGATCATTGATTAAATTTTTGTCTGACTAGGCTAAAAATAATAATGCAGAGATTTGACTTAGCAAACAAGAAGAAAAGGACAGATTTATTATAGTTTTGGTCTGAAGRTTCTGTATTGGCCAAGCACTTTTCATACTGCCATTTTCCATGGATTGCTTTGACAGAAAAGGTCACAAAGTTTTATGCTGGAAAATAAAGAATAAAATAGAAAAGGAGAAATATAATTGTTTTGGTTGAAAAGTTCAGCAAGGTCTAGACACGTTGGACAGTTGGACACCGATTTTATTTTACTACAGGGTCACACATTGCAGTGACAGCAAAGTCAATTCGGTTCTGCAGCTGATTCAATTTCCTGTGTCTTGCATGGGGAGCAAAGTATCTTTTTAAAAAGACAGTATATTTTCAATAATCTTTCAAATCATTTGTCTGTAACAACTGCTTAGAAGGCTGACATTGAAATCCATTTGCTTATCAAAATGTTTTCTTCTCCACAGTGTGTAAAGCTTCATGCTGGTTATCGTAAACTTGCCATTGATTTTCCAAACAGTTGCAGAAAGCTGGGGTAAAAAGAAGGTCACATTTTGAAGAAAAATGGATAGCTGAAAGGTCTAATAAGTAAAATAGATGACAGATAGCATTTTTGTAGATTGCAAGCTTTTCATTTTCAAGGCATGTTGAACAGTGTTCATTTCACTTCATCACAGTCCACAATGATACCAAAAAAATTTCTTTAATTCAAAGTAAAGGAGAAATACAAGATTTGTCCGTCTTGGAAAGCTGGCCATTCCTTTCAACAATTGCAGCACAAGACTTTTTTTCCCCCTTGAACATAAGTGCTTTCACTGCTATTTTGGAAAAACAAAAAAAATTAAACTATGGTAATGCTTATTTCAGAGTACTAAGGAGAATACTTTTTTTTTATATACTTATATTTTCATTCCAAATAGATGAAAGAAATATCCATCTATAGAAATTCAGCATGAGTTGACCTTGGAGGTAAGAGCTAGRTAACTATGTTCTCCAAATGTCTTCAGCACATTAAAAAAGTTAGTATTCTTGAAATGATCATAAAATAGAAACCTTCAGAGCTGAATCAAAGAGGTAAAGCTTAAGTTCTAGAATAAATGACTTATTCCAGAGGAGCTAAGTTACCTGTAACTTTAAGTGACATCATTAGTTGTCTTAACACATTTTATCTGTGAGCAGTGCAACGTTCCCCACTGAAGCTTTATGTCTTTGGTATCTGAATTGCATTTTAGTATGTTTTCCTTACTTTGATTAATTTACATAGAAGAATGCTTACTGTTCGTGCAGAAAAACAGTCATTTTGGAACTGCTAATGCATTTAGTTGAAATGAAATGACAGTTAATTCATCAAAAATCTTTCACACGTATTTCCATGGGATTCACTTATGTCTGATACTATTGAAAAAAAAACATTTCATAATGTAAAAGGGCAACATTACCTATTCTTAGATCAATTAAAACAATTTTTTTTTTTTTAATTGATAGGAAGAAAAGATGCAAAGTGGTCATACAGGCTTAGGACAACCTTCTGTTTTTCATTAAGACTGTGTCCTGAAAGAAAGRAAAGAAGTAAAGAAAGGAAGAAAGTGATTTCCTTACATAAAAAAGGGAATGAAAAGATTGTTTCAGAACACGTCARCAAGAGTTCTTTTTTTCCATAATTCAGGAACTGTAGTTCTAAATAAATTGAGGTATTCCTAATATTTACTGCATGTAATACAAAATTTTCTCATCATTATAATATTTTGAGTGAGTTTCAGTGGTTCTTGCATAAAGAATGACAAACCTAAATTGTATTTTAGGACATAGTTTTAAAACATAGTAAATAAGAGGGAGTGGCTACATAGGCAATAAATGCATGTAACTAATAATCCGAATTCACCAAGGAAACTAGGATAATTTATTTACTTAATGAAATTTATACTACTTCATAACCATTTTAAAGAGTAAAGTCTAACAAAGACGAAAAAAACCAAATTTATCAATACCTGAGTAGAAAGCAACATATATTAAAACGTTTTCTTTTCTCATAAATAAAACCAAGACCTTTTAATGAACACAGAATTGTTTTGATGAGGAAATGTCACTAGAAATAGCTATATCAGTTTACAGTTTGAAGTTAACCTCCAAAAATAAAAAATGCAAAATTAACAAAGCAAATTACTTGCTATGGATAGGCTGCATGTCAGATAGGACATCACTGAAGGGACTAAGAACTTTATTTTCCTAAAGAGCTTGCCAGACTTTATTTTTGGGCATGCTGAAACTGAAGAGAGAATTTGTGAGGCAATTCACTAATCCACCTGAAAAAGAATGGAAAAATCAGGCCTGAGCAAAGAAAATGCTTGAAAAGTGACCTTGTTTTGTCAACAATATATAGATGTGACTAGACATCTCACCAGGGAATGCATTTTGTGCCAGAGTTGGAAAAACAGAGAACAAATACTGCTGTTCTTGGGACGGCACAGCCGCACAGCCTTCCTGACTGCACACCTCATTGGGCTCTGCAATCTATTGCATTGATGCCCCTTCCACGTATTGAAAAAACATATCCCTCCCTACCAAATATTTCTACTGAGGGTCTGGGAAAACAATGAAGACTAGTCAGCTTCAAAACACTTTCCCCATCACTATAACCCCTTTCCCAGCACTTGTGCAGTTTACTGCCTGTASTGCCTCTCTTAGCAGAAGGGGTCCAAGAGCAGAAACAGATATCAAATGGAAGTGGATGCCAGCAGCAGAGCCACGGTTTTCCTCCCGACAGAAAGGAGTTTGCCTGCCCTCATCGCCCTAAGACTAGTGACTGAAAAAGGTGTTCTGCCACTTAAGTAAACCAGCAGAAGGTGTGCACGGAACAARGGCTGCTGCTACGAAACCTGGAGGATTCTTCTTTTCCGCTCACATTAAGCCATGATTTCACCACTCTCATCAATGTGACACCCTAGGGAACTACTTTGCTTATGCCTGGTCAGCTCTGCTGTTTGGACACAAACGTGTAAGGAATATGTAACATTGCTAATGCAGGAATAACCACACTGTTCTTTACCTTTAAATTCTAGAGGTTGTAACAGATGTTTAAAGTGGTGTACTTTATTAAAAATACAATAAATATACAGGAGTGTGGAGAAAGATTGATAACATAGTGGCTTAGTGAGCTGGATTAACCTGGGAGCTGAAATCCAGGTGCCAATCACTTTGATTAACAGTGCAGGGAAGGCTACTCAGCATGAAGTTACTCCATGGCAGCCCATTTTCTAGTGCTTTTGCCATAAAGTAAGAAGATTGCTTAACTTCCACTCTGGAGATTGGAAACTGGCTGGTTATAACACTGGGAGTTGATTAGGCTATAAAACTGAAGTCATGCTTACTAGGTGATTTGAATCACTGACTAAGAAAGTCCCTTCCAATCATCTGTTACAAGGGTTTGCCCACATTCTTCTTTTCAGGGATTCTCATTTCTCACATTACCCAAGAGAAGTTACACCTCTTGCCATTTCTACTTCTGTACCTTGTACTCAGGATGGTATAATTCTACCAGTTATGCAATTCCTCAAAATGATAGAACTGTCTTGATGATACCACACAGCTGTAAAGCTTTCCTGTGAGTGTTTCTCACCATGACATTTTCTCCATAGCTGCACAGAGCAAATTAATTGGTGATGAAAAATAGTTAAAGACTGAAGTGAAGTTCTTTGACTAAAACTACCGGTTTGGTCATGAAACAAGGTACCAGATAAATCTGCAAACTCAATTACACTGAGAATATGAGCTTCTCCATACTCAGTAACAGCTATACTGTATTCAAGCAGACTACGTAAATCATTAAATCCTGCAGAAATTAATACACAAATCCAAAAAGCCAAATTCCTATATGAGGTGGCAGCTTCATCATGCAACTGAACTGAAATCTTTTGAAGGGATGTTCTTTTTTCCCCTCTTCCTTTACCCATATGGGATTTTTAATTGTCATCACCAACTAGTGTAAACTTTTGTTTGTTTTTTTTTTATTTTAAAAGTAATTCAAATCATAAAAATATGCATTAAAATATTAATGTTGTTAATGCACCAATATATATAATTTTACCCATAGCATATTTTCGATGTAATTATTAAGTGTATACATACACACACAGAGAATTTTTAAGCTCTTGTTGAAACTCAGAAAAGAAATCAGGATATTCAGTACTAAAGTTTCAAGAACATTCTTGTATTACTTAAATGTTTTTTTTAATGCTGTGATTGAGAGATTTCAGAATGCAGTGTAATTTGATAGATTTTATGTGTTGCTACACTRCCTTTAACAGGTAAAATATTTCATTTCAAGACATACCAAAAAAATCCTTGCTGCAGTTGTCTTAAATTAGCATTGATCTAGGAGAGTTATTCCCATCCTTCTATTCAATCTTGCTTTTTCAAGATAAAAGTACTGTATGTAGAAATGGAGAGATGGAACAGATAGAAACAACTCTGTTCAATCAACTTTAAAAATCTGATTTATATTGACAATAGGAAGGAAATATCTTTTTTTGGTGATTCTATACATACTTATCTAGAGGACTAGGTGGCTTGCTGGATTACTACACCACTTTCCTCTTTCTCATTTGCTTTCTACCATATCTCCAGAGATTGGAAACCAATGTTTTTCAAACAAAAAATGGTTTCTAATGAAAATTAGCTTGATATTGTCATCTAAGTTTCCCTCACATGTTTTTTGGTATTTCTAGTCACCCACACTGAATACACAGCTTTACAAAACTACAATTACAAAGCAATATATATATATGTGCATATATATGTGGCGTCCTTATATACACACACACACATACATACAGATATCTACACAGTCCATATATATATATATGTTTGACTAGCAATTTTAATTACACACACAGGTTAAAATAAACTATTAAAATTTCCATTTTCCCTTCAACAGCAAATACTGGGGAAAAAAATACCAGAGCCATTCTACATCTGGACCTAGCATATTCAGCATCTACTTCACTAATATCTAGTCTCAGTTTTCATCTATAGTATTCTGATTTTTTTATGGTCTTTATATGTTTCCTACTTGAAAACTTCATGACTAGTACCATGAATTATTTTATTTCTAATTTCCTAATTCAACCTACAACGAAAGCATATAATTCATACACATTTATATATGAAAGTTCAGAAACTGTACATAAATTTTTAATGTAAGTTAAACAAAGCAAATATAAGATATGTTCACAGAATTGTTTTAGTTTTCAAACTGGCATACATATGGAACACAGATCTGAAAAGCCAACTAAAGTTAATGAGAATCTGTATGTTGACTCAAAGCCTTTGGCTCAGACTGAGCATGACTGAGTCTATTGCTTATTTCCAGCTGCTTAACTATAGTGGCCAACAGCTAACTTTAGCTAGATACTTTGAATACATTTCTGTTATTATTTTTCCATGTAAGCAATCTTAACTTTTGCTACAGGGATACTAGGCAGTCATAAAATAAAGGGACAGATGGTCACTACAATGACAAATAGGAGAATTAATAGTCGGTGCAAAGAAGGAAGAGGTTTATCAAACAGCTTTGTGATCTGAATGAAGAAATTATGGTAAGATCTATTTGGTACACTGAAATATGTCATACAGTAAGCAAACAAGCTGATTACAATGAAATGATATAGAACCATTTTTGTGTTTTGCTGCTTTAAAAACTCATGATTAATTTTGCTTGGTGAAACTGCATAGTCATTTTGAAGACTGCTTATGAGGTTTCTAATTTTTGCAGGCCTCTGAAGCACAAATACATAGTAATTCATTAGATAGTCTAGTGTATCTATCCATGTATATACTCCAAGCCTGAGAAAAACGGAGTCTAACAATGTATTTAAAGCCCCTTTCATGCTGATATTACCTCACATTTACTGTCTGGCAATTCACTTATGCTTCCTACAGAGTACACATGTGTGCCAGCAAAGAGCATGTATCTTTGTGAACAACAATTATTGCTAAACCTTTCTTCTTCCATTTGTTTTTTTTAAGAGCCTTGATGTATCTGGTGTTTGCAGTGGCTGAGGAGCTCATCTTCATTTCTTCAAGAAATAAGAGCATATCTGTATGGTGAAGTCAAAGAATAACTACTGCAGGATAACTAGGGTGGGGACTTCAAACACAGAAATTATTCTATGTTGTATAACAGTGTTACGGTATCGTTGGTGCTGTCGTGGTTGAGGAAGCTTGAATTGCCAAGAAAGGTGGTATCTGTTACGAGACCAGTTTTTGTTAAAAAAATGACTGCTTCTAGAACACCCTGAAAGGGACTTGTGTGAGGGGATGGGGGCCAAAGGTTGCTTTTCCTGCGTGGTTTGGTTTTTTTCCTAATTGTACCACTTATTCTGATCAATTATTACCTCTCCCTGCAATCCTTGCACTTCTGAATTTATGCTGACCACACACATGGGCATCCTTATTCCCCAATGGTAATGCCTCTGTGCATGTCAGGTTAATCAAAGCAGATTAACCTAACAGTACAAAAGCACTGTATACAGGTGGCATGGGAGATGCTACAAGGCCAGTCATTGTAAAAAAGCAACTGTTATAGACAAGGTGTTCAACAATATCTATACTGCTAATTTTCTCTAAGTAAGCAAGTCATGGCATCTACCCATTCTGGTCACAGGGGAATGACTGAAAGCATGGGCTCAACTTAACCAATGGATTCAAAATTCAGAAGGACTTGCTTAGTTTCTTGGTTTGTAAGCCACCTTGCTATTTTGCAGAATAGGCTAGTAAAATGTTACACTGCTGGTCACATAATATTGTCTTAATTTCAATAGAGAAGACTGGAATAATGAATTTTTAGATAGAAACTTATAAACTGGTGTTCATAAATACAGATTTTACTCTACATAATGTGGTGATTGTCATGTTACAAACAGAACTGCTTGCATTTAACACTGAACCAAGAAAAACATGTTGTCTCAAATACCAAAATAAACCTTCTCTCTCATACTGCTCATTTAAAGCTTCTATCAAAACCTTCTCTTCTGACTAGCTTTCTGCTACAAAATTAAAGAAATTAAAGCATGTGCATCTTCACAGTTAGGGAAAATTACTTTGCTAAACTCTGCCAAGAGACACAGGTGTGACTGAAGAGTCTTTGCCTCCAAGATAGAAAAACTGCAGTAAAGTTATTTAAAAAATGCTACAGCTGGAATACTAAACAAAAGAAAAACTCATTTGTTAGATATTTGATCATCACAAGTCTTTAAGCATGGTCTCAAGATGGTGCAGCTTCTATCTCAGCTTTCCTCTTGGACAAAATTACTGTACCTTTTGAGCCAAACTGAACTCTATCACTTCTGGAACTGTATTATAGAAAGGAAAGATAGGGAGGTATTTTTCTTTAAAATCTAATCAATGTGATCTGGACCTCAGGCACTTACTTGTTTTTCTTTTAACTGGAAGAATATTGTTATTGCATGTCACTGAGGTGTAATGATGCAATTGTTTGGGTGCTCCAATTTTGAATTTCCACAATTTAAGATATATGAGATCATTGTAAGTATAATACCAGCTCCAGGTGTCATGAGATTCCACATAAATGATAATAGTAACTGCCATTACCAGTATTCCTACCTTAAACCATTGCACTTCTTTTGTTGTAGATTTTTGTCTGCAAAATGTACTAAACCCAAGAATATTTCTTTTCTTCATTGCTTACATGATAGTGAATTGTTAATTTTTGTTACTCAGAGGTAAGTCATAGCAATTTTGTTAGTCGGAGGTTTTGTATCAGACCAGACTGAGTAGATGATCCACTCAATAGGGCTGTTTTATTAGTTTCAGTATGTAAGTAAGGTCAAACATATGGACAATGGCCTTTACCAAAGGCATTTTCATGCATATTAATTCCTTGACACTTATGTCACTTGATCCAAGTGGGGCTTAGAGAAGGAAAATTAAATTGGTTGTTTTTTGGGTTCCCCCCCCCCTCTTCCAAAGAATGGAATAACTATCAATTTGTTCAGTGAAGAATTTCCATTAAAAGAAAATATCTTCTATTCCAAAGGAGACATATGAATATATGATAATTTTACATCCATATGGAGTTTGAACTTCATATCTTGGCAGCTACCTGCATGGAATTTCTACTGATGATTTTCTTCTGTTGGAAATATTTCTTTCTTTTAAAATTTGTTTTACTCTTTTTGGAAAGAATTAAATTACTGAAAAAAGAAATTATTTGGAAGCAATGAAGAAATGAAAAAAAGGAAGAAGGTTAGAAATATACAAATGGTGAGAATGAGAAACATTTAAAAGGAAAGTTAAAAAGAAAATGTGACAGTACAATTAAAACCAGTGAAGAATTTATTTTGATTATAAATTTCAAAAAGAAGGAATATTTCCTCAGTTCAACCTTGTCGGTGTTGATGCACTGAAAGGTCTTTTGGGAAAAAGAAAATATCTTGCTAAAATTTTTTGAGTTACACTTGCAAAGGGCTAAATATAAAAATATTTTTTCAAATGTCTATTTTAAATAGTTTAATCAATACTGAAAATACAAGTGTGATTTATTAATATTCATGTAATCTACTAGTTTGCATTGAAAAGGATTGGCAAAATCTTATTTTTGTTTACTGGAGCCATAGCTGAACACCTTCTGAAAGAAAAAAGCTCAAACTGGAAGACATTTAGTCCTGTGTTTAGTTTTTACGTCTGAGACAGACAGTGCAATACTGAATGAGTTATTTTTTATAGTTCCATCTCTGCAAAGTGGGAAACCAAGCTGTTTTCTTCTTCCTTTTTTTTCTTTTTTTGAGAGAGTGTGTGTGTCTGTGTTTGTTTTCCCCTGAAATTCACAGTGCTTTTCAAGGATGACCACTTCCTTCATACATTTATAATACACTGCCAAGAATACTAAAGCTATACTGAAAAAGCTGCCAGATCCCTTTTCTTTGCGTCTRCCCTGTCACCTCTTAATTGCAGTAATGTGAGGAAGGTCAGGCTCCTATCCCTTCCAGTGAGTATTTCCAATGAAGAAAACTGGAATGCAGGGAAGAAAGCAGACACTGCCTGCTTTAAAATGTTCCCTTTTATAGCCTTTGAGGACTGAGACCTCAGAGTACTCTGCATGGCACTGTCACACAAAAGTTTAAACACAGCTATCTGAGTTTCTCCTGCTGCTCTTGCTAACAGTTATATTGAAGCAGAAAATGTGAAGGTACATAGAGGAAGTTTCAGCTGTTATGATTTAAATACACTGGGCTTTTCACCGATAAGAATGTTGAAAGTGTGCATTGGACACACATCAAATTTGCTTGGGCTTTTGCTTTGAATGTTATGTTAATGCTAAGATGAACATTGGTGAGTTATGTTTCTTTTTTCTCTTCCTTTCAAGAGGTTCAGGAAGGAACTTTAATACCTGCTGCTGGATGGGCAATGCAGTGGGATGCAAGCAATCCCACGGATTTCTGGAATGCAGCGGGGACAATTTTTTAGCACAGATACTGGACAGAACAACTAGGAGAGGCACTCTGCTGCTACACATAAATAAGGAAGACCTAATCAAGGATGTGACAGTCATTGCCAACCCTGACTGGACTGACCATGAAGCAGTACTGTTTATGATCCTGAGAGGAGTGAGGAAAAACCATAGCACAATGAAGTCCTTACGCTCCAGAAGAATGCATTTTGGCTTGTTCAGGGAAATGGTAGGCAGTGTGAAAGAAGTGAGGCAAAGGCTGAGGAGCTTTACGCCTCCTATCCCTTGGTCTGCCAAGGTCTGCTCTCAGGCATCCCAGCTCTCTGCATCTAATGGCAGGTTCTGGTGTAGTGCTACCCACAACATAGGAGAGCCAAGTTAGGTGTTGCTTAAGTAAAGTGGAAATAAGTCAATGTGAGCAGCCGGAAAGCCTCTGAGGATCCTGAAGGAGCTGGGAGATGTTGAGAGGCTGCTCGCTAATATCTTTAAAGTGTTATGCAATCAATGAATGGAAAAAAAAGCAAATATTAGCTACACCCATCTTCAAAAAAAGAAAGGATCTAGGCAACTACAAACTGGTCAGCCTAACATGAGTACCCAGGAAAACTGCAAAACAAATCCTCCTGAAAGTCATTTCTGGACACATACAGAAAAGAAAGGTGATTGTGAACAGCCAGCTTGGTCTTACCAAAGGCAAATGGTGCTTGATCGCCCTCGTTGCCTTCTATGATGAAATGAATAGCTCTGGGGACAAGAGAAGACCAGTGGATGTTGTTTATCTTGACCTTAGTAAGCCTTTCAGAATGATCTCCTGTAGCACCTCTTTAGCTAATGTTTAACTGGAGACCCGCTGTAAGTTATGCTCCTCAGCATTCATAATGCTGTTGAACATTTTAGTCAACAGCTTGGATGTGAGATGGTCTATTCCCACCCTACCAAGGAGTTCTCAGAGGGACCTCATCAAGCTGAAGTGATTGGCTACAAGGAACTTCAGAAAGTTCAACAAAGTCAAATGCAAAATCTTGCACCTGGGATCAAACAATCCAATGCAACGGTGCAGGCTGGGRACTGACTGGGCAGGGAGCAGCTCTGCTGAAAGAACCAAGAGGTTGGCTAGGTGGCTTCAAGAGGTCCCCTCCAGCTTAACTTATTCTATGTGTCTATGACTGGTTAGCATGGGTTGGCAGCCAACCTCATCTTCTTGTGTGACTTCAGAGAACTAGAATTTGTAGAGGGAAAAGCATGATTAAGATGTAACACTTTTTCTTTTTTTTTCCYTTTTTTTTTGGTAAAAATCAGAATGATGGTTTGCTCTCTGTACAGTTCTTTTCAGTTACTCTTTTTGCCTACAGAAAGATAAAGTTAAAAGGACCATACAAAAAGCCAAAGCTTTCATTCTTTTTCTGTTGAAAGAAACAGATCTCTAGGAAGGTTTAAAAAGTGGTTCAGCTAGGAATACTTTTTTTTTTGGAAGTTGGGACAGAAACAAAAGTCAAATGAGCTTTCTTCTCCCTCCTCCCCCTGATGAATTTGCATTTTTCATTCAGCTTCAATAATAATTAAATTGAAAAATGAGGAATTAAACCCTAAAAATAGTCAAAAAAAMCCCCAAGAAAATTACTAAAGAAAGAATTGGGCAAAAGACTTAGGCAAAATGTCAGTAGTTTAATCAACAGGGAAGTTTTACATCAGTGATTGTTCTTTGAGCATAACAGAGCTGAACACATAAGGCTTAAGCTTAGTTTAAAGGATGAAACTGCATGCTATAGGTAGCATCGCTGCAAGTCAGCTTAAATTCTTAGTGGGAAGAATGAGCTTAATTTACTGCTGTTTCTGTATATTTGTATTGCATGAGTAGAAATTGACTGAAAGTCATCCATTTCATGGATGCTGGGAAAGATGGAAGAAACTTAAGGATAGTATTACTGATAAATACCTATTGATGAAAAATTACACTGATAGGGACTTTTTAAAAAATTCCAAATCCAATTTTGAAGAGGTTCATAACATCAGACATTGAAACGGTGAGAAAACTTCCCCTGTATTTTGTATTATTTCATACAAGAGAAGCTGGTTTATTAATTGCTTTGTCTTTAAAACAGAAAACAATTTTTAAAAAGGTGAATAGGTGATCTTGAGTCAAACACAATCCTATCAGAACAAAAGGCGTTATTTTTTCATTCATGTGTAACAGCTAATAATCTGTGATCAATAAAATAGTATCTAAATTATTATTATAACAATAATAATTGTTTGTTTAACATTTAAACAACGTTGTTAAAAATAAAAATAAAAATAAAAATAAAAATAAAAATAAAAATAAAGAAGAATGTTGTTTTACAATGAGCTGTTACGTATTTTCCCAGGACAAGCCTGAAAACCTCTTAGCTTTACCTTTATAAACTGGACTGTATAAAGGAGTAGAAAACATATGCTAAAGAAAGATGTACAGTGGGTATAAGCTGGATTGAATGGACAGACAGAACTTTCTCATTTCTTGCTCCAGCTTAGAGGTTTTACGTCCTGCAACTTCGGGAATGCGCTGGCATAGTGCCCCCACTACCGAGCTCCTGAACATGCAGAGACCATATGGGATCTTGACAGAAGCAGCATGACATCAGTTCAATTTCCTTTTTCTTCTAAAGCTTGGAGTATTCATATATACAGAAAAATGTTTACCTATCCAACTGAAAGTTAATTCTTTTAATATATGGGAAGAAGGTAAGATGATTTGTGGCATATGAGTCTGTATAAAATATGGCTTGATGTGAATATTGTACATTGAAGAAATTATAAAGAATTACTTAGAATGTTACAAAGTCATGGGTAACTGTCTGTGATTACTTTGACTAACCTTATAGGTACAAATTAGGAAACAAGGAAACATTTTCAAAAAAAGTGTGGGAGAATTTCCTTTTTAGTACACATTTTGGAAACAAACACCTTAGTTTTAAAACAAGCCTAACAGTGTGTAATTTCTGTTTTGTATTTTAGAACACTTTGAAGGTTTGACACACCTTATGAATTATCATGTGGGCCTGTAACAGCTGTAATTTTATCAGTTATCCTGTTCATCAAAAGACTTTTCACTTAAAAAATACTCCTACAATGAAGGAACAGATAGACTGTGATGTACAAAACAAACATCTTTATGTTGTTCCTTGCTAGTTTTTTAAAACAAATGTTGCCAGTCCTTCTGATAAAATAAGGCCATCTTTTCAATATAATTGAGCTTTTCTGTCTTCTCACAATATGGTCTTTTAACTATCTTATTGCATATTATGTCTCTAGTTTAAAAATATAAAGTAAAAAAAAAAAAAAATTAACCCTTACCATACATAATGTTGGTCATAATTTCTTTCATTTATTTTAATTGACAGCCCTAACATAAAACAATTTAAATTTAGGACTCAGGACATCATATTTTTTAAACACACTTTAACTCCTGATGATAGAGGTAATTTCCCAGTGACCAGTGTAAGAAAGTGGAATGAACTCCCATAGGAAGTAAGGATCATCACAGACATCTGTCTCCAAGGGCAAGGCACAACCTCTGTAATTTTCTCTAACATAAATATTTGCCAAATTACTACAAAATATGAGTAARTAATTAAATATTACCAAACAAATGACAAATTTCACTCTTTTGTGGTGCAGAAAATGAATCAAATATATTTGACACATGCTGTCTGTGTTGCTTACTGCACTTCTGGAAATTGTTCAGCTATTTTAACGATAAGGTCAGCATACAAATCTTTTACTGACCACCTTCTTCAAAGATAATATGAATTGTCTTTGTAAATGATGCAGTTTTAACACACTTGAAATCTTCTACCCAGCGATTTTAACGGAATTTTGTACAACATATGCTCCGACTCTGTTTGAACTTTAATCATAAGCCAGATACTGTATATTATTTCACCCAGAAGAGCTCTTTTTTTGGATGAAGTAGTTAACTACAGGATTTTTTTTCCAATGAATTATAAAAAAAATATTTAAAGGCTGTCACAAAGTATATTTACAAAAGAGTTTCCTAGCTTCCAGATGTGTCAGCACAGAATGATAGTTTTGTATCATCTCCAGTGACACAAAACTCCTAATAGCTTTGCATGGAGCCTTGTAGATTTTAAAATATTGTCATATTTTGTTGTTCTCTTCTGTGATGATAATGGAGGACTTGTTAACTGGAGCTGAATGTAACCTTAAAATTTGCAACTGTAATACAAATTCATTTTTCCTGCAGTGTACAAGATTGGTACTGTCTATCTGATACCCCTCACACCATCAAACGAGATTCAGAATCTTGTTAAAACTATTTGATAAAAGTGTTTCCCACACAAAATTTTTAATTCATAAATAGAGATGACTTTTAAGCCTGAAAAACAATGTCTCTATCATTTTCAGATACAGATGAAGACAACCGCTGAAAAGAACATGGAGGTAATATACTTTAGGCAAAGATAATCACTTTAAAAACATTCAGATAATTTTATGTGGATTTTGTAGTTTCTAAATTACAAATTCAGCAAGTTCCTGAATGTTATATTATAGGACTGTAAACCTATATATAGTATTATAAAATTAAAAATATAAAAAGACTAAAAAGTGAATTTAATAAATCTCATTTTACTGATTCTATTCACTTAAATATAAACACAAAACTTGCCAGTGTATATATGTACAAAATTTCCATTTTTCTTGAATAACTTTTTACTGAAAAATGATATTTTGTTTTCTTAGAAGCTTTAACCAATTAGTTTTTACAAGGCATAACCCTAGACACTTTTCCTTATGTTGAAATATTCTGGGCTTTCTTAGAAGTGCATAAACGGTAACAAAAGGACCAGAAAACAAGGTGAACTTTTCATGTATGCATACATTTTAAAGTATGCATCTGCCAGTTAATCCAGTGACAGTCATCAGCATGAGGGAAATAGAGAAAAAAAAAGAAGACATTTTGGTGGACTTGATAAAATAATCAATCATTACCTCTTACAGGACAAAAAATTAGTAGGCTCATTAAAATTCACTATGTACTTTGATAATAAGTATTTTTTCCATTAAAAGACATAAGCATTAATATTTCCATCCATAGACAACGTAAATAAAAGCATTTGGGTATGTGACAGCTGTGCCTGCTAGATAAGAGAAGCATTGTGAAACAGTGGAGAAGTAATTTTCCTGCGACTTATTTATATTCATCACTGCTCTAAAAATGGAGGGGCGGAGGAAAATCAATCCCAGCATTTTGGGGAAAAAGCTCAATAATTATTTTGTGAACATCGTGAATTGGTACGGTGATACCTTTACTCTGGTTCATTTCCCACACTTTTAAGATACTAATCAACCCAGTGAAGAACTTTCAAGTGGCTCTGAAATGTCTGTCTTTCTCAGATTTCAAATGTTGTAGGGCAGCTGTACAGTTGCTAAAAGCTGTTCTGTGTCTGTTATGTCTGATGACATACAGAGGCCGAAAAGTTTTTATGACATATAACTTGATTGAACTTTGCAAAGATCTAATAACGCCCTGGCCTGTCAAGAGGGGATCATTAGTTCCTTTTAAGAAATAAAAAAGACTTATTTCTAGCAATATAGCATGATGCACTGTCTCCCACTTCTGAAGCTTCCCCTGGGTTGTACATCAGGAGACAGCTCTGCTAAAAAATACTGCATATTTCTGGTATGAAAATATCAAATTGTGGATTCACTGGAAGTTAGAGTTTCACAAAATCTCTTCCTCTTCCCAAATCCCACAGAGAACAGTTACAAAAGAGAAAGAAGGGTCTTCAATGCAGTAGCAATGCAGTGATGAAATCTAAAATAAAATTATCTTCTGAAAGACCATAGGCTTAATCTCTTAGGAATACCTTTTGCTGAATTCCTTATGTCTGAGGAGATAATATACAATTTGCTTTTAATGGTACAAAATGACTTCTCTCAGAATTAAACTTTGCAAATAGGTTGGCTGTAACTTATCATTATCTCCATGTGTACACTCCAGTGATCTTTACAAGTGTTCTATATCCTGATAAATCCATGGACACATTCTGGCTTAGGAAAAATGATTGTGTGTTCTAAAAACAGCAGATGGTCAAAAATTCACTATGGAGAAAAGTAAGTTCTAGTGCTATCAGTGGAAATGAGCTTTACTAACTGACYAACTAATGTGGTCTAAAGCCTTCTTTTTACCTGTGCAAAACCCAACTTAAAAATTAATTTAAAGTCCAAGACCTGGGTCAAGGAACAGGAGGAGCTTGCCTCGGATTTCCTGAAGGAGCCTAACAACTTTCATTTTCCTGAAAATCCAAATCATCATAGAACATTGGTTTCTGACTCCGAGGGAAGCAGTTCATTGCTCTTTCAACCGAGGAGAGGCAAGGGAGTATCTGAGGCTCTCAATATAAAAACAGGAAATTAAAAGAAAAGAAAAAGATTAAGAGAAAGCAAAAAAGAAGTAGATGGGGCAGAATATGGGACTTTAAATAACACTGTAGAAAGATGCTACTCAAATATATTATCCTCTGCATGCCCAAATAGAGCTGATCATTTCAGAATAATTTCCTTGAGGGCAAAAGCTCTCTTTAAATCATGATATGCCTTGACACAATTATTTGCAAAGATTTATATGCAATATAATTAATTATATAACCACTTATTTTAAATCACATGCCAAGTGTGTGTTTTGTGATTGCCACATGGTCTATACCATAATCCAGATATTTCCTTCCCTGCACTCTGTTCTCCCTTTTTTTCTACTTCTTTCCCACTGGCTGGTATTCAGGAGATCTTCCTGCTGCCTGGCCATAGCAGGGCACTGTCATGAAGTCCCTGTGCTCAGCTCCCATCCATAGTCCTATACCTGGCACTCTTCATTTAATAATGCCCAAATAAACACCTTTATCAGACTACCGTTCTCAGAGTGACAGTCCAGTCTCCCAACTGTGCTTATGGTGCAGCAAGTCCTATGGCTCATCTAATCTGCTACCTATATACTAGCCTATAGTCTGGGAGGGCAGGCTCTGAAGAGCTCTGCTCCCCAATCTTGCAAATACACATACATCTATGTGGGTCTGCATACACGTGCACGCATGCACACACACACACAGAGAAAGAGGAAACAGAAGATCTGTATTGCACTTTCTTCTGAGATAAACAATTCTCCAAAAAACCAAATACTGAATTCTTTCCACCCCCCCAAGCTTCCACTACTGATAAGTCTAGGAGTAGCATCGAACAAACAATTAAGGGTTGTGTACATAATTTCCTGTTATTGATGGCAGGCTTTGAATGTGGCATAAGTTGACAGATGTGTGCATAGAACAAAACAAGATGTGCCACATAGTTTTGGTCCACCAAAGTTCAGTGTTTTTTCTTTTTTTCTCTGTTGCTGAGAAATGCTATTTTGAGACGCAAAAGAGAGAGCATATGTTTATGGGTGTTTTGTTTAGAAAATCTGACATGCCGCAAGAATATGTTTGTCAATTCTATCATGGTTTTCTCCCACATGCTGGTGATTGGTGGCTGTAGCTGAAGCAAATTGCCAATCATGGTTTCTAAAATTGATACTCTGAGGACATATGGAGACAGTGGAAAAGTCAATATGTCCATTTTGGTGAGCATTTCTCCAACAGTAGGTTTATTAACATTTTCACCAGTGTATTTAAAGGCTGGGTTTGTTTCCGCCCCCCACCTTTCTCCTACTGAAGGTCGTTTACTCTTAAATGTATGTGTAAACCCATCTTTTGAAAAAAATGTATCTGCAAGCAGACAGCCTGCAGCAAGAAAAGTAAATAAATAAACATAGTCTCAGATATCTTCACCATGTAACACTGAAAGTAAAATAATCTTAGAGAGAATTGTTTAGATGAGATYAGAGTCATTCCACATTTCCACAAACCTGAAATTATTTTGCAGGCCAGCCCTGCATGGTGTGCCTCTGATAAGCCCAGTAAGAACAAGGCAGCAAATTGATAGGTCAATAGATGGATTCAGAAACTCTTTTACTGCTATAAGGATGCTTCCTAGTTTCTCCAGAAGGCAGAGCTTTCAGACATGACATAACAGTACTGACTAATCAGTGTTTCCATATGGCGCAGAATTTTAAGAGAGAAAATAACGTAGATAGGAAAAGTAATTGAACTGTGTATATATATATATATGAATACACATGCAATGGAAAAAAGAAATCTGGAAATTCTGGAAAAGATCTACATGTAGCATCTCATCAGATAGAAGTTTGCCACATGAATTGGCAGGAAAATGAACGTCATCATGAGCTAGAATAAAGAAGCAATACTTTCTCTAAGTTTCTCCTTCAGCTGCATCTGGAACGTATTCTTCAGGTTAGGATGCATGGACAACAAGAAGAATAGTCAAATTGCTTGGAATTCAGGAAGAGTAAGAATCAAAATAAGTAGGTAAGTAAATAAAAAAATAGCTGAACCATTTACATGACAGCTCTKGGGTAACGTGCCATGTTAAACTGTGCTTTTAACCCCTTGTGTGAAGGTGAATCCTCCTTGAGAAAAATTCTATTAACAAAAATGCTCAGTTTTACCTTCCTAATGATCATCTTGTTTTAATAGATATTTTTCACTGCCTATGTCAAGCTGAGGAATATTATTTCATAAAAATTTGAGAAATAACTAGCAGAAGAAATAAAAATCAATAATCAATCCTTCTACAAGTACAAAAGGAGCAAGAAGCCTACCCGGCAGTCTTTAGACAAACTGATAATCATAGCTCCTTTGAAAAACATATCTGTAAACAAGCAGAAAAGACCAAAAAAAAATCCATTCAAATCTCTTTTGGAGAAGAGAAATCCATTGTGGATTACTAAATACATACAAACCACATATGGTTCAGGCCATGCCTCAGCTGAAAGGTCTGGGGGCTGCGAGACAGACAATGTGAGGAGAAGAGTGTGGAGTAAGATGTGTGCTTTCCAGTTTTTTTACTTTTATCTTACTGATTCTTTTAGAGACACAAGAAGGTGTTTAACTCAAATTAAAACAAAGTGATTCCTGCATAATTTTTTTTTTAAATGCTTTCAGATTCACATCGTGTCAAAAGTAATATCATTATTTCAGTTTTCTTCGTTATTGTTGTTTCAGGAAGGACACGGAGAACACTTCATTGGTGAGTAAGTAAATGTCAGATAAACCCAAGAACACATTGCCTTATTTTTAATGCTAACACTAGACTAAAGAGATATCAAGGCATACAACAAGAAAAATATGTTCAGAGCAACTGTCTTTGGATTATTCTTGGTCCCATTAAACTAAAATAAATCATACAATCTACTTCAATATAAAGGTTTAGTTAATGATTTAACAACATTAAAAAAGTAGTAGAAAATTATTAGGCAGTCATTAAAGCCTTTTTTTCAAATTACAAGGCTAAATGTGAGACAATGTATAGGTAAAAATTACTGTTAGGTAAAAATTACTGATAGGTAAAAATTCTAAATTCCAGTTATCTTGTTTGAGCATCAAGCTAATTCAAATTAAGCTAGCAGTTAATGACAGCTAACTTTCCAGAAATTAAAGTCTTCTCATGCTGTTGCCACTAATTAAAAGTTGACAAGATAAAACTACATGAAGATATAGTAGGGACTCTTTAAGTGTAATGAACTGGGATTGTTGCATTACATAAATAGCTTTTAAAATAAGTTGGTGTTATGACTACCTTGTCTGCTCATCAGAGTTTAATTAAATCATGTGATTTTATGAAGAAACTGGAGAACTAATTGCCTGACATTTAATGTACTATATGCTGGACAGAACAGATTGGGAGGTAAATCCTGTTAAAAATTATAGTGGATGCCAGTCACCGTATTATGTGACACTATACCATAGTTTGGAGAATACTTTGTTAAATGAGGGATGTCAATATCTCTCTAAATTCATTATAGCTGAAATCAGCATGCAGGCACACTATTGTCTCAAGTCATTCTTACCCAAAACACCATCAAAACCAAGTTTTGATTGTCCTATCTCACAGTTGAGCAATTTAGCCACAACAGTTATAAAAGGCATGGCTGCCACAGCCATAGACACAGCTAGTGAGAGCTGTATGCCTAAGTTAATTACAAACTGCCGGCCAGAAACAAGAAATTATTGTAGCAGGCTATAGGGCTACTACACACTAGGGCAATCCTTTATAATTTTGGTATTTATGTGCATTTATGTACATTTATGTATTCATATTTATGTACATTACTTTGATTCACCTCTGCTTACCGTGGTACTGTTCTCCTCAAATACAAAAGTCTTATGACAACCTGTATATCAAAACAAAAAAGAAGGGGACCAAATGTGACTTTCTTTTTGCACATAGTGCAAAAGGATGGATAGTAATCTGTATTGGTTTTCCCTGAGATTACACTAAAGAAAACAAACGAGAAAACAAACAATGGAAGGAATTTTCTTCTGTGCTTGCAAGTGTGAAGCTTTGCATGCCTGAATGCTGATGGCCACGTGTGTAAAATTGAGTGGTGGTAAGTAAAACAGAGCATTTGGCCTTCAACTCCTACACTTCACTGTCATCTATGTTTAATTTTTATTAGGAGCGAAGATGAGCTTTGTGGGGAAAATAACTCTTTGTATCTTACTGGCAAAAAACTTGCAAAACTCTGTTGGCAATGCAYGAATTTAGAGAAGAGTGAAATCTGTAACTTTTGTTTCATGTTAAGAGTTCTCTCTAAGCTGTAGCTGAATTCAGATTGCTCATTATCTTGCCACATTAAAAAGCTACGTAATAATATGTTCTTTTGTGTAGCCATCTGATGAGCTTACTTTAATGACTTTTTCCAATAAACCAGCATAATCTCCATGAAGAAAGAGAAAGTCACCTGTAAATCTCATTGTACTCTTAAAAAAGGCATACACATCCCTACCTCCACCCACTGCGTAGTTGGTAAGATTCAGCTCTCACTGAAGTGCAGAATTATCTTTCTGTTGACTTCTGTTGACTTCCTTATGTGCATGAAGCACATAAAATCTCTTGCCTGGCTTACAATTGTATTTCAACTGTTATTCTGATTTTCAGTCTTGCTTTGAATTATTTTTCCTATCTTGGCAGACATTCGTCTAACTTCCTGTCTGCTACTCAGTCTTGGTTTTGGAATTATATTAAAAGTATAACCTTTGAAAAATGGATTGAGATTAACTAGTGCTGCAGGTATTTAACGAATGTTCTTTCAGTCGTAAAGCATTGGGATTTTTTCAAGCTGTCAGCCAGAGAGACAGTTATTACTATGAATAATAGATAGAGTTTTGAGATAATTTGTATTAAAAAAAAATCCTGTATCTGTAAGACATTGTTCTTGCAGAGAAGAACGTCAAAGACAAATTAACTTGGTAGCATTCTGGACCTGACAATTAGAGCTGTTTGAAGAATATTTGCTAAATGATTTACTCGACACATTCTGTAATTTTTTTCCCTGGTAAAATGCTTGAAAAAACCAGTATTTATATCTCTGGCTAAGTTCTCAAAACATAAAGTTTCCTCAGTGTTAGGGACCCCTAGGTGTATTTAAATGTTTGGAGCAATCAACATAAATATGTTATTTGTGCTATAGAACAAGATTAAAGCTGATTACAGATACTCAAATAGGTAAATAAAATCTTAAGCTTTAGTTAAAGAACATATCATTTGACACAAAGAGAAACCACAATGGGTAGTGGGGTGAAAATAAGAAGTTTAGAATTACATTCACACTGCGTGCATTAGCTCCCTGCTTAAAAAGAAGGGACCACAACCTTAGCATCTTTTGACTTTAGTGAGGCTATTACCATTTATCCCATCTAAGGTCTCACCCTTCAAATTTATTTTTGTTATATGGTTCTTTTGGACATGGAAGTGAGTATTAATCATTTTTGAGGTGAAAGTAGATTTGATGGAGAATCTTAAGAATCTTTCCTTAAGGAAAGACTTTTCTTCAAGAAATCTGTTCCTTAAGAAAAATCTTCCCAGACAAAGGGAATAATGAGAAATAGTTGAAGAGCTTTTTGTGGAAAATGGATGCGAGATCTTCATAAACAATCTACATGAGGAGTGCAAAATCATGTGAACATGTTATTCCACTTATGACAAGCTACGAGTTATTACAAAGCATTTAATGACTGAAGAGATAGAATGTGAAAGAATAGGAGACTCCAAATGTGCAAAGGAAAGAAAACAAAATACATCTCCTTTGTGGCTCCAAATATCAAGATGTGGCAAATAAAGGTACTTGTTGAAGAGATGGAATATAACCTGCAAAGAAACAAACACAAGATTACATTGAGAAGACATGAAAACCAGAAAATACTACAGGAAACTGAAGGCTGCGGACAACACAAAATACTTCACAGGAGATAATTCTGCTTAATATACTCAGAACTGAGTATATCCATGTAATCAATTCTCAGTACTTCAGTATGGAAGGTTTCAAAAAACTGGCAGTCATTCATAAGAATGACCAAGTAAGGCTCTTTTCTAACATACATTTTGATATATTCTTAAGTCAAAACCAGTTTATCTGACTTCAGGCTTTTTGTAGTAAGTGGAAACAAGCTACATGTTATATAAAGTCAAAGAACTGCAGAAGACTTTATGGATCTGAGATCTACCTGAGTACATGAAAATAAGCTTGAAAGACTATATAACAGTCTCCAGAAGACTGTACTAGAGGTCTCATCAACTGATTTCTGAGCTGAGCTGTAAGGAACAAGATTTTATCAGCAAGCCAAAAAATAAAGTAATGAAATAAGATGTAATAACTTGTATATCTTTACAGCATAATTTTGAAATTAGTAGCATATGTAGAATTAGTAGCAGAAAATGTGTGTRTATATATATGTTTTTATATATAAGTATATGTAAGTATATATATACATGTATGCATATGTCACGAATGAGTGGTTTTGAGGCTGCTTAAAGAATCACCAGCAAAGGTATCAGCAAAAAGTGATTTTAGTAGAAATTTATAAAAGCGTGACTTAACAGAATTCGATGGCAAGGTTCACTCTATTACTTATTACATGGACTAAGCATACACAGGGAAAATCAYGTCAGAATTGAGTTAGAATGATTTATACAGAGATTGAGGACAAAAGGGTAAGGAAGAACCTCCTGTTGAGTCACGAGGTTCAGAGAAGACCCAGCTGGATCCAGTCTTAGTCTCAGACTCGGACAACGGTTTGTGTCTAATACAAAAAGGTAAGGAGACCCTCTCATTAAGTCACAAGGTTCAGAGTAGACCCCCTTGCTTTCTAAACTCCTTCTCAGAGAGGAGTCTAGGTGCAGCTGGATTGACACCTAGTCTCAGACCGGGTCAACGGTTTGTGCCTAAGGGATTATAGGTGTTTAGCAGCAATTTAAAGTTCATTCACAGTTTTGAGGTAGATTGTAAGATTTTAATAACACTTAATCATTGACTAATTTAGCAGTTACAAAGTGAATTAATCAAGTTTACTACAATTACTAAAGTGACTTGATTGCAGGTTATACTTATTGTTTAAATCAGTACACACAAACACACATACACATCACACGTAAGAGCTGAAAGCTAAATAGATCTATAAAGGCCTAAAGCTAGGTAAGTTTATACAGGCCTGAAGCTAGATAAATTTACAGGCCTAAAGCTAGATAAAGGTACCTGTTAAAAATTCCCCTCGAAAGTCATGAAATACTCACGCTAAATGTCTTAGCATTTCTCAACGGGCAAAGGGTTGAGCTTCGAGGAGTGTCTTGGCCGAGGAGTGTTTCAGCCCAGGTCCCGACCATCCTCCGAATATCACAAACTCGAGAGTTTGCGAACTCTGAGAGGCATCCCACTCAGAGGGAGATTCTGGGCGCAGCCCGCTGCGGTCCAGGAGAGCTCAAAGGGTCTCACKTAGGACCACTGTTTATAGGGTCGCAAGATGAATGGCTTTAGTCATCCATAAACTTCTATACTGGCCACAGTCCAAGGTGGTGGTTTCAGCAACAATGGTGCCGTTCCACTCGGTTACAACTCAGATAGGGGTGTCAGGGGGATGACGAATTATCCCCAATTTCGTCCCCCACCTGGGCTAGGTAGCAGGAGTTCTGGTACGGTCGGTGCTGTTCCCCCACTTCAGCCATGCAAGAGTTCTGGGTACAGTCAAGGGACGCTTCACCGCCCAGCTCATTACACAAAGGCCAAAGTTTATCAGGAGTTTCTGAGATCATAGGGTGGCCTAAGGGGGTGGGGGGGGGAGGAATGCACCACCACAGCATACTCCWGAGTTTCTTGTATTTAGGTTCTATCTGAAGATTCAAAATAAATACAATGACTTGAATCAAAAGTTTTTCCCTCTAGGTAATGTCAACAAAACAGTTTCAATATAATTATATATATGACTAATTTCTGCTTCTAAATGGAAACATGACAATAAAATACTATTCTAGAAATGTAGTTCTGTTGTGATTGTACATTTGATGTCTCATGAAAGGTGAAAAATACAGTAACTATATATATTTTAATCCAATATTATACTATCTTGGGGGCAACATTATGTCTTTCTGTACACTGCAGCCTTCTTCTTAAAGGATCCCCTCCAGAACTCAAGGATTAACAAATAATAAAAGGTATTTAGTTGCTAAGAATCCATTTACTGACACACAAAAGTAATTACTAAAAGCATTGCATAACATGCTCTTATATTTTGGGATTTCATATTAGGTCAGAACAGCAAGTTTAGATGGAGGATTTTTTTCAGTAAGTACAATGCATAGTTTATACTCACATCACTAGAAAGAAGCAAGAGACCTCTCAAGACAGTAAAATGGGATTTTAAAAGAAAATTATTTGAATGAGTTGTTTTTCTGTTTTTTCATTAAACAGTGTTACTTCTAGCATTTCTAGTAGCAAAGACTTTGGTTTTCGGTTGCACATCCTTTTCTTTTTACAAAATTAATGCAGTTAATAAATTTTTGAGTAGTTAAAATAATAGTCATCCCATCTCAAAAAAGTTTTTACATTTTGCGAGCCTGCTTGCATTCCATTGTTGAAAACCAAACTTGTATTTTTGCTGAAGCACAAGTTGCATTAACAAACAACTAAAGGGAACCCCTCAGTTCAAAGGCCTTCAAGATCCCTTAATTTAAATATGATTTCCCATCTTCCTCGTTGTGTCTCAGAAGCTTATCTCTCATGATAAATAGCACTGTAGTTTTGCAAAGTCCTTGTGTGCAGCTGTTAGTCACAGTGCTTGGAAGACGCCGATTGAAAAAATAAAGTAAAAAAAAATGCATGAAGGAAAATGAGATTAAATCTGTAACAAAGTTTTATTACTATCAATAAACTCTCCTGTCTCCAGTACACACACTTGTTAAAACTACATGGAACAAATTACCATCAGGACAGACAATTAAGCTGGAAAAACAGTAGGGTTGTGGCATGAAATGAAAAAAATCTGAGAAATTCAAGTTCACATTTAACGCTTCATCATTCCATTTGTACACAAAGTATGGCACTTAAATGGCAGTTAGATCTGTGCACCTTTTGACTTCTCTGTTGACAAACTGTCCCAAAATGATAGTACCTGCAGTTAATCTAAATTCTTCAACAGAGCTGTAGTAGTCTGTATTTATGTTTGGCATAACTGCTTGCTACAGAAAGTTGCTTTTTAAACATTATTTACTAGAGAAATAAAAATGTCTGTTTCAAAACCACTCACAACTCCTGCATAATCACACAAGGAAAACTGAAGAGAACACTAGGGATGTAATCAAGTCAAAGCTGGCAACAGAACAGATCTTATCAATACTGTAAGATTGTTTAGATAAATCCGTATTCAAGCATTCAAGGGGTTCTTTTGGAAAAATATATCTATAAATAAAAATACTGATTACACTAGCAAAAATCCCATCCAAACCCAGATGTTCAGAGTCATTCCTAAATAAAAAGGTATCTTCTTTTGAAAGAACATTGGAGGATTAAGTTTGGTGCAAGCAGGAGGAATTACAAACTTTTGGATTAGACTCCTAACATATTTTCTCCTTTGAATCTGCAGAGAGTGGAGGAAAAAAAGGAAAAGGGAGACTTGGATTGACACTCATATCTGTATTCCAGCACTGTAAAAAAATAGGATTCCAAGGCGCAGCGTGTTGTTCCATTGCTGGAAACAACACATATCTCACTGAAGTGTCAGGATGGTGTCTGGAACCAGAAGACTTAGACAGACTTTGTATCTCTTTCTTGAGATTTAACCAAAACAAACCGTTTCCTCCAGGGCATGCCTGAACTAGTTAGGTAATTCCCTCACTGACCACTGAACTCCCCTGTGCYGGCAATACAGCAAGCTGCCCAAACATAATACCTGTGCATGCCCAGAATAGTCTCAACCAAGTGCAAGAGAGATTAGAAAAATAGGCACATAAGTCCCCTTTGAGGTCTAATGCAGTAGGCATGCTCCAAAGATGTTTAACGTGTACAGACAAGATCAGAAATGTAGAAAAAATAATTCAAAGTTACTTTCTGGGTACAGAATCAAGGATGCCTCACGCCCTACTGAGAACAGCCACCTGGATGGATGCAGCCAATTGCTTGTTCAATAAACATATGTTAACTAAATGACTCTGATTTGTTTAACCACATTTGTGCAATGCTGTTTACATGCTAATAAAATGAGGAGGACCTTCTTCCTTTCTATATAGTAGTTTAGTTGTCAAAACAGTGATTCTCAGCTTTTGTAACTGATGAGTTAGATTTTTGGGGGGGGGGCGAAAATTCCCAAGATAATTTTGTATTGCCACAACAGTTTTCATTTTGTGGCCAAGTAGGATGAAATTTTAAGTGGTCTCTTACTGCTTACCCCGATTTTGTTTGCTTGCTTGTTTTGGAATGCCTATTTCTCTTTTTAAGACTTTATTTATACGTTTACAGTGATTTTGCATTCCAGTCTCTGATATCTTACAGCACACTAATWGTCTTTTACCAGAAGTTAAAAAAAACATGGGTTAGAATACTTTGGAGTAAGAAATCTGGGTTCCTTGTCGTCTTCTTTTTGAACAGATTCAAGCTCATGTCCTAAAGAACACAGTAAACAGCACAGCGTCATATGGGATGGACAACTCCATAGGCTGCTTAGATAACTTACATTGAAGAATCATTTGTTAAAAGAATTCTAAGATCGTGATTCAAGACTGCTCACTCCCTGCTAAGCAGCTTAAGCCCCAGCCCTCCATTAACCTGGATATATGTACAATGATGAGTATAGACAATTATCTGTCCAATACAGTCTTGCCAGATGGTTGTGAACCTCCTCTTCTCYGCATAGCATGCTAGCATACTGATGATCTCAATCTAATGAGACAAATGTTTTTCAAAGGATGAGGTTTTGCTTGAGTTTTTTGTTTGTTTGTTTGTTTCAGAGAATACTTCTAGTCACAGTCCTAAGAAGATTCCATGTAGGTGGACATACCTATTTTCAATCCTGTGTCAGGTTGACTAGGTTTTCAGTGAAACATCAGTGCTTACTCTGTCCTACTATTTTCCCTGCACAACCTGTTTCTCATATATTTTTTCTTTTATTTATCTGTCTAGGCCACTTTTCTCTTAATATGCATGGATTGCATGGTATACAATCCTACATCTCAATTTCTATTTTGAAGCGTAACATTCATTTCTATAACCCTTTTCAGATTCAGCCCATGAACTAAACAGCAAACAGCAGCATCACAGAAATCCATGGTAAAAAAAAAAGAAGAGGTTGATTAATTGATTAAGACTTTTCAACCACATTGTTGAATTGCTTGTCAAATACCAACGATTACACCTCAAATAATGCAACTGACATCAAACCACATACTCAAATGAGCTGTTAAATGAAATTATTAAGATTCTGTAGGAAAGAGTGCATCTTGTTCAAAAGAATGCTGTTTTCCATTTTGAAGGGAGATGGAAAAAGAGGCATGAATTAAGACAAATTTATATTATTTTCAGCAGGTTGAATCTTAAGGGAAAATGCCTGTCTAATGTCATTGCTCCTCACTGTTCAACCAACAAGTTATCATGGATTGTCATCAGCAAGTGAATGAAATTTCAGAATAGGCTAAAAAAGACGTATCATTCTTCAGTACTTATCTGAGAAATGCACCTATACCCTGGGGCAAGAAGATACCAGACTACTCTGTTTCCAATAGAGTTCTCGTACCAGCCTCTACAAAACTTCCGAACTGGTCAGGCCCCTGTATTTATTACCCTCCTAAAGACACTGTAAGAATTTCTGAAGTGCTGCAGGAGCCAGCAGTAAACATCAGGGGAGGTTAACACTGCCAGGACTATCATACAAAACCAGCCAGCCAGACTCTGATCTCAGTTTCTTTGGAAGAAATCCAGTAGAAGACAATGGAGTTATGTTGGATGTGTAGTGTTATAATTGAGATCTGAATCTCTCCTACAGAATTTAAGGGTGTCTGTTTAAATGAAGTTTGGGACCATTCTATAGGACTGACTATACAGCTGCAAACACAAAATGGTATTTACTACTCCAAGTGTTCATATTTACTTCAGAATCTGATAGATACTTGAAACTTTGGCACACAACTGCATTTATTCGATGACAGCCTATATTTTCCAGGGTACTTTAAATAATTACGGACATGTATAATCTGTACTTGACCGTCTGATGTAATGATGCCATTACAAAAAAAAAAACATTGTTGGAACATTCTTTAATGTTAGTCTGCCAGAACAAATTTCTGTCCTGGAAATTTTTCTATAAATAAATTAAAGGGTAAAATGAATTAAAAGTCATATTTTGTCAAATAAAATAATTAAATGTGCACAGAAATGGAAAATTTGAAGGTGATATTAAAATTCATTTTTCAACCATGCTTTTTTTTTTTTTGATAATATCCAGTAGGACTAATTCTATTTATGTACTTTCTGTTCTACAAAACCTCTGCTCCTTTTAAAGAAAGCCATACATGTGTTGGAGAGATCTGTTTGTCACATGTATAAAACAGAAAATGTCCATACTCTTTGCTGAAATGTGTCATTATACAGAGTTACTGAAACATAATAGTGAACACCTTGAGGTTCATGTACTTCTGTCTTTTAAAAGCAAGTTGAAAATTAAGTCAGCATGGTTTGACAACAATGTTATGTACGCATTTGAAATTAATTAGATAACAGTGAACAAATTCTAGCAGTTTAAATCAGTGGAATATACAAATGGGTAAAATAAGCTTATTAATTCAATGTATTATGGCAAGCCTGTTGTTGTCATTCTTGCTCTAGATGAAATTCGAAGTTGCGATTAGCAGTCATCACAGGAGTTTTTGCACTTCAGGACCACAAAATCCTCAGCAATTTGAGATCAAAATAACACTTGGGCACTGCAATAGTTACAATTAGGATCATGTAGTTCACCATATAAGAAGGGAGCAAAATTATCTTTGGAAAACATTTGGCATAATTTGGCTGGTACTTCTGAGCACTAACAAAAGCTACAATAAAACTTAATTTGAACTGAATTGAGAGACAAAACATGAAAAGATAATAATGTAGAATGTACTTTGATTTATGGTTGTGGGTTCTTTCAAAACTATGCCAGCTTTCATGGATACCCAAGTTTAAGAAAAGCCTATTGCAAATGTGCTCTAAAAGCAAAGGCTGTAGGGTCTCAAGAGTGAATAATGTGGCCCATCCAGTCACATGAATGCCTAGTGTTTCTGTTTCTAATTTTTTACATTTTTGTTCTCAACAAAAGTTGTTTGAAGCTCTTCKCTGTATAAATGTTTGTTTGGATTCCCCTTTCTATGCAGTGGTTGTAGCATGTGACTCTGAATTATATTTCTGAATTGCCTTTTCAGCTTTATGTATTCTTAGATACAAAGATCCCTTTCTGTGTCCATTGTTCTTCTGTGAAGTGGGAAGGAAAGCTTTAACCTATATTCTGGTGTCAGGATATGAAAGAATAACTAATGTTTCTGATGTTGAAATAAAATAAATATTTCTCATTTAGATTGTTTCCTTCCTTTCCCCCCTCATTGGTTTAGTCTAGTTTTTAGCTTTAAATTTTGTTCTGTGTGAAATGAATACAAATCCAAAATTTTTGGCAAGTCCGCTTTCAAAACTTAGCTGCGGTTCTAAATATCACATTTTAAGATGTAGTCAGTATAGTTCCAGCAACTAGAAATAATACCATCCCCATTTTCACCTTCCAGTTGAAATGCTGGAGTGAGTTAAAGAACTAAAGCATCTGCTTCTAAAAGAGATGCTGCTGGGTTTCTGCTGAATCATAACAAGGTAAAGTTTGGCCTGTCCACTATGGACACTTCCTCCCTCCTGTAAGAAATCGTCAGGCAGACCACAGGTCCTAATTAGGAGTAAGAAACTTGGGTAGCAAAAGTTTGAAACAGAGTATTGTTATTTGTGATGAGAAAAGGTAGGCAAGCCTATTTTCCTCCAAAATCCTAACAAGGCTCCAAAGTTTATGGATTTTTCTTGCCCAGAGACTAGAATCACAAAGGAAATAAATCTTAACTATTAACACAGTTAAATTATCCTTAAGCTCTGCTGCAAACCATCTGCAAAATAAATCTCCCTCTCAATTACATATATATCTAAGAAAAGTCTTAAAAGGTTCACTACCCAAGTGTATGTACATTGAACAAACAGATGGAGAACGCTGCTAGGCCACAAAATACATCATACACTGTAAAAAGATTATCCCCTGAGAGCCTGCCAACCTAATTAATTTCCTAGATACACTTCCCTGTCCCTTACTTCCCATCCAACAGTGCAGGGGACACACTAGACTTTTCTGCATTCGTACCCTTCAGGTTGGGAAAGCTATTATAAACACTGCTGAAACCCTGGTCTTGCTCAGCACTAATGAAGCAGCATATTAGCCTTACACTAACTTAGAAAGTGCAGTAATTAGGCCTGTTTTTAATCACTCCATAAGTAACATTACTAAAATTATTCAGAATGAATAATTGTGAGGGGTTTTATAGCCTTTTCCTTGGCCTACCCATTCCCTTTTTTTCCTTCCATGTAACACAGTTAGGAAACAGGAAACCTACACTGACAATCATTTAATCTGAAAAATTTGTTTCATACCCCTGGTCTCTCCAGTAATAAATTAAATTAAGATATTTTACTCTGGCGTTCTCAGAGTGACATTTGCCTCTTTAGATTTCACTTAGTTCTTCCATTTCCCATATATTGTCCTACTTGGTCCCAACCCTTCAAACTCTGCTGATCTTAAATGCCTTTTGGTCAACAGAAACAGTGTTTTTATTTTGGTCTGTATTCAATTCCTACTTAACTCAAAATCATGTACTGTTTAATCATAATATTTCCATATCAGTCATGTAACTGAATTTTAAGTGTGGCAAATTTTTTTTTCAAACATTTAAGAAGCAATTAGCATATTTTTGTTCTTGCTATATTTATAAATTATTAGCTTTTAGTAATTCTGCCCAGAATATTCTATCTCAACCCCAATTCCCATTTCAGAAAGTTGTAATACTAACAACAAAATTTTGCTGCTGTTTATTGATCCAGGTTTGAGCTCTTTGAGCCCAGCTGATTTTTCTGTTTGGCTTTAATTGATTAACACAGAAGTGACATCCCAGCTGAGCATTTGGTGGTCAATAAGATCCTGCATTTTATTATGTTAGTATTTGAACTGTCTGAAATATTAACTTCACGTTCGCCAAAGTCAGGCAATGAGTCAGTCACGGATCCTGAGTTAAAACCAAGAATACTTCTGGCAACTACCTACCTCATAGGTTTCTATCACTTCCTGTAGAATAAAAAAATCTTGGAATACATGTGAAACAAATGTGAACTATGAAATGCTATTACCAGCCTGGGATTGCTGCAAAGTAAATTCCATTACTTTGGGAAAAATCAAACATTCACAGATATAAATGTGAAATTATCCAAACTTTCATATTCATGTACTTGCTCTACTGAGATGTTAAATGAGCAGTCTCTTAAAAGCTTTCATTTCTATTGTTTCATGCTCTGACCCGTAAAAGCTCTATAAGATAATTTAGTGTTTCCTAAAAAGACCAATGTTAATTTCCTTCCTGTCCTGTTGATCTGTTACTACACCTTTGTGTACGTTGCCACACCAGGGGTTTAAATGAGTGATATGCCCTTGTTAGTCATTTCACGTTTTATTAAACTTTCGGTTACCCTCTGCTTTAGCTAAATAAAACTTAGAAATACAGTGAAATAACTAAAACTTTCCGTCTGTGTGACTTTTTCACACTGCACCAGAGCTTCTTGGACAATTGTTATCCTGAAAACTACCCAAGTCAGGCAGACATCCGACAGAGAATATGTTGTATTCTAATTACCACAGAAATGCTTGCAATTTAAATGTAAGAAATGGCTTATTATACTGAGCATGTCAAATGCAGTGGTGTCCAAAATAAAATCCATATTCGGAGTCGGTTTGTCTGGTACAAATATGATTTTAACTTTCTAACAGTGATGGCTTCCATATGATTCTGGAGATGATCAAAATAAGAGGGATGGGGAAATAATTGGCTGGAACAGACCTTTTCCTTTCTTCTTGATAGAAAATGTTTTAGCAGATGCCTGTTCAGAGGGAAATCTTCCAGCACTCTGGAAATGAAGCACATGAAGCTCACTACTTTAACTGTCAGCGAAAAACATTATGAGAGAAAAAGGTTTTATTTTGACTAGTATTAAGGGACGTATCTTTAAATCCCCACTGCAAGTTACTTGCCTTAAAGTTAAGAGGATATCTAGAGGAATAAGTCATAATATTTTAGCTATTATTTGACAGCCCTAAAGTGAAACTTCTCTGCACTGTAGAAATTTGGTTTGTTCTTGGGCTGAATCATTTCTAGAGGGGGGGAAAACTCAGAAACCCTCCTTTGTGAAATGGAAAGCGTAGTTCTTCGATGGAACATGGGAATCAGATTGAACTTGATAGTTTCCTTGGCATGACGCCACAGCTATTACCATTGAGCCAGGAGAAGACTGTAGCCAGTGGAAAATGGAAAAGAGATTTTTCTCGTCAAGTTGTACAGGAGTAATGCACTTTTTAAGTGTGCTTGTGTAAGGAGTAATGCGCAGCTATAATTGAACAATAATTTGTAGGAAAGTTTATGGTTTAGCATCACTAGAGAGTAATTTAACTCACTGGTGTGTCAAAGATGGAACAGTATTCTGGGGACAGTTCAAGATTACTTTTTTCAGATCTTGTTACTTCCTGCCATATCACAGCTGAAATAAGTTTAATTATGTTGGCAGATTGTATCTTACAGTAGAACTGTAGAAGAAAGGAAGAAGAAACAGTGGTCAGTGTTTCAGCTAGAGGTTGCTTTAAAATTAACTATTTTGATTACAAGTAAGAATTCTTAAGAATGGTTTTTGTCAGAATAACAGAGTAAGTGCTTCTAATAAAGTGACTATCTCATGAGGATTCTCTATTAAATTAATGATCTCAGGTAAGTAATCTATGTTGAATAATGCTGAGAAGAGGTCTGTTTCAAAACAGATAACTTTATCTTGTTGAAGACAAGTACTCATAAAGAATCAAGATCAAAGACGGCTGACGTGGATAGCTTTCCTGACTGTCTTGGCAAAAGAGATCCAGTGCTTCCTAGGATCTTCAGCAGACCTCTTCCAGTGCAGGCAAAGTTTGTCAAACCCAGATTGCTTCATACAAAGCACTCCAGATTCAACAAAACTGGAATTTTTAAATGAAATTTTGCTTTGTCAGAAAAAAAGAAAAAGGGTCATTGCTAGTATTTGAAATATAAATAGTACATAAAGCAAACTGTACTGCTCCATCTTTTTTCCTGACATTGAGAGATGAACACTTAAATCATATAAAATACTCTCACTAGTTTTTCAACATGTTGAATTTATTGCAGTCACCATTTTAAAAGTAAAATGCACAACTGGGAGCAAGTATGAAAGCCCTCCAAATCTCCATTTCAGGCTTATGTTTAAGTTTAAACATAATCCCTTAGGGAGCTGTGATAAAGGAACTAAGCTCAGACCAGAGAATTCAGTTCAAATAATCACAGCCTTAATGGTAAAACTGATGGTGTCAGAGGTTGCAAGATGAGCAGCAGCCAGAGCACGCTGTAGGTCTGGCTCCACCAATTCATATTTCTTTTGAGGGCAGCCTGAACTCTGCGTTTTCAGGGAAAGCCATAAGCAACCTTTGTTTCTGACAGTTACATGCAACCAGTCAAAAAATTATCCAGCCTGGGCATCTAACTATTCCATGTATTCCTTGAACATCAATCCATACCTGAGACTTTCAACTTGAATATATTTAGTGGGTCACCCCAGGGAAAGAAGATGCTGAAGCAAGTGAGTTGTGTGTACAGGCAGCACATCCAGATTTGAGCATGACCCTCAGGCTACTTCTGCTTTACAGTATAATGCCAGAGAAAGTCTATCTGAACATCTCAGTTGCTTCTTGGTCCCCCAAACTAGTACTTCGGGACTATTATGAGGTATTTGACTGAAAGATTAGCAAGACCAGAACCCAAAAAGGACTTTATAAACAAAAAAAGTTATGTACTGTATTGTTTTACTTGCTCATAGTGCAGTTAGGTTTTCTGAAGCCAGAAGGAGGGCTGACTTTCTCATGAGTAAGATATTGGGATGAACTGTGCAGACAATCTAAATCCAAGGCTGGGTGGGTATCTATCATGTCTTAGAAGGCGAGAAGAAGGAAGTATTGTTAAAGAAATTATTGTTAATATAATTGAACAGCGGATTGACAGATACTTCCACTTATGAGATGGTAAACCCGGACTCGGAAAGGTATGTTTTTCTCTTAATCATCCTTTACCTTGTACTCTAGAAAATGTAGAATTGTAAGTGGGATGGTAAGCCTGTGAAAGCAACATACACTCAGACAGAAACAAACTTCAGGTTTCACAAAAAAGTTCTGGGATTCCAACTGCATGTTTTAAATATTCAGCATCTTAGCTGTTTAGCTGCTAAACAACAGCAACAACAATAGCTACTCTGATGTAAATGAACTGAGTAGTTGCATTAAATATTAAAATCAATAATTTACTTAGATTATGAACTTGAGACAGGTGCAGATGTTGTTAGTGGTGTTCTCTAGCAAATCTGTTTTCCTGACATTCTGCTCCAAGTTCTATTCCTGATCCCTAAAGGAATAATCAGTTGTAACTACACAATTCCTTGTATGATTATTGAAATCATTGCTACTGCTATTTCCTGCTAAAGCCTTTGAAGACACTCATCATAGGCATTTAAAGTAGCACAATACAGAATATAAAGTATTTCATAAAAATCTAACTAAATTAAGTATTGAGAATATTGGGAATATTTAGTTGGTCTCTTCATATGTCGAAGGGTTATACTAGGGTTTTTTTTCTCCTTGTTCTTGGAAACAGTTTGAAAGCTTTTGCCTCTACTTGCACACAACTTTACCTTGAACATCAACCATTTCCTATGAATGACATCTTTTCTAACATAACAAAGAGTTGACTTTCCAAGTGTAAACCTTGACTTTATCTGAACTGGAACTTTACCAAATTATGATTTTTGTGCTATTGACTTTGAGAAAATGATCCCATAAAACTTCATTCTTCCTGTGCATACAAGGAAAGGCAGCTACATCATCTATTACATAACTTTCATAAATGTCAAAATAAACATGAAGTGACATGAGTGACTAAAGCAGTAATATTCAGTGAGGAGCAGCTCATTTTTTGCAGAGCAGATTATAAACATTTGGATGCTTGACACTCTCCTTGATTGACTTTGAAAACTGAACAGTGTTAAGAAAACTGAATGGTCTTTTGATATATTTTTGTGGAGGATACACCTAAAATTAGTGTAAGTCAGAAATGGGGAATCAAGTCAGGGGATGGAGAAAAGACTCGAAGGAAAAGAACATGAGAAAATAATTGATGAATATCTCTAAATACAGAGATGTCACAGGAAGTCCCTCACCTGCTAGTCCCAGGAGGCTGAAAAAGTATTCAGAAGTTTCACTTGCCTTTTCTTTTCAAAAATTAGTCTAAGCTATGCTCAACTACATGTTAAAGGATTAGAAACCCATGTTCTGTTCGGCTGAACACAAATGTGCATGTAATATGTAGTAAGCTTGATAGGTTTTTAAAGGTTGAGTATGTAACTAATAACATATTCCCAACATGCTGTATAGGTACATAACTAATTAGATGTTAACTCTGTAACTTTGTTTTGTTACTACTTCATATATGGCAAGGGTTTCATGTTGAAGATGGTGAAGTACTGGTCTCCACCAGCTGCAGTTCCGTCCAATGCCATGGGAACTCTTACATTCCACTCCACCATAGACTGACCTGCCTTATCACTATTATTGTGCTCTTTGGCCATGATTGAAAACTTACCGAGACTAATAAAATATACATATTTATGTGTGGGGTTTGTTATCTAGACAAATGGGAACAAAAGCATAAAATTCATTTCATTGTCATCTTGGCAATTAATTTATATCACTAAAAGAAAAAAAAAAAAGAAAAAAGAAAAAACTAAAACGCTAACTCACTAATTATAAGTTTTATTTAACAGCTCTACAGTTCTTAAGAAATTAGTATGTGCTTCATAGTTAGGAAGACATTCAGACTCCAGAGCTTATAGTCACATAAAGGCATCCTAAAGAAGAAAAAAATGTGCAAAGGTATATTAATTCACTGTTATTTCCTCAGTATAGCATGATATAACTAAAACAAAAGTACCAATGGGAAGTAACTGTCTTAAAACATCTCTCAACAGAAGACTGAACTATATTTCAAAATAAGACAGAGATAAAGTCACTAATTATACACAGGAAAGATGTTTTGAGGTTTTTTTAAATGGTTTCTTCATCAAATAGATACATCAAATGCAGTAAATTACTACATTTGAATCAACAGAACACCTTGAAATTAGATGATGAAATAATGTGTACTACGTTACTGTCGTGGTTTAACCCTAGACAGCAACTAAACACCACACAGCCACTTACTCTCCCACCTCCAGTGGAATGGGGGAGAGAATCAGGAGAGTAAAAGTAAGAAAACTCATGGGTTGAGATAAGAACAGTTTCATAATTGAAATAAAGTTTAGTAGTAGTAGTARTAGTAATARTAATAATAATAATAATAAAAAAATACACAAAGCAAATGATGCATGATGCAATTGCTCACCACCCGCAGACCGATGCCCAGCCAGTCCCTGAGCAGCGATCACTGCCTCGCAGCCAGCTCCCCCCAGCTTATATACTGAGCATGACGTCATATGGTATGGAATACCCCATTGGTCAGATGGGTTCAGCTGTCCTGGCTATGCTCCATCCCAGCTTCTTGTGCACCTCCTCGCTGGCAGAGCATGGGAAGCTGAGAAGTCCTTGACTAGTGTAAGCACTACTTAGCAACAACTAAAACATCAGTGTGTTATCAACATTCTTCTCATCCTAAATCCAAAACACAGCACTACTATACCAGCTACTAGGAAGAAAATTAACTCTATCCCAGCTGAAACCAGGACAATTACAATAGCTGAATTCCTAGGACAGGAAGGATGTCACTTCAGAAACTAAATTACAAATTTAATTTATGCAGTTCTGATGACTGGCACCCAGCATTGGGCTGAGGAATATAGCTTTATATCTTCTAATGGGCCTCCACTGGAGCTGTTGAACTCCATTAAAATTCTGTGGGTTTGAATAAAATAAAAATAAATTAAAAAAAAAMCAAAAACGAAAACAAAAACAAAAMCCCCAAAATCCCACAGCTTCCAAAACTGGGGTATTTGCAGTGAACTCAAAAGTCAATAATATCATATCTGAAAAAAGTTCTAATCAAGAGATAGCAAAACTTCTCCATCCTGTAAGCTGCAAATAAGCACCTTTTTGGGGAAAAAGGCCATTGAAGACCTGTCTTAGAAAGCTGATGTGAAGCAGAGCTCTCAAACCAGTTCACTGATGGTAATGGCAATTGGGGGTTATCAATTTAGTAGCAAACAGAGCTAAGTTCATCATGCCACTGGGAACGGCTGCAAGAGTTTTGAGTAGGGACAGCCATTCTTACTGTATTATGTCATTGTTGAGTGGTGTGTGAGGCTTATACAGTTCGACTGAAGCTCCCATAGCAGAGTTACCTGGTGAGAGCAACAGACATCTGTTACTTGTTTCATTCCACAGCCTGAGATATAGACTAATTAGCAACCTCCAAATTGGAGCAGTCTTAATACTTATTCTGGGTGGTGTTCTTTTTGGTCAGCTTAGGAGGACAATGACCAATTCCTGTTCATATTTTCCTTTTACATTCTTTTTATCTTCTAAACTTTAACGTTACATTTTACCTCCTTCTTCTGATCTTGGCAATAAGTAAAAGTAAATGAATTAAATAAAAATTATATAAAAACACTGTGACTTTTGTCAGAATTTGAAGTGTTTACATTTCATGAAACTTTCAAAGTTTGAAAGTATTTCATTGCTTAGAATAGGTGGATGCCTACAGACATTAGTTGACAACATCCTATATATTTGTACTTCAAAAAAAATTATGGATGAAAAAAAGTGCTGAGACATTTTTGATTGAATTTTCAGAAAAAAAAAATCCAAATATAAGCTGACAATTAAATTAAGTACAAGGAATTGGAGTACAGTGCCAGGACTAGGAATGTAATCTAGAAAAAAGTAATTTAGATGATCTGAAAATTGAGTAAACACGCTTTGTTGAATTTTCCTACAGAATTTAAGAAACTGGTCAAAGCAATTTCAAAAGCATTAGTGATTATCTTTGAGAACTCAATGACAGGTGAAATCCTAATAGACCAGAAAAAGAGCAAATGCTCTACCTATTTTTAAAAAAACTAATCTGGGGAATTATAGACTAGTCAGCATGACTTTGAAACTAAAATATTCTTTAAAAAAGAAAAAGGAAGAACTAATTAGATAGGAAATGATGTGATAAATAGGTCACATGAATTCACCAAAAATCGTGGAATCTATCTCATTTCCAGCTTTTAAAGAATTGAGGAAATAATAAGGAATAAAGGTAAGGGAAAAAGACATCAACATTTTATCTTCACATTTGTCAGATATTAGATGCTGCCTCATATGGTGTTCCTAAAAAAAAAAGAAAAAGAAAAACCCCAAACCTCAGCAAATGAGACCTGAACAAACTACATCTCTATGAAAAAAACATATTCAAGGAAAAATAGTGGTTTTTAATCACAGCTAAATATGTTCTCAGTAGTAGGATTCTATTTTATGTCTTAGTAGTGACTTCAAAGATAAAGTGGTAAGCTTCCTTATAAAATTTTTAGGCTACAGCAAGTGAGAAGGGTGCAGTAACTCAAGAGAACAGGATCAAAATGCCAGATGTTCTCAATAAATTTGAGAGCTGGTCTGGAATCAGCATGGTATATTTCAATACATGTAGGGGCACAATATTACTCTTTGCAATCAAATTAAGAAAACAAAATAATGGCTAGCCAGCTAATGTGCAACAGATTATAATTACTAAGAAATTACAGCATAGAATTTAATAATTTCTGCAAATATGTCTATTTCTATTAGTAATCWTTTCCACTCTCTTTCTCCCTATACAGTCTCCTGTTTACATTATGAAAACAAGCTCTCTGAGGCAGGAGCAGTACATCTGTGGACTTTGCTTTATATAACTGTGGTCTTATTTTCTTCAGAGAAAATTCAGTAAAAATGATCACATTATTTAGTGGCAGCATGTAGGAGCTTGCTAAAACTGCAAGAGTGCTGAAAGATCACAGAGTAAGGCATGTTGCTAAGAAATTTCATCAATCTTTTTGGAAGAGTTCAGTAACAAAGAACAGAAACTAGTTTAAGCATGAAGAACATATAAATAATACTAAAATTATTTCCCTAAATTTTGCATGCTTTGCTTATTACAGCTATTGCAGAGATTCAGCAAAATGCCTGTTACATTTGCTTTAATTCCAAAGAAGTGCAGCCTGGTGTAACTAGAGTACGAAAACTAGTAAACACAACAGATTTCAACACAGTTWGAATATTGACCGGTCACACAGTTTTTCTTCTTCTCAAGAGAGACAATATTCAAATTGTTGCAGTGAGCATAGCAAGCAGGGAGTATAAACATACTTTATTTTCATCAACCTATAGATTATCATTAGAGAAGGGACAAGCAAAACTGAAGGATGATCTCCATAAGTTTCATAAAAAAGGGAACAAAAACCTTATGGAGAGGAAGATCTGAGAGTTATGTTAGAAATCCCATGACAGTTAAAGGAAAACAGTCAATTTGAGTGTTATTTTATGAGACTTTTCAGTCTATCCTGGCTGTAAACAACTCTTCAATTCTTCTGTCATTCCCCACCAGCTTTACAGGTGGAGTGGAAAGGAAAGACGACATTTTTTCCAAGCTGCTATTTATAAACTTAGTTACAAATTCATATTTAAGGCAGCTTTGCTTGCAACATGGGAAAATTTGGAGATTTTTGTCACTGTGAATTCCTACAATTGAGGATGATAGCCCCATAATAGAGGTGAGTCAAACTTTGTGGGCGCACCATTGACTGTACAGGTCTATGTACATAACTCATACGAAGAAACTCACAGTGCTACTTTGATCATGAATCATTTTGTTGTTGCTGTTACAGCCTTTGAATGACAGCTTGTAGTCAAAAAGGCCTTTGTCTTCCTTTATCTTGGTCCTTCAGAGAGACCTGTTTGTGAATAAGACTTCAGGTAGAAGTGACTAGCGAATTGTGCTGAGGTAAGTATACTTCTCTGGCACGTTTGAAGTGCAGATGTAAGAAAACATGACTTTTGCACAATGCATTTCCTTGCCTAGGCTTTGAGGTATCATATATCATCCTCTGATGTTGCAAAAACCACAGAACTGTTAGGACATTTTCATTTTACCAAATGGTGAGCTGAAAGATGGTAAAAGGAATATGTATCCCCTCTGTCAATCCACCCTGTTCTGTGGGTAATTAATCTGTGAGATGTGGTGCAGAAAGGTAATTTTTCCCTTGAAAGAAAAATGTGAAAATTTGTGGTTTTCTAAGTATTTTCAAGTTTTCATAAATGAATAGCTGCTGAGAAGTCATGCTTTTTGCTCACTTTAAAGTTTGCCTGAAAAGGAACCAATTTTTAAACACACAAACATATTCTGCCCGTATACCTTTGATCTTTCTGTATCAGCATTCTGCACAAATAAACTGCTATTTTTTCAGGTCTCCCATGCAGAACATTATGATTTCATAGAAGTCAAATATAAAGTTCCTCAATGAACCTTCCCAAACAAAGCAAGAATGTGATAAACTATTATCTTTTGGACAAGCAAACACAACTTAAACAACGGAATCTAAACACGTTCAGAATAATTTCATAATGTAGGTTTTTTTCCCCAATGACTTTAATACTGTGATAGTTGTAAAGTCACAGAAGGATTGTGCAAGGCAATTAGTCTCATTTTTTATTTCTTTTCTTTTGAACACATTTTCCATGACATATGCTTCAAACGTACATTTTTTATGGTCTGAACAGGCCATCTAATTAATCTGTGACTGTATCTGCTCATCAACTGACCATGCTGTTAATCTTCAACACTGATTATTAGAGTCCCAGAAAGCTTCTTGTTACAGTCTTAAGGCATTAGGACTGAAAAAAACACCACTTTAAATCCCTGCAAGACTATTTTTACTATTGTTCTCAGAAGCTTATAATCTCATTCTGAGCTACAGAAACCTGTTATTGACAAGGTGAGAGACAATGTCACTAGCACAGCCCTGATATAACTAATTATTCTACTGTCTTTTCATAGGATATTGACACAGAAACACATCACGACTACTATTCTGTGCAGAATAATATAAGACAAATAAAATCAATGTTATCTAGCAAGTAAAGATAAGAAATGCCACAAACATAGCCTTTCACAAATGATTATATATTCAGCTCAAGGGATTCACAGTAAGCTGTAAAACCTGAAACAAATGTTATAATTTTTGAAAGATTAATACAGAGGCCATTACTGGAGTGGGGAAAAACAGTGACTGCAAGGAAGTAGTGTAAAAACACATACTACTCTCCTTAAAGGGCAAATTGAAAAGCATGTTTACAATTCAAGCTAATTAATAAACTACTTAACATTGCAAAGCAGCAGTGGAATCTATGTGTAAACAACCAAAAGAAACACAAAATAAGTAGGTCGCTTACTCAATGAGTCAGGGATGGTCTGCAGTATGAACAACCACAGTAGGCAAATTTTAAACAGAAACTAAGCATTGAAAAGTCTAACTTTCAGGTAACCTGTCACATTAACAAGCCTGGGTAGGCTCCAAATAAAATACATGGGGACTGTTACTGTCTGTCTAAGCTAGAGAGTAGGAAACGCTAGGAAAGAAGCTTAGGCTGGACTGGTCAGAGGCAATCATCTCCACCTGAGAGAATTACAAAATATCCAATATATATAAAAATGTGCCTGACCCTGAATTCAAGTGGTTAAAACTCTTAGGCACTGGTGCTGAACAGCTTGGCTTGAAGTAAAAAAATAAACTTCTAGAGAGGAATGAAACTCAGATCAGTTGTTCTAATTTACATCAATTAATTAACTACTAATTGAGCCAGAAAGTGTTATTTTACATACCAGTGGTATGGCACTGCCCTAGGAAGAAAGACCTTGAGTGACTGTATTGCAACTCAAATTCCAGCTAAGTTCTTGAATACCTGAGCAAATCTAGACCATAATGATAATTTAAGGGGATGTGCATTAGAGATGAAAGGTTCTGAAAGATAGCGGTAGCCTGTGAACTGCCAGGTCATTTTTCAGAGGAATGTTTTGTTACAGAGGAGAGTTTTCACCCTCTTTCCCTCCTTGCTGGCAGGATCAGTAACAGAAGAAATTCAAACTTTAAATGAAGGCGTCTTGCTGCCACAGGTCTGCTTGTTCCTGAAGCATCCATCTTTCTTGCAATAAAAGCAGTAGCAAATAAGAGAGAACAAACTGGTTTTTTTTTTCTGACATTTGAAATATAGTTGATTTGTATGCAAGTTTTATGCAGCATGAGCCCCTAGCCCTGTATGTTTTTATGAAAAAGGCAAAACACTGCAAATACCACAATTTTATATGACTCATAACACTGTACTCACCATATCAACAATATATCTGTGAATCATATGTATGTGAGTGAAATGTCCAGACAATGACAGAAGGATGGACATCAGAGCCTCCAGATTGAACATATTGTAATAGCTACTACCAATTAAGTTCTATRTCTCCTACAACTCCAGTGTAATAAATTTCTGAGTAGAATAGGTTCCTGTATAGAGTGGTGATTCAGTATCCCTCTTTTTTTAACAATTTTTTTATGGTCCAACAGTGCTTGATGAGAAGAGTTAATACTAATAAAAATAAATATTAATTTGTATTTCAGATGACTGAAGATCATCTTGAGAGGCAATGCCCTAGTGAGTGAAGGGGTGTGATGGGTACCTTCTAGGAGGATAGCCACATGCAGTAAAATGGCAAATGGAGGTACTGTGGTGGTAAATACACCTGCATCTTACCCATCGCTGCTGCCTCTGCTACTGCTTAGAAGGAGGGACCTTGGTTTTGTGGAGGGGCTAAAAGGAGAGAAAAAAAGTCAGTACAGGAGGGAAATGCACGGGGGAAAAGAATTCCTATGTAATCAATCACGTATCTGACATCATGCGTAGTTTTTCTCTGATGGAGTAAACTGAAGCTTTGTCATAGACCTCAATGCCAACAGCGTCAGTCTTCAAAATGCAGTAAATTCATTCAGAAGTGTCATCAAGAAAGGTCAGGAACATGCTGATGTTGTAGGAAAGCCTGGATTATTTGCTTCTGTGCTTGAAGAGATGTAAATAGAAACAGCTACAGCAAAGATATTCTATAATTAGGTTTCACGCTGGTTTTGGAAGTTGCTTGTGATAGATCTTTTAATAGTAGATAAAGCCACAGTTTGAAACTGTTCATTTGGATTTTCTGTTGCTTTAATGAAAAAATTATTATTTTTCAAGTTCTGCAGGTTTTGTCATGTCATCATTTTTGTGCCAGACAACTGGAATGCCTCTTTCGACTGATTTTTTGTAATGCTGAGACTGTTCTCAAAGATTTTTGTTTACAACACAGATATCTTTATACTGTCTGACTTGAGAATTTCTATCCAAATTGTGGTGCAATTCTAATAGTTAGGAATCTGTCCCTATCACCTTTTAAGGTGGTGAGGAACTTCAGACTAACAAAGACAAGTGGATAACCAAAAGTACTGGATTTTTCTTTCAAACTAGCTTGGACTGGTAGTTTAGTGAACTAGTGTACTAGCAATTTAGCAAGCTATTCAAGCCAGGTATCAAAAAGACTAACTAAGGATTTTTGCTTACTAAAAAACATTGAGACAATGGAGTTACTGCCTGAAATATGAAGACATATCTTCAGGCCTAAACGAAGAGAACATGTACAGATTATCAGTTGTCTCTGACTCGCAGTACACAGGAGGCTGGTTTGCAGCCTGTGCATCTGCTGACCAGCAAGAATCTTGAGCCTGAGACAAATACACATAGTATGCAAGAGAAGTGCATTTGAGATTTCCAGGCAGAACAATGTTGCCTGCTTTTTGTGCCTGTGATGTTCAAGGACTTTGAGAACAATTCTAAAATCCATGATTGGATTTCAACCAAAAATGATTACATCTTATCTCATTCTGGAAGGACTGAGGTGTTGGAACAGGAGGGGTGCACAGTTTTGAAATACACTCAGTTCAGGAAAAAGTAGAAAAGGTTCCAATAGACCATTAGAGACTGCAATGACATAGAAATTGTGCTAGATTGCACTGAGATTTACCAAATTCACTTAATTAATTTTCTCATTTCTATGTAACTATGTGGGAAGATCAAATACAATCCAAACAAAAGATTAGGGAAAAGGTAAAATGAGTTCCAGATCATTTACCTCTTCACTCACAAAGACACAAAATGTTCATTTTTTTTTCTTTCCTCTCCTTCCTGCTTACTTGCAGGGAGTACATGCAGTGAAACCACATTCCTCAACCTCTTCCCATTCCACCCCTCCCTCACACACACCTTCTGCAGCCTCATCCCAGGGGAGAACTTGTCCCAGGCAGGAACAAAGAACAAGGGAGAAGTCTCATCAGGTAAAATTGGATGTAGATATTATCAGGAGGATTCCTACACTTTCTGCTGGTTGGTGGTTGGCTCCAGCACCACCCTCCACCTGCTTTCCCTAATTTGGTCAAATAATGTAATAAATATAATTTTAAAACCATGTTCATGGTTTGGTTTTGGATTTTTTATCATAAATGATGCCATTCCCTGACCAGTTCTTGTTCCTGCATTGGAGCCTTGCTTCCCTTCCTTCTCACAACTTTTCCATTCATTTCAGTCATTTCCTATAACATGCAGAGATACTTGTAATTTAAACCATGGAAAATTATGTACGTTGATTACCCATAAGTTAATTCAGTCCGTTATATAATTTTCCTTGGCACACTTAATTTGCCTCATATTTTATTTGAAAATGTTTTGGGACAGTCTTGACTCTGCACAGCATCTACTGAGTGGTATTCATATATTGTTCAGGTAGCTGGCACCCTATTCCTTTCACAAGCAGAGGAAATTATTTGAGCGTATACTTTCTTGGAGTACTGAAGAGCTGAGAGCACGTTTTTTCATCTGAAAAACGTTGTTAAAAAAATGCCTGTTTGGTTCTCCGTAGGACACAGATTCTTGGTAGTTGTCAGAAGCAGGATAATATAGCTTGGAGATAAGGACTCTTACACCTCCAATCATTATGACAATAAGAATCATATATCTTTTGCCTTACAAAGTGTAAGTCTGACATATATTGATGTTTCAAGCTTAATGTCGTGTATTGTTCAAAGCCAAATCTCTACCAACACTCTGAGGGGACCAGATCCATAGCTTGTAGTATGCAGGGAATGCTTAAAACTTTCTTGAAAGTCCTTTTGCTAACAAATATAATTTATTGTGTTAGAGGCATAGATCTGACTGACTCACAGACACCCTTCTAGTTGCGTTACATATTTCTTATCCCTGTCATATTGAAATCCATTTTGAAGTGAAAGCTGTTTATTCATCCCAAATGTTACTGAGGCTGTCATAAGCACGGATAAGATGACAAGTGTTATATTTTAGCCCAAACTTAGCAAAAGCCTATGACTCAGAGGCACCTCAGGTTGTGGTTTTAATCCAGCTTTCCCTGTTTCAGTTTTATTTGATTATAAGTTTGTTACTGCATTAGATGCACCAGCACTGAAGTACAAAAGTAATTCTCTGCACGGATGTGCTGCTAGCTGTCTATTTGACTATATTAGGGAGTCATTTAGGATGACAGCCCAGGTTCAGGTAAAACAAATTTGTTTTCACTCATCATGTGGTTGAGCTAGCTACTCTTTTGTTACCCTTGAGACTTTCAAAAGGCCATCTAACTTTAAAAAATTTAATTCACCTTATACATACCTGGGAAATGTATATACTGGATTATAGGCAAAAGAAATTCAGTAATGGCTATGTATCAAGTCAGCCATCCCTGCTAAGCGAGCAGTAACCTCCAGCACAGAAACAGATAAACAGGTAACTTCTCCATAATGTGAGAAGCATAATATATATAACCCTCCAGAAATGATGTCATGGCAGGTAGTTCATCTGTTCCTTATATGTAACTATCTATGTTTTAATCAGTAAAGCAGACAGATGTCTCTAACCAGTCCAGGCAGTACTATTGTGCCTCCTAAGTTGCTGAGCTGTAACTAATTCTCTTCTAGCTGGTGTCTTAATGCAAATACACTTGAAAAATTTCAAGGGCTTGCATAGTCATATGGGGAAAATGGAAAACCAAGGATATAAATAAAAAAAGAAATATATTTTGGAATCCATGGGAAATACTTCAAGCTAGTGCTTGAAATACCTCTAATGGCTATATTTTTTATTGTAAAATCAAAGCGCTGAAGCATATGATGTATTTGAACATACTTTAATGAGTTGTACATGAAAATGTTCTGTGAGACAAGCAGTGTACACAAGATCTCCAAGAGAAACTCATCTGTTAATGCCAAGACACCACACAAGAATGTGTGAGAAATAAAACTTCAGTGTCTGGGGAGCTTCATTCTGTAAAATCCACCAAATGTGAATCTTTGCTTAGACCTCTAGGCAATATTTGTTTTAAAAGACATTCTGTGCTGTAGTCTTTGATATAATAAAAAAAAAAAAAAGGTTGCATTTGTCATAAGGAGTGCATACCTTTGGTTCTAAAGTGCTCTTCAAGAAATTTCACTTTTTAAGAAGATTCTTTTGTTATTTGAGTTATATATGCCAGACTCATTAAAAAAGGAGAATTAGAATCAATACTTGACTTCATGGAAAAATAGGATATGGTTTTGTGACTCTGTTTTAGTCTTTTTTTAGAAGAAGCAAACATAAGTAAGCATTCAGTGTGAATCATACTCTACCATACAGATAATGTCTTTCTTTTTTTCTATAGTATTTTATTTTAAATTTTTTTTAACAAATCTAATGCTCAGTACTAGAACCACTGGGCCATTCTCTTTCTTTCCTGCATTTTTTGTGTATACAGTGTTTGTGTGTCTGTGTGTGCATACACAGACCTGCATGTGCATATAGGTGTCTATGTATATCCATTATATAAAACATAGAACAGTTTGTTTCTTCACCACTGCAGAGCCAGTATAGGTATACTCACTCAGAGGTGATAGCCTACCTGTGTGGGTCTGCAAGAAAACCGTATTACTTATTTTAATAAATCTTCAGTAAAATAGTCATTATGAACAACCCCCCTTACGATCTCCAGGTCACTCTGCATTAGCACAATACAAGAGACTGCCTTTGGGTTACCATTGTGTGTACACCACTAAAATCAGAAGTAAGATAGATTTATCTTCTGATCTGCTTAGGTTTTTCTCACACTGAAGTAGCTGAATCCTCAGTAGAAAAATTGTACCTTGAAGAAGATCTTGAAAGACACTTTTCTAGCAGTTTGTTATATCATGCAGCAGCTCGTACTATAAAGTGCTACTCAGTGAGAATTCATGCACTCGGTAAAGCAGACTGCTTGGTTCAGGCTGATTAATCAGACTTGTTACCCAGAATAGAATTATCCAAACATACTTTGTATAATAAGATAAAAATATAATAATCCACAGCTGGCGCAGAGGCATGCTCACAGAGGGCCCAGAGGCACTCCTCGGGACTGCATGGGGCTGCCAGATCCAGTGCGATGACAGTGGTGAAGCAGAACAGGACACAGCCCTCTGCATCTTGTTGTGAGCCAAGGGAAACACACCATAGTTATGGATCTAAGAACTTACTGTTATTCCAATTTACGTTTTAACAACTTAGAAGTCCAAATTGTGTAATACTAACACTCATAGTCCAAATTAACATAGAAAAGCCTTGTTAATAATACAGGTAAATTTGTTACACAAAAACACTGTTCTACTAAAAACTGCATATTGTCCCTCCTGATGACCCCTGGGGCCTAAGGATGAAAATTTAGTTTTCCAGGAAAGGAGAATGTGGGGTGGGGAGGTCATTGGCATCCCAAGGTCTTTGGAGGGAGGAGTATGATGTTTATGAAGAGAGAGTTTCTTCCTCCTCCTTCCCAGGAGGAGCATGAGGTCAATGATGTATTTCTCCTCAAACTTCAGTGCAATTGTCATTATTTTCCTACATTTTCTTGAAATGCATTGCTTTCTTTTCATTGCTTCCCAGCTGAAGTTTGAAAGATGCCCCTTAGCATCCCCCATCCCCTGTTAACCCAAGGGGCTGTTGTTTGTCACACACTGCTTCCCTGGGGCTGTCAGGCCTTTACCACATACAGTTTCCCATCGCTCAAGCTAAAACAGGTCACGCAGCAGCCACTGACCACTGCACAACTGTTAAACCAAGCTGCAACCAGCTCAGGCTAAGACAAGTGCAGACCAGTGCTAAGACTCTGCGGTGCCAGGTCAATGCCTGATGCCTTTTCCCAGTAATGGCACAGATCTCATTTACTGACCAGCCTATAGACCATTCTCTTTTGCTGCTCATTCATTTCAACGCCAATACTACGGGCCAGGGAGGTCTTGAGCAGATCAAGGGTGATTACAGGGCTCTGGGGGATAGGACAGAGGGCACAGGGGGTCAGACTGCGCTCTCCCCAATTCTGCCAGTGACCGGGAAAGGCATAGATGGCAATGGGCACATCCTGCAAGTTAACACCTAGCTGCATAGCTCCTGTTGCAAGCAGAGCTTTGTCTTTTAGGACTACATGACCTTCCAAAAACAAAAACAGTGGAAAAAGACTTAGACAACCAATGTTCTCTTTGCATGGGTCTTGACTAGCAAGCTCTGCCCTCACGCCTCTCAGACCTCTAGTGACAGCGTGGGGGGGAATGAAGTACTACCAGTAGCAGAGGAAGATCAAAGGTAGTGACCACTTAAGCCGATTGGACATACTGAAGTCAATGACACTGGGTGGGATGCACCTGTGATTATTAACCAAGGTGACCAGTGTCAAACACGAGGCAACTTCCTATTATCTTCTATCAGGTCTTCAGGGGTTCCTGATTGCTGGGGAAAAAAAAACAAATGTCATGTCCATCATGAAGAACATGAGAGGGAGGATCCAGGGAACTACAAGCCAATCAAACCTTAGACATCAGAAAAAGAAAATTTTCTTGGGTACATGCAGGATGACAGGAGAAGGACCCTCATGGCTTTACCAAGAGAAAAAAAGAATCTTTTGCTTTTGTGAGGATCAAAAATAATTAAATATGAGAAAGGAGGGCATGTTCTGTAATGGGGGAGGGTCTACAATGGGAGAGGCTTTTGGTGAGTCCAATGACCAACACACTGAGAATGTGGAGATTGATATAGAGAAATGTTCGATACGCTTATCTGCTTGATGTCCTTAGAACAACAGAGCACACAGCTGGGCACATTCCGTCTCCCTTTTAAAAGATAGTTTGCCTAGACAGTGATTTGCATGATGTGTAGCACACCTCATTTTTGACAGTAATGCTGCTGTCATGTGGTCGTTACTGGTGGAAACATAGGTAATATTTCCAAATCCCAAATAAGCCTAGTCTTTGAGTTGTCAGTCTCACTTAAGGAAGCCTCAGATGGGCAGCAGCATGGCAGGCTTAGATGTCCCAGGACACAGCCAAGTTGCAATGACTCAAATCCTTGCCACATCCCAGTATTGGTATCACAGTCTATGGAACAAAGCAGGAATCCTAAAGAGATTCAACATCCTAGTTTGTTCAACAGCAGATTATCATTTCCTATTTATTTTGTCTCATTAGAAAAGAAAGGGGAGAGAAAATAAAACTGACATTAGCCTCGTTGACTGAGCTTTTCAGTTCTTTTTTCTTCACAGAAGGAACTCCGTGGATCTTGGTGAACAAAGTGCAGAGGAGGACTGATGGCAGTTTACAATGGATATGATTGTCCGAAGGGAGCATATCTAATTGTGTGTCCCCACCTCCCTGCTGATGATGTTGCCGTCCTTTTGCTATGAATGTTTAAACTTAAATGTTGCAGAAAGGCTCCTCTCATCATGTCATTAGTGAAGTCAGACCACGTCTGTGTTCTTATGACTCCCAGTCCTGTGCTTTAAACAAACTTAGATCTATAGTATCACTTTATAATCTAATTTATAAACATTTTTATGGCTCTGAAAATGCCTAGCCCTAAGAATAATTTTTAAAAAGGCAAATTGTATAATGATAGGGTAGGCATATATATTTTGTCCCTTGTTTAAATTTCACAAAACACATACATTAAAGCAAGTTCTGGCAGGCACCCTAAGGCTTTGAAGTATCTGAATTGTTTCAGTGTGGTTCCTTTTTATAAGGAACACTTATTTCCCCAGATGACTGGAGAACATGCTATAGAAAAAAAATGTGAAGTATTTTACTTGGTAAGTTTAAAATAGCCCCAATCAGTGAGCTATTTGTTACTTCAAATATTTTCTAGAAGGAAAAAGAACAAGGCTAAAACTTACTGCTGCAACTACCAGAATTTAAAATAAATTATGGTGTGAGGACACCCTGCTACGATTCATGCTTTTGAAGGCATCTGAGTAGGCATTCCTCTCTTCTTTCATTAAGGCTGGATTTTAGTCAAACTAAGCCTGTGGTTGTCTTTACATAATGTATATACAAATACATATAAATGTCTCTTAGCAGATCGTTATGTACATGGATTTAATTTTCTATTTGTGTCCAATTTTAGCCACTTCTTTGCAAATAGTCTTTCACACTGTAAGATCCTGGGGACAGTGTGGACATTGCATTTGGAGAAAACTAGGGAACATCGATTAGCAAATTGCAGTGTTTTGCACTGTATCATCCCTGTTCCTTATGTAGGATTTAAATGGTAAATAATTAAAGTGCCTTGTACTGAATGAGGCCAGTATTGTTATTTTTATTATTATTTAAGCATTAACCATGGGCATAGCCAAAAAATGTTAATCCCATGCATACTTTTGAATGTTTATAGGATAGGAAATAAGTACATTAGTTATTCATACAGAAAATGTATTTTTACTCAACGATAATTAAAAAGAAATGTATATGGCAAGTCCTTTTTTTAAATAATTTTCTGAAAGTAGCTAATCCATACCTACATCAGCTATTTCTTTTGTGTATGTTTTTGTTATCAGTGCAACTGAACCATATAAAGCTATTTGTACAATAATAAAGCATGTGGAGGTCTAGCTGGGATATTATATAGCAAGTGCAAAATTAATTTTTCAGCTAACTTACTCTGGTCATACCATGAAGTGGAGACAGCCAGGAATTATCTGCTGTAGATAGATAATACTAAGTTTGAAGCCATAAGGGAGAGAAAAGTAAAGGAATGCAAGCTTGTACCACCAGCTTTGAATAGTATTATAGCAAACACAAAATGAGATGGCAAATGGCTGAATCATGAATTGAGATTTCTGACTTTATTTCTTTGTTCTCTGCAAAGATAAACCAGTATCTCAGTGTTGCAGAGTCCTGTCCAACATGGAGGCAGGAATGGACTTACAATTGGTTTACTTTTACAAATTTGTCATACGATGTCCATGTTAAAACCTTAAATGGCAAGTATTTTGGGGTGGACAGGGAGTTCATCACTAAAGAAGTAATTTTTCTGATAATCCAGAGAATTTCCAGATGAGAAATTGCTGAAAACTGTTTTGCTATGGATATTAAATTAAAAATTCTGGAAAAATGTTAATTCAACGGCAAAAAACTCTTCAGAAAAATCACAGGGTTTGTTCTAACACTGAAAGACCTCATTTCAAGCCTTTTCACAGCTCTTGGAAATGAAAACATCTTTCTCCACATTTTACAAGGAGTTAAGAGGTTTTGCCTGTAGAAGTTCATGGACTATAATATTAATGCACGATGTACCTACTTTAGGTGAGCTATTCTATCATAGTATTAATTTATAGGTAAGTACTATAAAATAAAAGTACATACTCATTGAAACTTCATATATTTACACAAGTATATTCTTGTAGCAGTTTTATTTGTTCTACAATTAAGATTCTTGTTCCAAATCTGAAAGGTAATTTCCATAATTAAATTCCAGTAATATTTTCAACAATTTCTAAAGACTTTGAAAATTATGAATTTTCAATGAAAGAACACTAATACTCTGAGCTTACTACTTATGGTTTTAACAGGAAAAAAAGACATATTGATATGACTCCCACAAAGCACAAAGAAGCAAGACAACCTTTTCTTTGCACTGTTTTTTCTTCCAGAAACTGGTCAATGAGTAAAACAAGCAAGTTGCTTAGCTTCATTTTTTCATAATATGTGTAAACTTTCTTCTATTTTCCTGTATTATGCCTTTTTATTCTGCTGTATTTATTCATGGTTTAGTGCTTATTATTTTTCTTTATCATGCAGCAGGCAATTGGGCTATAATATATTTCTTGAACTAATATTGGCTTTACTCACTGGGTTTACCTCCTCCTCCTGCAATAACCAAACCCCTAGCTGGACAATAAAGCAGTGAAATGTCCCATGCCTTATGAATTCAAAATTCTCTGTCCAGACTTCCAAATTGAGGACTTGGTACCAGGACTACCCTGGAAACAGATTCCCCTCACTTAAATATGGCATCTTAACTTGGGCAGTCTGTGTTTTGTGATTTATATCATATCACACACGCAAGAAATTTGTAAGGTAACGAGGAGCCAAATGTTAACCAGAGTGTATATTTTCTATTCAGAAGCATTTCACACTGTTCTTACTGCTCATGTACAGGATATTGGCTATTACCTGTCAAAAGAGACCAACATTTCCATGAGGCTGATGACAGAATCAGCATTCCCCATATCTGTCCTTGTAAGAACATGTGAAATATAGACAACTTAACTCTAGAAAATCCTCACAGCTTTCTGAGAAGATGCCTGACTGGGTTGCCATGCAGTCGATTCACTGCCTATGCAGGAACAAAGAATAAAATCTGTAACTAGCATACTATTCACCTAGTCTAAAATAAGTCAGGCAAATTGTATACTGAAGTGTCTTCTCCTTTCGGTTGATTATAAGGAAGTTTGAAGTGACTAGCTCAGATTTTGTAGACATCTATGACTATGTAAGGTGAATCTCCTAATCAGATTTTATTATTTACATAATAAAGTCTCAGCTAACTTGGAAAACCTGCCACTAAGTCTCTATCCACCGCTAGTTCACCCAGGAATACTCTGTCAAGTTGACCTCTCTTGCCATGTGGTCCCAGCCAGCTCTCTGTATCCAGCCCAGGACCGACAAGACGAGTGGGAGTCACAGGCTTTTAACTCCTGCCCTTCTCCCAGCTAGGCAGCCCCATCTCTTGGTTCGGTTCAGGCCTATGCTGTCTGATCATCAGGATTAGGTGCTGTAAATCCCAACCTTGGCGGGACTTATTCCAAGTAATATACAAAGCAGTGCACATGCCTAGCCTTTTGGAAGGCATTAAATGCTAATGTAGAGGAGCTGAATTTGTGCATTAACATGGCTCACAATATGCAGGTCTCTGTCTGTCACACATTTAGAAAGAGTGACTGTATAAGTAATGTGACAAATCAGCCACATACAGTGTGTTTGCTTTTATCTGTGCAGACAGAGAAGAGAGGTTTTCAAAGTGTTTCCGCTGCATTAAATTTCTTAAGGAATGCACATGCTGTTATGTCTTTTACAGCATTTGAAATCTTACTTACATTCAGCCTAGAGACATGTTTACTAGCTCAGTTAAACTTCAGGTCTTTCCAAACATGCAGGGAATGGACCACCCTGCAGGTAGCCCTCGTATATTTGTTCTGAAACCAGCTGTGAAAAGCTTTGGATGCTGAAAGTACGTTTATCCTGACAGCTGTCCTAGGGTGTTCAAGTGTGTAGATATACTCTAATTTCTGTTTATTACAGCGCATCATGTGGTAAGTAGTAGTCAGCAAGTCCTCCTCCTCCTTAGTCCAGATCTTGGTTGTTGTAATTCACTTACAGTTTAAACTATTACATATTCTGATTCTAATATACACCAGATGTAGCTTCCAGGTGAATCTATTTTATTTGACATAAACCAAATACATAAAAGTCTCATGTCGTAACATTCACTCAGCCTCAGCAAATGAAACATCCGGAACATAAAAGTCTTGAGCTTTACTTTTTTTGATCTAAAAAGGGGGACCACTTCTTAGAGACAGATATTTATTGGGGCTTTTCGAGCATCTCAAAATTTCTGTTAGGACAATTAGTTTTTAAGACTGTTTGTAATTTTTCACCTGTAGGAAAAAAMCTCACACTCCTTTCTGCAAATCTCTGTGTGCTTCCGAGATGATCTTTTTGTTTACTCAGCAATCGTGCTCTATGGGAAACGCCTGACTGGAATTAATACAATCCAAAACTGTGAAATATCTATCGGCCACTTGCTTCCATGTGTTCTTTCTGGGCATAGTAAGCAGAATAAACCTACTGAACCTCTCCTTGGGAGCGAAGACAAAATGTAAGAAAACAGGGGAACTAAAGAGCAAGGAAAATAGCATAAGGGCAAGCTGAAGAGCTAGAAGATGACAAAACCTGACTTCATTTTTCAGTGTTTCAAAGGAAAGGGCAAGCCTGCTGGACCACTTGCATGTGTAAACTCAATGATTTTGGGTAGCATTAAATGTTTTCCCATTCTATGATAAAAGGACATATATTGACTGTGCTCCTAGGAAGTGCACTTCTAATGCAGAACATTAAGGTTCTTGGCCGCTGTACATTTTTCTTATTAATTTCACAGAGAAAGAAAAGAAAAATCAACCATTCAAGTGCATGCAGCAACTACTTTGAGATATTTGGGAGCTGTCTAGTGTAGCTGCCCTTGTATTTACAGCTGTAATTTGCTCCATTTATATTAACAAGAAGGAGACCGCTTAACGTTTAACGTAATCAAGCTTATGTACCGAATTGCTAGTGAAAGCCACCAAGCTCTTCAATGCATAACTAATAATGCTTTATATAAAATAGCAACGGGAGGCTAAATTTAGAGAAATGTTCCCCAGGTCCTTTTCTCTGATAGCTGTTTAAAATACTATTAGTCAACTAATAGTTAGGGCCTGTTAGTGGCTGGGGTTTGTTCAATATAATTTAAATCAGTTTTGTTTGATATAGCATATATGTGTGGGAAAAATGATGTATCTTGGTGTATCAGGCCTTTATCCTGATGATGACAAAAATTCCCAAGAATAGGACAAATTCTCTATTAAAAAACTGCTGGCAAAGAACAGATTAACATTACAAGCAAATAAGCTAATGGCAATATTACAAGATGAGGAATGATCAGAGAGATGTATTTTTGAGATTTAAATCTTCCTGTGAGCATTTTTCTTTTCTCTTTTTCAACAGAACTGAAGAAATTGGATGACTAGAAAAGATAATTAGTTTTATTTAAGTAGAGCAGGAATCATATGCTGATTAAAAAAGGGAAAAAAGAAATAGATGAGTTAAAATATTAATTTTTACTTTGTCATGAGCTTTCATTCAGTTAACTTCTAGAATTTTATGGTGAGTTTTCTCATAGTGCTCTAGAAAGGTCTATACAGGATCTTGGGTAAACTTTTACTACACTTTATGGTATGCCTAATGAACATGGTAATCTTAGTGAGTCACCGTGATCTCCTGACATTAAAGAAGCAAAGGCCACATGGGCCAGAACCTCTGAAGTAACAGATGTAGATGCAAAGGGTTACTTCTTCACTGCTAAGGTGAAACTCAGGAAAAAACCCATGGACTTTCTTTGATTTTCATCCTCTCTATCCTGCTCTTTCCTCAGGAAGTGAATGAGGTGATATGGACTTCAAAAAGTTTTCTAAATATTTGTACTAAATAAATTTGATGCCACTGGTTCATATAATATCCACTTTTCTGAAGTTGGCTCCCAAAAGAATTGAGATGCTTGGGTACACTTAAGTAAGCATGAGTCAGCAAAATTAGGAAACACTTTTGAGAAATTATTAGGAAAACTATGCTTTTGTAAAAAGAGCAAGAGAAAGACATTGTCTAATTTGCATTAGATGTATTTCTCTACATATTTCACGGAGGTATAACACAAACATAATTTCTTTTCACACTTTCATTTTAATTTAAAGACCTTCAGACACTTGAGCTGAAATCCAGTTTTGGAACATAAGCTCTTTAAATACCACTTCTAATTAAGACTAGTTCAGGGGAGGAAGTTACTGGCTTGATCTGAAGTTGATATCTGTCCAAATCCAACATGTCATCAAGAATTGACCCAAAAAGAAGTAGATTATTGCCCGTCTCCAAGGAATAAAAAAAAAGTTGATTCCTTCAAGAGAAAAGAAGAAGAGGGAGTTGAATTAAATATGTCAAAACTATATCAGGTAGGACATTATAGTTGACATTTCCACTACAGTTATGATATTTGATATTGATTGTAGTGGTTACGCATCAGGTCTCACAACAACTCAGAAGCAAAACTTTTGGACACAAAGTGTAACATTTATCCTAAACAAATAAACTTTCATATTAAATTGATTTATTTATCCATCACAATAAACACTTGTTGCCAATAAGAAGTGCATCTTGATGTCTCTTATTGATCTCTCTGAAAAGAATCTCAAGAGGAGAAAGTGTGGCGTTTCTGTGGAGAGAAGGAACAAACATTTGAATGGGATTAAGGGTTTCAAAGCTGTAGGAAAGAAAGGAAAAGCAAACTCTGCAGATTACTAAGGTGATAGAAAACACATTTGAAATTGTAACCATTTTCCTTTAGCCTTTAAAGAAGTTGGTTATCATTGAGGAATGAGGTATTTTTGCATTCAGCTCAGTGATTCACAAGACAGTTGGAGGAAATACTTAGTCTAGGAGCAGTTTTTTATATGATCTGTTCATCCAACTCTCTTATCTTCCTCCCTGGTGAAGTAAAACATTATTTTTGTTCTCTGTTGTTTTGCAAGCAATATGTCACCTCTAGTCAGAGGTTTAAATCTATCCTGCCGGTACTAAACTGAAAAGCATTCAGTTCATTCCTTAATTCCCCCTTTAATTAAGATCATAGAAGCATTCTTCGGAGAGAGAGAAAGAAAATAATTTATTATCTAAAAGAAGAAACATTTTTTGAAACTTTTAGTGCCAGAGTAGAAATAAAATGCTACTAATTTATAGAGGGCAGGGAGATACTTTTGGTTTTATATTTCATTATTTAAGATTGTGGGGAAGACCCAAAAAGGATTTAAATAACCTTTAGTTGCTCTTTGATTCACATTCAGAAGCATAAGTTATACATCTAAGTTCTCTGTAGCACTAACATGAAAAGTTACTTTTCTGAGAAATGGACTTGTATCACCTTTCATTATATGATACCTAAAGCAATCGGGGGAAAAAAAAGAAAAAAAAAGGGGGAAAAAAAGGTGATTTTTGAAATCTTGTATTTTTCTTCTATTTATAATTACCGATCTGTGTCCTTGAATTAGGTACAACTTTGAGGCTGGTATTCAGAGACAGAAGCGTCATCCTAGACTGACATCCTTAAATCATCCCTTTGGAAAGATGAGAATCTCGTTATCACTTCCAGATACACCTTGCAGCCATGGTGAGGCTTGCAATGTACTCATGAAGTCATAGATTAGTATGGGTGGGAGGTACTCTGGAAAATACCACTTTGAACTCATCAGGCTGAAGTACACCCCATGTCCTGAGGAATTCCTAGTCCATCATCATAAAACATGAGGATCTGGCAGTGTGTTTTTGAATGCAAGTGATCATGTTGCTCTCCCTTGGGGATAACTCAGGTGCTCTCACTGTGTATTGGGCGTAATTTGAGTACACCTACTAGAGCTGGACCCTGAGGGGAGGCAGGCGTAAGGTTGCTTAACCTATGAATCCTAAACTGTTTTAGAGAACAAGATTCTTCAGCTCAGACAAAAGGATAGGAATTCTGAACATACAAAAAAGAAACTAATAGAACTAACTCCTTTGGTAAATACGTTGCCTGGATGAATATGCAGGACATCTGTGAATCACTGTCTTGAGACTGAATATGCTACCAAGTTAAAAAGTCTTCAGCTGAAATAATTCTCTGCATAACTGCTGTTATATGCCATTCACATATGTGCTTTTAGCCTATGGCATGTGCTCGGTAATGCAAAATTAGTGTAACCTCCCTTCTTTATAGGTTAAGCTGAATTGTACTACTTTGTCCTTACAGATGGCTCAGAGTTTTCTTCTAGAAAGTTATCATGACTAAGATGATATATAGCAATTTGCTAGGCTAACTTCATTTTTACTCCTGTACGTGTGGAATTAGGCACCAAATTGCTGCCTCAGTTCCACAGAAGGTGAATATGTATTCCTTTCCTTTAGTTGGCCATTTGCCACAGTTTCCCACTTTATAAAAGATTAGTGTTTCTCCATCCCACACAGTTCTGTAAGAATAAAATCTGCTAATAATTAAGAGAGAGGTTCAGTCATTGACTGATGAAGACCTTAGGAATATAATGTTAAATTTAATGCACTTCTGTCACGTTTTATGGCCATTTCTGATTACTTTAGTTACACATATGTGTATCTATACAGGTATATTCATATATATAAATAAAATTCTATTTTATTGGGCTATTTCTGTTTATATCATCATATTTATTGTAAGAGAAAGTATCATTAGTAAATAGACATTTGTCATGATAATATGCAAACCACATGTCAGAAGCTGGCCTGATAGGAAATTTAAACAGCTGTTTTGTAAGAAATTTATTGCTTGCTTTTAAACGGTCCAAGATAAATAAAACAACTATATTTCTGTATTTTGCACTGAAAAGTGCAAGTTTAAAGACAAGTTTTTCAGAGCAGTATCTTGTTTAGAGTTTCCTAGGGATTCTCTTGCTGCTCAGAACCCAGAATGGTGGGACCTGGTGACATGCTGGGTGACCTGGCTGGTTAGCGAGACAGGGACAAATCACCTAACAGGCTTGTAAGAAAAATGGACCCTGGAAACTTGGTTAAATATAGGCAGCCTTAATACAGGCAACTTGAAATCTCGTGGTCTGTCTTGGGAGGTTCGTCCAGGTTGTGTGCACAATGTTTGAAGGGGAGGAGGAGCAGAAAGCACAAGATCACTAGATCATAAGATATGGTTACATGGCCGCATAATCACTCTCTCCACCGCTTCTGCAGTATATCCACCTCAAATGTGTTACGCCGCAATGTAATCAGCTTGGAGATTCTCAGCATCCCACCTGCCAAGCAGGCAAAAGGCTAAAAGACAGGGTTAGTGGACTAGCCAATACTAAATAGCAAATAGTTTTCTGTCAGAATTTTAGCAAAATGGACATGCTCTCGCAAAAGAAATAGAGCAGACAGTATTTTCTGTCAGAAAGAATCATTCCATTGAACAGTTTCTGACAGTTTCACTGGCACCTTAAGTCTGTAACTTATCTCAGAGACAGAGTATGTGACCCTCAACATTCAATATGTTACATTCATATGTATGATATGAATGGATATTCTATAAATTCAAATATTACATTCAGCTATTTCACCATATGAGTTAATTCTATTTTATAACCCCTTATCAGAAAGAATTTCTAATGAAAAGCACCTTATTTATGTTTCACTTACAAAGACAAAAGATTTTACCACTGTAAAATAAACTTCATGTTGCTTTCCTCTTAACATGATCTGGGTACTGCCAGATAAGAAAAAAAGATAAAGAATATGGAAACAGCAATATTAAAATTTTAAAGAAAGAATCTCATCCTAAACTGACAGCACTTTTATTTTGCCTTGACTCTCTTTTGGCTTGTGGAGAAAAATACAGGAATATATGTAACGCTACAAACCCAAGATTTTTTTTTATTTCTTCCAAGTCTTTTGCAGTGACAAGAAGATGAAAGAACATGGATCACTATATCAGAAGAATTCCAATTACGCAGGAGTAGACTGTCACTTTCATTCTAGACTTAAATAAGGGGTAGCATATACCTCCACTCCCTCAGGAGCAGTCTAAGTAATAGAAGTGATCTGTTATTGCCTAGTTCCAGAAGAAGATTACTCCACTTAAGTGCCCACTTATATCAATGCAGATAAGTACAATACTCTGTATTTTTCAACCCTTCTCAATTTACTTCTTGCACATCTATATGGGAAAAGCAGTAATTTGCTGGGGTTTGTTCCATTTTTCAACAAAGAATATTGACATGGGGGTGTCTTACATTTCCTCTGTATTCTGCATTGTTTATGTTGAGAACTAGGAAGGGGATAAAAACCCTGACTAGTTTATTTGTGGACACTAATCCATACCTGAAGCAGAAAATAAGCATGTGTCAGAGAACTTAAACTCTATATTTTACTTCTATTTTCACTGATGATACATTTTGCAGGCTCTTGCTTTCTGTCTGGTATGGATTTCAGTGTTATAAATTGATCTCAACTACATGGTAAGGTCCCACTATTAGATACAGAGTATCCTCCTCTGCTTCTGACAGAGAACAAAATTATATTTCATTCTGTGTTTCATTTTAATGAATTCTTYATGAATTTTTGGTTATTTCATCTTTAGTACAGTACAATATTTTCTCTTGAATTTCATTACGTTCTTTTGAATAATTTATTAATATGTGTGTAAGTAGATATAGTTCTATTGAGGCTTACTGAAGTCACTAAGAATACTGGCCCATTTTCATCATGTTCTTTTTTTTTTTCTTCTCACTTTTTTCATTTCTGCTTTGCAACCATAGGGCAATACTTTATAATACGGAATTTCTTCTTTCATTTAATTTCTTCTTCATTCTGTCTTATTCTCTCACATGCTATAATTGCTTTCTTTTAAGAATGAACCAATCTCACTATAGGATTTATTTTCTCCATCATGAAAGACAGGCATATAATACAGCAATAGTCTTGGACTACACGTATAAAACAGTGCATAATAACATCCTTTCTTTAAAATCTTATTTAATTATCCTAGAAGAAATAAAATATCAATTTAATGTTATCCAGTTCTGTAAAAAATAGAAATGCCATCAACTAGTTCATTTTCTAGTTCTGTAAAAATAATTTTATAATTTGATCTTCCAGTTATTAAAACTGAAAGACTTTTCCATGCCATTTGTGTTAAAAACAATCTTGGGTAATTTTTAAGTGATACAAGAAGGACACGATATTCCTTTTTACCTGTACAGAAACATATAAAATAATCTCCTTAACCTAAACAATCTACATGGTTACCAGGACTATCCTAAACCATAATAGAAATAGGACATTATTTATCAGTGTTAAATGATTTTGATAAATTGTCATAAATATATGAGACAAAGATTTCTTCACTTAGACAATAGGAATACGATAATAAAGCATGATTGTTATTCCTGGAAAAACATGCTGAAGGAAAAGTCAACCACCATTCTGTCTGACTAATAATATAGCACATAGACATGCCCAGTCAAGTGAAAATGCATCTCTCGTATACATGTAGCAGAAATTATGACAGAAAATAAGGAGGGGGAATATCTCTGATTCTTTTTAATCACTGTGTTTATGTTGTGAAAGTCACAAGCATCTTATCTTTCTGCATTTCTTAAGGAATTCATGACCAGTTGGTATTAACGGGCCTCATATTCACCTCAGGTCATTAGTTCTTTCCATCATTTATTATTCTTCAGGAAATGCACTGAATTGTGAGCATTACTGCTTAATTGATACAATATCTGACATTATTAAAAGCTCCTGTACATACAGCTCTAAATCCACACAGGATTCTCCAAATCTCTTCTCTCTTCTGTGATTTACTTGATAATCAGAGCCCTCCTAGTCAGTATAATGAAGCAGTTGCTCTGCCAAGCTCTTGGAATACCTTAGCATCAGGTTTCAGGAATATTGCTGGTGTGAAAGCTACCGTATTTTAGTTGTTGGGACAATTATATTGTCTATTTGTTAGATGTATTCAGCTTTTTTGTACTAGTTAAGCATGTGACTAGGTTGTTTTTCACACTGTAGCTGCAAATATAAAATCATTCAGCAGTCAGAGATTCAAAACAGTTTAAACAGAAAGAATTAGTGAAACAGAAGTGAAACATTGCGTTTAGTAATAAAAATCCCTGTGTTATTTTGTAAAACACCAAAACAATTAGATATTCATGTGTCTTTCTGAACAATAGTCACAATTAAATAGAATGGGAAAGGTTATGTATTACTTTGGAGCTTAACTAGAAAAATAAGCAAAATAAAATAAAATAAAATAATAAAATAAAATAAAATAATAGAAATAGAAAATTACAGAAATACTGTACAGTAGAAATGCTGGTAGTACTAGAAAAATGTGTTGGAGGAGTTTATCCATTTTCACAAGTCATTTTAGACAGCCCTCATGGAAATAACTTACAAATTTAAAAGAAACTACCAATCTATAGAAATAGAATATGATCCTATAAAAATCAATCCAAAAAATATGGCATTTACTAAAAGAATGATTTCTTTTCTATTATGGTTTTATTTGTCCCATAGAATTCTACAACCAGAATAATTCCTATTAAAATCTAGTGGGTGATTCAGACAAAGGGTATTTAGTTCAGCAGGAATCTTCCATAAAGACAGTACTAATACTTTTTCTGCAAATGTAAGTTCTTGTTGCTCCAACATTCACTTTCAGGTTCTAAGCACAATCGGAAAACACTTTTATTTTATTATGTACTTCAATAGCAGCAAAATCAAGTCTTAAATCTGGAAGTTAGTTGATAGCTGCTCTGTAACTGATGCAGAGGTGTTCACCTTTTCTTCGTTGGTGCTTCCCATCTTTCAGGGAAAAAAAAAAAACCTCAGAAATATCTTTGCCATCCTCCCAGGGACTTTATAAGAACTGCATTATAAAATGTCCTAAAATTAATGCTGCTTGAAGGAGAAAAAATGAAAGAAGTGATGAAGCTTGATCGCCCAGGATTTTAAAGCAGTTTGTACTTTGGGCATAGCGTAAGAAATTTTACTTAAGGAACAGTCCCACACTGTCACAGTAATAGCAACTGAAGCGTTTCAATAGATCCCTCATCTGTATCACTGAATTATTTGATTCCATCTTGTTCTTCCCAGCTGACATGGAAGAAAAACTATTTCTCTGGAGGTGTCAGCAGAGCTGCCAGTGCTGCAGCACCGACTGCAGCAGGAGCCAGCTGGAAGCTGAATCCTGGGTCCACAATCCATGTTCCCTCCCCTGTACAGTTCACTCCTCCCAGCTTTTTTCTGCCTGGCTGCATCAGACTGAAGGTAGAAGTTAGGCACACCCAGCTAGGACACCACCCAAAAAGACCTCATTTGGACTACCTTTGTGCCCTGAGAGGAAGCAGGCGATGGGGAGGAACCTTCTCCAGTTTTCACCTCCATTTGTTCTGAGAACCGGACGTTTTCTTTGATTCCTCAGCAGAAGAACATGGCACTTCCCCTAACACAGCTTTGTGGCACAAGTCGTAATTCTAGTGTGAGGGATGATCTCAGAGGCTAGTGCTGAACTATAATTTCACATTATCTAAGGATCGTTCCTCTACACTGTACCTCAACAAGTGTCATTGCAGTCTTAATTCTGTGCTTTCTGGAGAAAGTCCAAAACACTCATTGTAAAATATTATGTTGTATTGTTCTAAAGCATTGGGCAGTTAAGCATAAATGGATATCCTAGTGAATGTTTTAAGTGAGAAGATATGCATAAACCACTTCTTGGCTCCTCACTAAGTTCCTGAAGAATTAGAAAGCTTGCAGTTCCATGTTCATCCTGTCCTGCCATTCATATGAATTTGCATCTTTTTCCTCTGCATACTTTAATCTCTGGAGTTACCAAATTTTGTGGCACTTCTGAGATGACATTTACCACTGGAGAAGAAAACTAAAATAATGAAGCAGTTGTAAAAGAGGCAGCGATAAAATAAATTATGTCTCCTTGTAAACGTATATGTTTTTCTCCTCCTTTCAGTGCTCCCTTTTCTCCACTATATTTCCCCATATTCTACCTTTTCCTGCCCAATCACCTTAAATTTATTGTCGTCTCTGCAATTTCCCTTTTCACATGCAGAACTCCTAGAGAACTGCTAAGTAATTTAATTCAGGATAGCTTCATTTCACTGAAAGTGAAATATCACTACTGATATTTAATAAGGGTAGAAGTGTACGTGACAATAACAGCATCTCACAAGAATATGAAATGCTTAACTAAGCTTCTTAATGCTATAAAACTTAAGACAATAGTATAAGGATGGGCAACTTCATTAAACATTTTCCTGTGATACCTTGAGTTATATGTCAAATCTATCACAAAAACTACAGTTTCAAGTATATAAATCCTACAGAAATAATCAATTTTTAAAAATGATTCTTGAGATAAGATTAATATGTGTTTTAAAAAGCAATAAAACTAAAACCTGAGCTAAACTAAGGGTTCCAAAATTTTGCTATGGAATCTACTTCAAAGTAGTACAAAAAACTTGCAAATCATTTGAGTGTATCTTTCTAAGGCTGTATTCAGGCGAGAAGCTGCTGCCACTAACTGAAGTCTAGCATGGGGAACTCCTGATTTAGACTATACATATGATTATTTTTTGTGGGTAGGCACCTAAGGTAAAGAACAGACATGTAGTTTGGAACAAAAATGGAGCAACTGGTCAAATTAGCTTTTAAAAATATATCACATATAGGGGTTACCTGCTGATCAATTAAAAATGGCTTTAAAAGTCTCACAAAAATATGCTAGGTTATTAGTGTAGTTCAGGCTAATAGCAGGTTAATCAACTGTTACAATTTTATAATAATATTTCACCTTTAATTTTAGATGTTGGGCCACGTATTGTAATCATTTACCTTTACACTGTGAAGATACAGTATCTAAAGCGTATTATGTGCAGACCTCCCTGAACAATTCTTAAGTGGTCATGTCAAATGGTAATACTTTAAATACTAAAGTAGAACCTCCGTGGCTGTTGGTTGTTATATTGTCTTATCTCTTTGATGAGTCTCTCTGGTGGATATCCAAACCTTACTGTGCATAGATACAGTGAAATGTCACTAGGCAAGGTATTTTGATTGAGTATTTTAAGGTCTGTTAAACTTTGGATATTGTACCTTCATGCTTCTTTAATTTTAAAAACATTCTTTTGATGGGTCTTCCTATTCTTTCGGTGTCACAGCATTTACATGACTCTCAAAATCAAGCTTTGTTTAATTCCCTGTTCAGAAAGCTTTTCCATAAGCAGTATTGAAAATTACTTTTCTTTCTAAGACCAAGACAAGTTTGAGGTTTGAATGACTGTAACAGCCTCTTCTTCTTTTTTCATCATCTCTTTCATACTTTTCATGTGTTTATTTGGGGTTTTTTATATATGTAGGAACTGTATTGAGAAAATCCAAATTCAAGATTGCTTGTACGGGAAAAGAACATTTTTTTTTTTTTTTTTCAAAAGCTTTATCAAAGCCTGAACAATTTCTAGTTTCACAACCTGATAAGCTAGAGAAGTTTATACACTCATTTCCCATACAGACTTAATGTAGATAAGCTTATCAATCAAAACCTGAACAAGAACCTTAGTATCCCTTCCATGACTGATATAGGCTCTTCCAGCTTGTCTTGTCCATCCTCCCTTGAGCATAATTTTGGAATGCAAACAGGAGGAGATGAAGTATTGCAGCTTCTTCCTCTTTTTCAGTTCTTCCTCAGCCTTTGATCATTTCAAATTGAGTTTTAAGACTTGACTTTTCCTCTGGTTGATATATTCCTCCCACATCACAAAAGCCCCCACGATGGCCCTGTATCTTAATTTTAATTTTCCTCCACCTTTTCTAAAAAAACCAACCAAACAAACAATCAAACAAGAAACCTGCAAAAGACCAAGCTAATTAAACTGCTGAGTTCCAAGGATAAGCTTGTGCTTTCACAAATTTGTAAGGTCAACATTTAAAAAACAGCTCTTAAAAGTAATGTAAGTTTGTTGGGTTTTTTTTAAGTTATTTGTACCTGCAACTTTCTAAGCAAAATTACTCCTGGATACAAACAATATAGCTTAACAACTAAATTTGAAATTCAGGAGGCTTGCTGGGACCTGTTTGAAACGCTGGCACATAATAGCTTCTCCTTTCATAATTGTTGCTTTGCTACAAGTAGTTAACTCATTACTTTGTAAAGCACTTCAAGCTACTTAGAATATGAGAGGTGCCCTACAAAAATAAATTACAATGTATTCTCTTCTGATCTTTTCTCTTTCTTTTTTATTCTGTTTTAGCCTATCCACTTGATAATGATCTGTCTGAGATGATCTTCATAATTTCAAAGCATTTTGGGTTTTGCACCACATTCTGCAAAAATGTGGAATCTCTGGAAGCTGTAGTGTCATAACTCAGAAAGAAGTCATTGTGGGAGTGTATTAGATCTTTATATTAATTTTTTTCTTTGGCTGATGATACTTTATTTTCTATCACATCAGATGTTTTAAAAATGCTCTCTGGGTGGGGAACAAATTAATTCCTTGTACTTCAAATGCATACAGCTCTGTGATACTGATATAAGGCAAGATGAACTGATGCTTCTGCCAAAACAAATGTTTGAGTCATAAATGCTTCAGGTTATGGTCTGTTGCTTTTTCTTGAAAGGAAGACATGAATTTTATCAAATATAAATTTTCCTCTATTATCGTTCTGTTCTACCTCAAGAAAATCTGTTGTTTCCTTTCTATGTATGATTCATTTTCAAAAGCTTTAATGCATACCTTTATCAAGTGTGTATATGATGATGGAAAGCAAAACAGACTGCAAAAAGAATGGATTTGTGTATTAAAGTTCCAGAATATGAAAATGAGAATTGCCTTCATTTAAAGGCAAATAGTTTATGTTCTGCCCCCCAGCCTTACAACTTATCCATGCCTTTCAAACATAAATGATACACTCATAGTCAGCAACAAGTTATTCAACATTCTGCAGAAGTGAAAATTCTGTGTGAAATTCTGTTCTTTCCTGAAATATAGCAGGTCAAGCTAAAGGACTGTGACTTCTTTCTGGTCTTAAACATCTGGGGGTGGGGTTGTGTATATATATATATATAGCCACATATATTTGTTTATATGTATATCTCGTACATTTTGTCACTTTCTTCCTCAGCAAGCTAAACATTTTGGAAGATAAACTCTACTAATTTATGTATCTCTATTTCCCTGAAGCAGGCAGGAAAAAGTAAAGTAGTTTCAAGAGGAGAATGTAGCAAAACAGATGCTTCTTCCCACTGTCCCTGGACCTACTCCACCTCTTCTAACCTGCTCATTGTTCCAACAGTAGGAATTTGGGGATATGTATACTCATTGTTAGGAATAAATGTCCAAGCACACAACTGAGTTTATGTTTTAATTCCTGACTGGTTCACATTACAGCTATGCTGTTTATTGACGAGAGTAAAGCCTAGAGAATTTTGGCTCCACAGTAATTACTAGTTTATAAGTAAGTATTCATAGAAGGTGGTTTTGTTTAACATGCATGATTTTTTTAGAAGTAAAGAAAGAAACTATATAAGGCTCCTTCTCCTCTTTTATCTTGGCTTTTTCAAATAAATTTTAAGCTCCATTAGTAGAAGAATCAGCTTTTCTGTAGAGGATGTTCTCGTCACACTCACACCTGTATTTCTGTAACTGTGAAAGACACAATCTTTTTACACTTTTATCTAGTGTAATTTGTATTCACAGATACTTCTATGGCAATTTCAGATATTTATATAAAAAAGAAGAAATGAGAGATGCGTAAAAGTTACCTTTCTTTTTTAAAATAACTTTTATGTTCACTTATATGTGGTAACCACCCAGAATATTTTGCTTACTGCATGTCTACCAAAAAGAAGTGGAAAATTAAATGATACTTACTCTGTGAGTTCTTTTGCATATTAATTGTGGGGAAAAGTGTGGAAATTAGTCTTCCATTCTCTAAGATTTGAATTAATAATAGATTTAATAGTTTAATTGAATAATTGATGATTTGTACCTATGAATATACTGTTCAGAACATAATGTTCTTTGCACTCTGGACACATTATTCAGCTTTAGCACAGAAATAGATAAATAGTGTTAAACAGTTTCTAACTATTTTGGTCACTATTAAAGCATACATATCACTTTTTTTTCTTGAATTATAATAATAGTTTTAGTATTTTTACACAATTACCTTTGTTTCTGTCTTTTTTAATATTGACCAAATAAATAGTTAATGTARGTATGATAAGACAGAGAAAAAAAATCACAAATTCTTCAAGCTAATGAATTCATTCTTATTTCTTTCAGCCCTCACGTCCTATTGTCTATATTCCACCAGAGAATACAGAAAAATATTGAGCATGTTGCAAAAATCCAACAAGAAGCACTCTGAAAAATGAAAATGTAAAAACTATCCCTTTGTCAACCCAAGATGGTATTAGCTAATAAAAGCATGCAACCATTTTAGCTGGTCACGGAAGATCTTAATTTTTATTATGAAAAATACAAGTGCTTATGAGCTTCATTTTAAAAATTGAAAAGGCACAACTGACATACGAATAATTGGAAGAACTTGAAGACAATATTTTATATTGCTGTTATATTGTACGGGTTGAAAGTAATGAAGACATCAATCCTGCAAATGTGACTATGTTTCTCAAGGCCACTGTCACCAGCATTAGCCTAAACTTATTACGGCACTCGCTGGTATGTCAGTTACTCCTTTTTTCAGCCTGAGGGTTTTCCCTTTTAAGGGAAAGAAGCCGATCTGCAGCAATCAAGACAAGTGTTATTTTATGCAATCAAAGCCACAAGATTATTCCACACTGTCTTGTGGTGAACAGTACTTTTTAATAAGTCAATTATTTTATATGGAAATGAACACTGCAAGTGGAACCCACACAAGGAACTTAAACATTCTGYCTCAGTGAATTCATTAGAAGGTGGGATGGTAGTGAGTATACTTTTAGCTAGGAGTTTTCTCTTGCCTATTAATTTTCAAGATAATAGTAGAGAAACACAAACATGCTCTAGAGCCTCACTCCAAATCAAATCACTCTAAATCAAATCACCATTATTTTCTTTGCCTCAAAAGACCATAGCCTGAGAATGATGAGTGACTCTGTAGATGCCTCTATACCTGTCTCTACTTTGAGCTTTCAAGGAATTGGAAAGAAGTAAGATTCATATATTAGGAGTTCAGCAATCACAATCAGACAAACATTCCAATTGCAATAGGAGCTATAAAAGATGACCTTTGCTAAAAAAAAAAATCATAATTTAATAAAACTGCAGCAAAAATACTGCAAAAAAGCAGTATAAGAAAGGAAAGGAAGTCAAGTTAACAGCAATAAGATGATGAAATAGTTTAGACTTTCAGTTTAGAAAATTTAGGATTTGTCAGCTGAGGCTGAATATGGGACCTTGAACACCAGATCACAAGCCGCTACCATATGACCTGAAGGAGTGATATTTTCAGTTGTTACAGCTTGGATATTACTATTCTTTCTCTGTAGCCAGTAAAAGTGATTATAATCTACTGATTATAAATAATCTTGTTAAAATTACACCTGAAGGAACAAAAGAATAGTTGCTTGATTGTCAAAAAGATAAAATCATTAGTAAAATATCCAAAGGAATAAAAAAGAATAGAGTAGTAAGTCAGAAGCAATGTATCTGTSTCTTGATCTCTGAACATGGATTCCTTCCATCTAGTCTTCCAATTGTTTCATACAAGCCTTGAGAAAAGAGGTCAAACTTCTGTATTATAATACGAATACTGTCCACCTAGCATTTTATCATATTGATATACTTCCAGATCTCTTTCTCAATACATTATYTGAGTTATTATTTAGAAGCTAAATACTAGCGATGCAGTTAATCACTTTTAAGCCTTGCACATGCAGCAGGTATTTTTTCCCTGGATGCAGAGAAAGTGGACAGAAATCCTCTTAGGCATTAAAATCAAAGAGAAAATCCATTCTGCTCCTCAGGTAATTAGCCTGAAGAAAATCTCCAGGGTCTGGTTAACTGATCTGAAGGCTCTCTTTTTAGGTTAAATCTTACTGCTGTCATGCACATGGTTTGCTCATCTAGCAAAAATTAAGTAAGCATTGGAGAAAGGGAGCCGATCAAGAGAACTGACGTTGTTTGTGATTGTCATGTATCTAAACCACAACATAGGAAAGTTAATTATTATGTTTGAAAAGTAAAGAAGTTCAAGCAAAGACTACATACTATGAAAAAGCACCRTGTTCCAAGAAAAACAATTAATATCTATGTCTATGGTCAACGGGTCTGATCTGCAAAAAATTGGATAGAACAGAAAACTAGCAGTGAAGTACATAGTTGTTAATCTTTACATTACGACAGTCCTCAAGAAACAGCTGAGGACACAGTTGAAATATGCTGCTTAGTGTTGATTTGCTCTTCCAACTAGCTGTGGTTTGAAAAACTGACTTAGACCAGTGCATTTGAAAACGCTTCGTTTTCGAAAGCATCCCAGCCTGAAGAGGTGAACCATATCTCAGAATGTTATTGTTATGTTCTCCTTCCCCATCACGTTTATCACTAGTGTTATCTCTCTGGAATCATCTAGCTAGGTAGTGTTAGAGACATGAATGTTATTCCAGATGGAAAGGGGAACTGATGGTGGGTTTAGATCATCCTTTTCATTTACAGAAAGTGTACAAAGTCTTGTTTCTTTGGATATAGGATTATCGAAACATGAAGGATAGTCCTTTTGCTTACAGTTCCATCTGCCCTCAGCTTCGAACGTGTGTTATTAGAGTCCTTGTCAGGGCCATGCTCCCACCGCTTTTTCAGGCTGCAGCTTGTGATTGTTTGCCACCTTGTCTCAGTTTCTCTGCTCTTTCCTGCTTCTTTCACACAGCCAAACCTTTACACAAAAATAACTAACAGCAGTCATTGCCCAGCCTGCTTTTGTGTTTTGGGGGGGAACTTATGCTTGGCATTGAGTAAGAGAACACTATAATTTCTAGAAAGCGTAACCATTTCCTACAAATTCTTTAAAGGAACTGTGGAGGTTATACCTTCTAGGTTAAATGACTTTTAAACTAAATCAGCAAAATAGGTGTTAGCATTGTTATTTTCATTTCCATTTGGGTTTTGCTGCTTTAATTTTTTGAAAGAAGCAAAAGATTAAGCTACAATCTGTATATAGTGTTTCTTATTAAAAAAAAACCACAAGAAAGGAGTGTCTCATTTTTCATACTAAAGAAAAAATAAATATTTTTCCTAATTTTAAGAAAGTATACCATGAACCTCAGCTTTCTTTAATATATTTGATCATATTTTCACCAAACATCTTGTTTTTATCAACAATAATCAGCTTGTATGATTATACATGGAAATTAAGTGAAAATGTTTCTATACGAACCAGTCTACACTAAAATTGTATATGAGCCTTCTCATAAGGTTTTATATATAAAAAAATAAAAATCTCAGTTCAGTCTTTAATTCTTATAAAAGGCATCAAAGATTTCCATGTTCAGATTCTACCTTGTCAGCAAAACATGTCAGTTGTCACTGGATTGTAATTCATTACAAATAAAAAACTAATCTGCAAGTAGGTGATAATGAGATCCATTTATGATGCATTTGGATTAGTTTTGGGATTTTGAATGGCTCCAGTTGACATGAAGAAGTCCTCTTCAAGGGACTGTGCTAGGATCACTAAATACTTTCCTTTTCATATGTTTTATCTGTGAAAATCAAGACAATCTCCTTCCTTACTGGCCCAAAATATGGCCATGGAGTTTGCCTTTGCTGAAGAACCTTTACAATCCTGAATTATATCACATCTGTTAATTATAAAAAAGTRCCTGATATACTTCTTGTTTACATCAATGCGATCAATTTGACAAGAACATTCCCATTTTTTTTTTAATTATTTGATTTGAAATGGCTATAACACTCTGTTAAAACTGAGCCAGATTAAAAACCGTTTCTTCCTGATGGCGCCTTAGCATTCATAAAACTCAAGGAAAGCTATGCTTGCTGTAAGCCTTTACTGAGGGAATAAAAATTTAAAATAAAGTCAATGCCAAACATGATTACAAGAAGTATAGATCAATACAAGTCTTACCATTTTTTTCTAATTTATAATTGAGTATCCTCTAAAAGCTTTGTTCTGCCATGAATTATTTTTACAGTGAAGTTTCACTGTGGCTGTTGATAGTTTATGACCTTCTAAATACTGTGAAAGCATCATAAACAATGTGTCATATACACACGTTGAAAATAACAGAGAAGGATCGTGTACTTTATCATTCAACCCCTGAGGCACCTGGAAATTGTACAGACTGAAGAAAAAAGCTGAGAGTATGGAAACAAACGAATCTCCATCTATCTACAGGAATGTCATTTTTCATAACCTTCATTACAAATCACTTCTGCATGGAATTCTGAAGGAAGGGCTCAGCACTGCCAAATATTTGTGTGGTTTTTTGTGACTAAGGAAAACAAATTATTAATCTTAATGAAACACCTGATAACTTTTTGAATCAGAACCAAAAGAAAAACACCTGTCATTTTACAAACCCATATCAAAACCTATGTGATTCAGACAACGATTTTGCTCTTATTTGTCTGCTTGAGTGCCACACCAGAAGCTTCAAGGCCACACACAATTGGATAAAATGCCAAAGATTTTTGGATGAATCAAGTCATAGCATGTATCTAGAGAAGAAGGAGGAAATTYGGACATATTTGCCAGTTGTTTGGATGGGAACAGAATTGGGAGATGGTGTTGCACCAGAAGTCCAGCCTTTCCGTTTGGGTAAGCATTCAGATGCTACAATACACAGGACACTGTTCCATGTGTCAGATGAAGCAAGAGATAATTTGCTTTTTACATGTCTGTGCTCCATCTGAACCACAGACTACAGTTAAATGAGCACTTAATTTTTTTGTGCTATGCCTAAACAGATTAACCGATTTATAATAAATACATTGTTTGATTGCTTTGTATTGAACTCATTTGCTGGCATTTTGTGGGACAAATGCTACATAAGTTGAGTGCAGGCAGAAGAATCTGGTTCAGAAAATTTTGGGGAACTGTAATATGGTAGCCTCGATGCAACTTTTCATGAGATCATAAGTCCTATTTGTCAGTCTTCATTGGGTTTCCCCTGATAAAATTTCTGTTTTCTAATTTGATTCTTCCCTGTGAACAACTGTACTTGTTCAAAACATGCACTCCTTCTCAAATTAATAACTTCAAAAACTTTTAGAGGATTTGGAATTTCACTGATTATAAGGGCACTACTAGTCCTCCTCTAACTTTKCTTCTGGCATTTAGTTTTATTCTTGGTAAAGGTTTCTAACTACTGTTTTTATTTTCAGCCAGCCACTGAAAAATATTTTAGAAGGGGATTTTTTACAACTGTTAATATATACCATTAACAGGTTGCAGAAATGGGCTGACATTCTCATGAAGTTCAATATCCAATGATATCCATGAAATTCTGCAAAAGGAAATGCAAAGTCCTGCACCTGRGGAGGGATAGGCACAGGCACCGACACAGGATGGGGGCCAACAGACTGGAAAGCAGCTCTGCAAAGAAGGGTCTGGGGGTCCTGGTGGACAAGAAGTTGAAAATAAGCCAGCAACGTGCCCTTGTGGCAAAGGCAGCCAACAGCATCCTGGACTGCATTAGGAAGAACATCATCAGCTCAAGGTCAAGGGAGGTGATCCTTCCCCTCTACTCAACACTGGTGAGACACATCTGGAGTTCTGGGTCCTGTTCTGGGCTCCCCAGTAAAAGAAGGACATGGACTTACTGGAACAAGTCCAGCAAAGGGCCATGAAGATGGTTAAGGGATCTGTCATATGAGGAGAGGCTGAGAGAGCTGGGRCTGTTCAGCCTGGAGAAGAGAAGGCTCAAGGGGGTCTTATCCTTGTTTATCTGATGGGCAGCGATAAAGAGGAYAGAGCCAGACTTTTCTTTAGTGGTACCAGTGAAAGGACAAGAGGCAATGGCACGAAGTGGAATATAGGAAACTCCACCTAAACATAAGAAAGAAATAAGACATTTTTTTCCTGTTGGACAGTTGAACACTTGAACAGGTTGCCCAGAGAAGTTGTGGAGTCTCTATCCTTGGAGGTATTAAAAATGCAATGGGACACAGCCATGAGCAACCTGTTGTAGTTGACCATCCTTTGAGCAGGGTGTTCAACTAGATGGTCTCAAGAGATACCTTCCAACCTTGACCATGATTCTGTGATCATACAAGCAGAGTGACTTTTGGCAGTATAATACATTATTGCTTTCTGCTGTCTTAAGTAGTTAAGGCTTATGCAAATACTTGATTCCATACCAAGGAATGGGCTTTATTAATTAATATTATTAATTAAATCATTAAACACCAGAACTATGCTAGATAAGGTTTAATCACCTAGGCATGTCACGTAGCTGTGTTTAATACCAAATAATTAGAATTGGTTGAAATATTTTCCTAAAATTTTCTGTTTCACTGAGGCCAGCCATTCCTCAGAAACACAACTTTTGAAAAAGCATTTGCTGGGGAATCTTCATCTGGGAGGGCTAGAAAAAAGGAAAGCAGGGAGAAAAAAGCAAGAGGGATGATTAAACTTGCTAACATTTTAACAAGAARAAAATCAAATACAGAAACACACAGAAAGAGAGACAACATAGTTAGTGGTCTGTGGAGAAGATGACCAACAGGAACAGTCTGGTTTGGTGTGATTTTTGGATGAAAAAATGTTCTCACACAAGCAGAAACTTTTGTCTCAACATGCAAGCTTCTTACCCACCAACCTAAAACAAATATTTGTGTCTCTCCTTTGTTATATATCAGTTTTTATAAAATTCCAGAAGACATGTTTGAATTCCAGTACAGAATTAAAGAAATTTCAGCACTGCAGCATTTGTAATCTTGCCATCTTAATCACTTTTGATTTGCCAGTAATTCATATTTGAAAGAAAGTAAAAATAACTTTAAAAAAAGGATAATAAGACTTCTATGTGATCTTTATTTATAAACTTGCATGCAARGAAGCTTTGGGCCAACACCTCTAAGCCATGAATATGAGCAAGTAAAGGCATGATTCCTAGGTCAGAACAGTATGCAAAAAGCAGTTTGAGGGCATATATGCCTATTTACATAATTAGATATGAGTTAGACTGAGATAACCATTCAGTAATTATACATACAGAAGAAATGTTTGCTGCAGAAAAGCAAAAACCTATGTTGTGTATCCAATACAGAGGTTGTTATGATAATAACTTAATGGAATAATAGCTATAATGTCAGGCTCTTACATATCACCTTTTGTCGCTAGGTATCAAAGTGACTTACAAGAAGGCTGAGTTATTCTCCCTTTTCATTCAATAATCTACTGCTGATGCTAAGAAAAAAATGCAAAGGGATCTCTAAACCTGAACCAGATGCAGGTAAATCTGGACAACTGACCAGTGTTAGGACTGTTTTCGAATGTCAGCTAGTACAGCTGCATGAGGTTTACTGTACTACATGGACCTACTGGGTCTCCACCACCTTCTAGTCTCATGCACAAGGCAGGATGTGCTGCACAGTTGGTAAGTGGATGCCCCAAGTGCAGTCCTCCATGCACTACCACACCACATAGCTGATGCTGTCTTCCTGCTCTTACGTAACAACAAAAGAAACTTAATTCTTTCATAATGAGCTGAAAATATTGGAGAAAATTGAAAAAGGTGGTGTGTCCACTAAGTAAAGCACTAAATGCAGACACTTTTGCTTATGATGCTATGAAACAACCCAGTTTAGGATTTGGATCTCTCCAGCTTATCAGAGTTGATGAAACAGAGTTAATTAAAACATGTTTCATCACTGCACAAGTTACTTATCGGGAGAAGAACAGATTCATTCTCCAAAGGCAAATTACTTCATTTGTGATTCTCCAAGTTCTACTTAAATTTGAAGGCCCAGATTTAAAGTAAGTATCTTTGGATCTTAATGGTATATTTTTTCAGATTTTTACAGAATAATTTATTGCCACAGTATCTTTTGCATACAAAAGTATAAATGGGTTCAAAAGGACAGGTTGATTGTTGGCTACTAATGCAGTGATCTAGAAGCAACCCTTTGAGTCAGGATGGCTCTGCCCCATTTATTGCCAGAAAACAAGTAAGTWAAAAAGGAGACAGTGTATTTTAGAGTTACCCTGTCTTTTACAGTCTGTTCCTATGACTGACCACTGTCTAAAGCAGAATTACTGATCTGATCCAGCACAGATGTTCTTACGTTATGTTGAAAATAAATTAGATTACCTGTCCTCTTTTTTTTCCCCAGCTTCTTGCAGTCAGACTTCTAACTGAGACAGTTTACCACAGGGCTTGCAGCCAATGTTCTGGATGTAGCAGGCTATAACATCTACTCTGTTTATGCAACCCAACCTTGTTTAGCCTACACTTCACAAAGTGAATTCTAAATTTTAACAAAGTTAAGAATACAGTATACGCTATCTAATTAGGAGAAAGGGGTTTTTTTAATTATTCATTCCTGCCAACTCTGTTTTGTTCCTTCAATTACAAAATTCCTCCCTCCTGGAGAACTGGAATTCCCCTCAGTTAGAAAGGTACTTTCAAGAATACCAAAAGCAAAAAATATTACTTGCTTTTGAGGTATGCAATAGCAAATGCCAGATGTAAATCTATGCATTTTGTCTAGTACGTGACTGATTAATGAAATATGTCCTTATATTTTATTAAAGTAATCAAGCAGAAACCCTGAAACTGAATCTTTGCGTTTCAAAAGATCATAACAAACAGTCTTTGAACTCAGGAGAAACAAGTAACGCTAGTGGTGTTGTATCCATACCCATGATGGTCTGGGGATATAAGCAAGGCAAGGTTTGGAGGGAAAGGTAATCTTTGAAAAGATGAACTATTATAGTTGSAGAAAAATAAAACAAGCTTTCTTTCCCACAAAAATTCCATTAGCCATTATTTGGAATATATTACTGAAGGTTTAATTGGCATAGAAAGACAGGATTTTTGGAATTTCAGCATTTCTAAATTAGCTGCTCTATTATGAGACTTCCTGTTGARAGAAGGGTGAAGATGTCTACAAGCAGAAAAATTACAATCTGGCATAATATTAAAATCCATGTTAGTGTAGTGTAACCTTGGAAAAACTCTCCAGAATTTATAAAATTTAAGAAGAATTTAAGTTTTTTCTGATTTTTTTTATTATAGAAGAGACTTTCTGTGAACAGTTCCCTGCTTTAGGAATTACCTCTTATAGGATCTTAGGATCACAGGATAARCCACTTCAAAAGGCACGTCAGAAGGTCTCTAATCCCACCTCCTGTTTCAAATGGGTCAGCTATKAGATCAGAACAGGTTGCTCAGGGTTTTATCCTGCCAGGTCTTGAAAACCTCCAAGGATGGAGATTGCATAACCTCTCTGGGCAACCTCTTCAGATGTCTGACTAACTAATAACAAAAAAGATGTTCCTTATATCCAGTGTGAATCTCATTTCAATGTTCGTTGTCTCTCGTCCTCCCACCATACACCATTGTGAAGAGCCTGACACCATCTTCTTGATAATCTCCTCATAGGCTGGGCAGGCTGCTGTTAGGTTCCCCTCCGAGATCTTCTCTTCTGCAGGCTGGACAAGCATTGAGACCAATGGGATTTTTACCTTAGATTTTTATGAATAGCGATATCACTGGGCAGTGTTTTTCCTGGAAAATAATTTGGTTGCTCACACATGCCGCCATTTAAAACATTGTAGCCAGAGTGTGGGACAAGATGTCAAAGACTGTCTAAAATTTCAGAGAAACAAATAAGTAAGTTGTATCATAATAATTCTTTGGTATATCAGCTGACAAAATGACCTGGTTTTACCGAAACCTAATATTTATCTGATTTTGTATCTATTTGTTTCTGGCTCTCATGGTCTGAATGCTCTTCCAGAAACAATAGTTCTATGGACTCCTATAATATGTACTAATGTGGGATAGGAACTCCTAACAGTTTCACTGTCCTTAAAACTCTTTAAATGCCCCAGAAAATGAAAATCTGTAAATCAGTGTATCCATGTCTGGTTTACTTATGTTATAGCATATGGGCAAAATTCTGAATGGTGCACTGAAGATTAAAGAGGGTATTATCTAAGTAAAGGTGTTGGAGGAAAGCATAATAAAATTAATAGTGTCACAAGGATACAACTGAAGTCTGGTTTTGGCAGTATAATGCCTCACCTCATTGCATGGAGCATGTTGCTAGTAAATCAGTTCTGTCTAGAAGACAAATTAGTTTTCTATCCCAAAAATGAGCTAGAAGGAAAAACAGGCAGAAAAGAGAGAAAAAGAAATTAATGTTGCCCCAACTTTTAGTAGATTCAAAATACATTTTTCATTCTTGATCATTATTATTCCCATTAAAAGCAATTATAATACATCCTATTGCAATTTCATGGCACATTGCCAAGTTCCAGCATTTTCATTACCATGGTAAATTGCCAAATATTTAGAAACGGTAATCTGAAAACTGAGGAAAGGAGATGATGAGATATTTGCATTTCAGCTGTTTAGAAACATGCAAAGTGACAGTGTTGTGTAGTTTGAAGTTTAGAAAGTACCTTTGGAAAAAGCAATTCATTTCCATTTTAAAGGTATCCTCTGAGTAAGTAGCATCATTACTATGTTATACTTAGAATAAAAAAAATCAGATGGTTCTGTAAGAGTTGTTCTCACTATTCTTTCCTCTGACCTTTTTCCTGTTCTGGTTGTGAAAGGAATTCCTTTCCCAAAGTGACAAATTAATGGCAATAACTTTGGCACTTTACACTATACTAAGTGTATGCTGCTTCTTGCTAGATTTCACACACTTACTATTTCATCTATCATTAAACACAGGTACAACTTTCTGTTCTGAATGCCAAAAACCCAAACAAAAACAACGGGAATGGACTGAGTGGCAAAAAGTAGATTATTTTTTTAATCTGTAATGTGTTTGAAAGCTGTTGTTCCAAAGATTCACAGTGTGGTTATGGAATTTGCATTTGAAGTCACTTTGCAAGTTCAACTAGTATCTCTATTCTATATAAGAATATAAAACTTTTCTATGATCTATCCTACAGGTACACAAGTTAATAAGTGGTCACATTCCTTCYGAGGTAAAATCCATCTGCTGAAGAAATAAGCAAATTATGGCGCATACTCTAATAGYAAACAACAATCCTCTCTGTTTAAGAAGAAAAAATATTCATTGTTTTTCACTCTGAGGACTGATCTGATTGTCTGAAAACACTTCATGATTTCCTCAAATATATTTGTATTCAAATCACAGTTTGTGACTTCTATGCATATTCTATGTGAATAGCATGTACAAATTTGATATCTGAATTTCATATGAGCTAAATCCTGGATTAAATTGGTTTTAAAATAAATTAAAAAAAAAMCCCTTAACTTTTAAAAAATTACATAATATTGTTTCTCTTTTCCAGTTGTCCAAAACACTGCATCACATTTTCTCCTCTTTTTCCCCCCCTCCCCTGCCCTGCCTGGAACTGGAGTTGGGAGATTCAGTTATCTCTCTTTATATGCTTCCTCTGCTAGCATTCTTCTTCTTCCAGCATTAAGCAGGACTACCCCTTAGGATCCTATGGCTGGGAGCCAGTGCTCCTACCTCATCATTAAGTTCTGTTTCTGATCCTTTTAAGGAAGCGCCTTAGTGACAGTAGGCTGGACTGGACCAGAGTAAGAACTCTCTGTATGTGCTACATACTGAACCAGAGTATGAGGATTCTTTCCAGAAACCTGCAAAACCAGCAGGAAAACCTGTCGTAGTCTGACAATCCTTCCTTTAATTGGAATAAATAAATACAGAGCAAAGAAAGCCCTTCTATTTCTAGTCCCTGTTCCATATTACTTCCTTTTCCACATTACAATCCCTTCAAATGCAGCATTTACCTTTCACTCCAGACTAGCAGAAGTGCCAGACACAGTGCTACAGGTACTGCACAGGGAGAACATCTCCACTAAGCAGTGTGGTGGGTTGACCCTGGCTGTATGCCAGGTGTCCACCAAAGCCGCTCTATTACTCCCCCTCCTCAGCTGGACAGGGGAGAGAAAATACAATGAAAGGCTCGTGGGTTGACATAAGGACAGGGAGATCACTCAGCAATTATGGTCACAGGCAGAACAGACTCGACTTGGGAAATTAGTTTAATTTATTACCAATCAAAATCAGAGTAGGATAATGAGAAAATAAAAACTAAATCTTAAAACACCTTCCCCCCACCCCTCCCTTCTTCCCAGGCTTAACTTCACTCCTGAGTTCTCTACCTCCTCCCCCCGAGCGGCACAGGGGGACAGGGAATGGGGGTTGTCTCTGCCGCTCCTTCCTCCTCAGGGGGAGGACTCCTCACACTCTTCCCCTGCTCCAATGTGGGATCCCTCCCACGGGAGACAGTTCTCCATGAACTTCTCCAACATGAGTCCTTCCCAGGGGCTGCAGTTCTTCACAAACTGCTCCAGCGTGGGTATCTTCACAGGGTGCAGTCCTTCAGGAACAGACTGCTCCAGCATGGGTCCCCCACGGGGTCACAAGTCCTGCCAGCAAACCTGCTCCAGCATGGGCTCCTCTCTCCACAGGGCCACAGGTCCTGCCAGGAGCCTGCTCCAGCACAGGCTTCCCACGGGGTGACAGCCTCCTTCGGGCATCCACCTGCTCCGGTGTGGGGTCCTCCATGGGCTGCAGGTGGATATCTGCTCCACCATGGACCTCCATGGGCTGCAGGGGGACAGCCTGCCTCACCATGGTCTTCACCATGGGCTGCAGGGGAATCTCTGCTCCAGCACCTGGAGCACCTCCTCCCCCTCCTTCTTCACTGACCTTGGGGTCTGCAGAGTTGTTTCTCTCACATATTCTCACTTCTCTCTTCTGCTACAGTTGTGCAGGGTTTTTTTCCCCTTCTTAAATATGTTATCACAGAGGCGCTACCATTGTCGCTGATGGGCTCGGCCTTGGCCGTGGCGGGTCTGTCTTGGAGCCGGACATAGGGGACATTGGCTCTATCAGACATAGGGGAAGCTTCTAGCAGCTTCTCACAGAAGCCACCCGTGTAGTCCACCCACTACCACAACCTTGCCATGCAAACCCAATACAAGCAGAAACAATGTCATTCTAATTTTCTATTTTTGAATATAAGTACCAGAATGTCACTGGGTTTTGTCATCTTTGAATATGAATATATATTAACTCATAGCTGGAAATAATTTCAACCAAAATTATTTATAGATAGCTAGAATTAAGCTGTGGCCTCAGCATGTCTGAAACACTCATTTAATACCTGTTTAGAGCAGCTAATTATTGCCAACAAAACAGCAAAATAATGTGGTGTTATTTCCCCAGCTGGAAATATAATTACAATTCGCATTCCTTATAAGTTCTTTGGAATCAAATCAGGATTAGTAGTACTAACCAATTATTATAAATTAAAAGATTAGAATACATTTCCATTGGAGATCATGCAAAAGTTCATGTTATGGAAATTATTATGTTTTATTGTATGTTATTAATTTACTTCACTACATAGTACTGTAAAAAATACCCATCTATAACTCCAGACTTCATTTCTCATAAGGGTTGAAGTGCTGTCCTAGTTTGGTATCATTTGACTTTTATTCCTGAAAAAAGGGAAAAGCTGGAATGGGCTTACTATGGAAGAGAAAATAATATTTTAACCCATGAATTCATTAAGAGTTCAAATTAATCCAGAGGACATTATTTTTCAGGAAAATGGTCCATTTCCTAAAAATCTTGAAAAAGCAATTTACTTTTATAACTCAGTAGAGACATTCTTCATTAAAATAAGTATTGTTTTAATAAAATATGTGGAGGTGAAGAGGAAAGGGGATCAGTAACGTACAGACAAGTATATAAAAGTGGTAGGAGTGACAAGTTTGGAAATACTAAAGGACTTGAATCTCCCATTCAAGAGAAAATTCCATTTTGCAAAAAAGGCCTTGGAAGTCCTGGTGGACAACAAGTTGAACATGAGCCAGCAATGTGCCCTTGTGGCAAAGGCAGCCAACAGCATCCTGGACTGCATTAGGAAGAACATCATCAGCTCAAGGTCAAGGGAGGTGATCCTTCCCCTCTACTCAACRCTGGTGAGACACATCTGGAGTTCTGGGTCCTGTTCTGGGCTCCCCAGTAAAAGAAGGACATTGACTTACTGGAACAAGTCCAGCAAAGGGCCATGAAGATGGTTAAGGGATAGGAGCATCTGTCATATCAGGAGAGGCTGAGAGAGCTGGGGCTGTTCAGCCTGGAGAAGAGAAGGCTCAGGGGGGATCTTAACCGTGTGTATAAATATCTGACGGGTGACAGTAAAAAAGACAAGAGCCAGACTTTTCTCAGTGGTACCCAGTGAAAGGACAAGAAGCAACAGGCAAAACTGGAATAAAAGAAAGTCCATTTATACATCAAGAAAAACTCTTTTTCCTAATGAATTTTGGATTCTTAGTTCCACAGTTGCATACGTCTAACAGGAGAGATGGGATATTTTCCCCTTTTCTGTCTTGATGACAGCTCATTGTTTAGGAAGCTCAGAAGCAGGATTTTAAACCCTTTAAAGCTGTAAAAGACATACAATTTTTCACTTCTTAGGATAGTTCTCTAACCAGCAGACTAATAAAAAGATGGGGAATTCGGCATAGAAACTTGTCAAAAAAAAAAGATGGCCTTCAGTGTGACTCAGAAAATTTTTTGGTGCAGCCATAATGAAGTCATCAGCAGCAGTCGCTTAGGATCATAAATGCTTTTGCCCAGTAAAATAGTGCCTACAATTTTTCAGACACAAAAAAGTGTAGGTTTTTTTTCTGGATCCTTGTACAGAATACTGAATACTTGAACGTTGAGTCCCCATTTGAGACATTTTTGGCTCTGGCCCAGCACAGTAACTACTTGGTCTAACAATTTTCATTTTGCTTTGTTTTTTCTTCTTAAGAACTTTTTCTCTTTAAGATTTTTTTAGCAGTTTTAAAACTAAGGTCTTTAATATAGATCCCAACCACTTTATACCATCTTCCTGTTTGAGTTGTCAGATTTCCTATCTGTTCTGTGCTTATATTTATTGTTTTGGCAACTACTTTCAACCATGTATATAACAGCTGTTTTTATCTTTGAATCATTCGTTTTAATTTTAGTTTGATTTGGCTTCCATCCAGCTACAGTTGTCAGGAATAATACAAATCCCACCACAGTAATGCTAAAGGATTTAGGATCATCCCACAAATATTCCATAGTCTTAAATGGATTTGTTTCATTCATCCTCTCTACATCCTCTTCTTTCTCAGCTTTGGATCACCTTTGGAGAATGGAGAAAGGTATATTGGATATATATGAATTGCTATGGTCCCTGAACCTCAACAATCTCATTTTCCTAGCAGTTGTTCAACAGTTTCTTTTATACTAGCTTGTTTGAATGTTAAAGAGGATCTGCCACCTGGTTCAAGTCTTTCTCACTAAAACAGGAGGACTGTGAAAAGCACTCAATCTCTGCAAGACACAAAACACCAGAATTCTTTGTTTTATGTAGATGWTGTCTACTGTTATTTGCAATTAGGTCTCAAAAGCTGTAACGAAACAGTGCCTTTATTTAACATCATTTCCACCTTGGCAAATGACTGGTAGAATTCAGAAGATTTTATTTTTCAATCTAAAAAGGCATTAGGAGTTACTATTAGAAAGAATTGAATAGTTGGTATTGAAAATCAGATAGAAGGTAAAGGTTGGTTTGAAAGAAAAAAACAATAGAAACATTTTAATGTATGAAACTACTGTACTCACCCTTTTCAGAATAAAACCCATTTTTATTTCAAAACTTTGTTTTTATTTTTATTATATGTCAAAATTTTTATGAAATATTTCAATTTTACAAAAGTGCTGGCAACTGAATGGTTTGCTTCTAAAATCTCAAAGCAAATTCTTTGTCCCATTTCAGAACAAAAATTTGGATCTTATGGAGTTCTCTATAAAATGAAATGAAATTGCCTTTACTATAGATGCTGGTCACTGTCTGGAAAGTTAATATTCATGTCAGTACTTGTCTTACTATCTTTTCTATGTTAGTTTTTATACTAGAAAATAAAAATATTTGATTAAGTGCACACTCTAAATTAATGAATTAATCTGATCCTGTATTGCCGTACAGTTTGCACTGCAAGTTACATTCTGTGGTAAAATTTATCTTTTTTTATTTCATTGCTGGCATTCAGCTTGTTTGTGGATCTACTTCTTTGCTATATATTTAGAGACAAATATGGAATAAAACAAGTCTTGTCTGTCTGTCACTTGCTTTTTTTTAATTCCATGTCTCATAACGGAGTCACTGCATACCTGAGCACACCATCAACTGTCCTCATTGCTAAGTAAAAAAAGAGTAATTTAGATGTCTCTAATGTCCTAGTGAATACAACTGTTCCATTTTACTTACAACAAGAGCAAGTTAAGATTGCCAATGTGGTAAATTAAATGCACACAAAATCATTTAAGTCATTTCTTGATTTCAGCTGACAATCATTTTTGATCATCTGAAGGTGCCCTTAGTTTATAATATTCTATCTGATAATTTTTCAGACACACATGAAATGCTATATAAAATATTTATTGACTTAGTGACACCTAATTTCTAACAAGATGAGTATTCCTGAAGGTTGTGTTTTCTTTAAAATACTTTTTCTATTACATTCCCCTCTCATTCCCAAGGGAATGTATTGACAATTTCAAATTATCCTATACTTGAAAAATATAATTTCAAGCACCCTTCCCAGTTTTCTACCAGGCTTTCTTCTAAGTTACTGTTAGAAATGGCCTCCTGGCATTTGTGGTGTGGGTTTTTTTAACCTTGTTTTGATATCTGTTGAGCATATGACACCCGGGAATGTTGGTATATAGTGTTTATTCTTTAAACTCAAGAGTTTGACATAAATTTCCCCACATAATATTTCCCCAAAACATGTTGTTTTGAAGAAAACCCATGAAAATTCCCTATGCTATGGGCTAGCATAAGAAATCCCTAAAGTTTTTATTAAAGAGATCTTATGGTCCCTGGTGTCTTCTGACAGCAGAATCCTTAGTATGCTTCATGCCTAAAATATCTCAAGGGAAAATCAAAATTAACTCAGTTAATTTTGATCATCTAAATGTCTCTTACAATAAGAAGTGTATCAGTCCCTCTATAGATGTAACAGATTAGCTATGAATTATTCAGTATCAAAATACACGTGACAATTGGCTTCTGTTATGAAATATACATAATTCATAAGACATCTGTTCTACATTTTCACATTTAAGAGGTACAAAGTGCAAAGGCAAAAAGTGTGAAATGGATATATACAAACGTTTTATTTCACATCACTTTTTCTCCCACCCTGTTCAATAAGGGTTAAGGAAACAGCCATGTACCAATTTATTCTATATGTGTATTTTTCCATTCTTTTGTTATGAAAATTTACTTGCTGGTAATTCTCTTTTTGATCAACAGAATTATTCAAGGATGGACACCATGGGTTCATTTAGCAGAAAACGAAACGCAAATTATCTGTCAATCATGCCAGATATAAATCTTTTATACATATAAAGTTGTAAGTAGATTTTTTTTAACATGTGTGTCTGCAAGTATATGTGCAGGCATATATATGTATGTGYATGTATATGTATAGATACATTGACATCACAATGAAAATAATGAGTAATTTCCACTGGACATTCTTTTTTCCTTAGTCTAACTTAGTGCTTAGAGGTACCCTAGCTGTAAGTCTTCAGGACCAAAAAAAAAAAAMCACCTGGCATTCAGAACATCCCAGTTGAGAGTGTTTTATTAAATTGCACAATAAACAAAAAGAACATTAAATGGTCTCTGATCTCATAACTACTATTCAATGAGAAGTAGTATTCACATGCCAGGAAAGCTCATTTTTCAAATACTGTCCCTGTCTTGAATAGGATAGTGAATTGAAATCTCATTACAGTGGACCATAAGTCTATCCAAATGTAACACTTTGCTTCCATGATTTCAGAGCATTTCATTTAACTTTGACTCTCAAACTTAAATGACTTTCTAGAACAAAATGTTCAAGTTGTAAAAAAAAGTTATTGAAGAAAACATTGTGCTGAAATGCAGAAGAAAATAACAAAAATTTTGAAGATTTTGGAAAGTTAAAAAGGAATTACAAAAACATTTAAATCATCTCCAAAAAGAAAATCTATTTCAATTGACCAGAAATTTTCATCCAAATAAGTCTACACATTTTTTGAGACATATTTATTGATAATTTATGACAGACTTACTCCTAGAACTTGCTCTTAGAACACAGGATACTGAGAACAAGAAAAGGAACACAAAATAGTTAAAGGTATATTACTTGATACGAACCAAATGCCTATCATTATTGGTACCTAAGAAAACTAATCTCAATGCATATGAAAATACAGTTTGCTATCTTCTSGAATTAGACCAAACTTATTAAGTATTCTGAAAGGTCTGAAAGATACTGATAAGCTTTAGCTTGTACCTGCAACACTAAGAAAGTGTTGAAGACTGATGGCCCAGACATCAACATTTTGCTGTCATCCTAGAACCAGACACCATCTCTGAAGTCCCCAGTTCATGTTATTTGCCACTTCTTGCTGCAGGCAGGTGGGCAGCCTGTGTGGCCAACTCACTGCCTTGTCCTCAAAAGGACTGTTAGACCCGAGCACAAAGACTGACAACTTAGCATTTCCTCTAAAGTCAGACACCTACAGATTCAGAGAAGCTTCAGAAAATAGGTGTAGAAGTTTCTCCCATTACACTTTAGAGCTGTGAGGTACTGCTTCTCCATCAATTCAGCCTTTTTTTTCAGAGAAAAGAGGATAATTGCATCTACACTATTGCCTCCCCACTAAAATATAGACTACTCAGTACCATCATACGCTCTTTGCTTACCAAATACAGAGCTATGGTTCTGCTTGATGAGGCAAATACTAATTTCACAGAACCAGTGATTCCTGACAGACTTGTTATGGCCAATGAGTGTGTTTATCAGTAAGCTACACGACTGCTATGGCTGTTAATATGTGAGTAAAAGCTTTTGTGCAACTGGAGAAAAGATTTCAGCAGCAACTTAATCACTTTTATTCACAGAAATATTTTCAGAGCTTGGACTTTCATGTGTTTCAGTGAGCAAGTCCCAAGGCTGGATTAGATGAATCTGACATAGTTGTGTTCAGAGAAGTTTGTTTCCCAGCTGCAATTTCTTTTGAAGAGATTTTGTCCCCTAATAACGACAGCCATATTGTACAAAGGCTAATAATTCTTCTTCTTCCTTTGAATAAAAAAACACTGCTTAGCTCATCTGCTTTACCACTTTTCACTTTAAAGACTAAGGTTCAAATATTCCTTGGAATATGGGATGGAAAAAAATGGAGATGGTAAAAGAAGTTCTTGGTTTTCAAAAAACCGAACTAATGTTCCATAAATGCAGGGGATCATGCAGATAAGGCCACTGAGTCTGTGATCTCAACATGGAAAAGAAAATCTGAAATACTTCACACCTGTGGACAGGAAACCTTTCATATTCTTAGTCAAATCTTATGGTAAAATAGACCTCCTGTTAAATGGAGCAATTTCTGTTACAAGCGAGGTCGTAATAAATCTTCAGTATGTGTGCGTGGCGATGGAGACTCTTGGCTGACCCCAGCTGCCACCCCTGGACCTGCCTTGCTCCCTCGCGGGGGCAGGGGTACGCACCCCAGCTGGTGAGGCTCCCTCCGTGCTACATGTGTCATTCAGCAGCAGCCAGCCGATCCTCGTGGCGCCTTGACAGAAAGTCTCATGGAGTCRGGATCGAAGATGGCAGAGACCTACATGCAAGTCTCTTGTGCAAAGCGGAGCATATCTCAAACAAGAAAGATCAGAGACCTGACTCGAGGTTTCTACATTGCAAACCGCTATCCACCAGGCTATGTTTTCTTCAAAACAAATATTCCAATCTGTTTGACAGATGTGTAGCGAGCRCTTAAAACTTTTCAAGCAGTAATAACACAAGCGATTTCTTGGGTAGTTAAATTTGACATAGTAAAAACAGAAGTTTTGGCTCGATACCTCCCATATTCTGAAAGCCTTAAATTTCTGGAGGGAGCCAAAGTGTCTTTAGAAATAGATTTAGGAAACTGAGTCTGAATAGTTTTTTTCTTATGTGGGAAGTATGTGGTGGTCAAAGCAGGGCACATCTGGATCTATCAGGCATTATTTTGATTATGAATGTCAGCAGCAATGAGGAAGCATCCCACAAATGCGGATGAAAGAGGTTTCCAAGAAGAGGGAAGTTATCTTAGGACCTACCACAAGGTGATCCATGTAAATAAAGAGTAAGGCTTGGTTAGACTAAGATCATAAGTGACATAAAAATGAAGAAAACTAAGTAAAACTGAATGCAGTCAAAGCTTTTTAAACCAATTTTCAAACAGTTAAAGGAGGAAAATTCTAATTGTGTTGGGATACTTCCAGGAGCAATGAGCTCCTTCCATAGAAACAAGACCCATATGACCTTTCTTGTGAAGTCATTCATTCAGTATAAATTGCTTCAATGAGAGTTTTGTTACCCTGCACTAGATTATTCATACAATAGCAACAACCAGAATTATTGAACTTCAATGTGAAAAATCTGTTATTTGTGGAGTAGTAAAGAAACTTGTTTCCCCARTTATGTTCAATGCAGTCCTGCAATTCTGGTAAGGTCATCACCTCAAAAAAACAATGTCTTTAATGTAGAATCCCAAACATACATTTACTCTGGAGTAATTCAATGTTTTACAACTGCAGTCAATCTACAATGCATTCTTTGAAATTTAGCAATTTTAGCAGTATAATGTAAATTGTTAACTTTTAAGATTTTGCTGAATTAAGATTAATTAGTAAATATTAGCTGTTTCTGAATAACCAAGAAAGCAATGTGTAGCAGCTTAACACTTCCTTTTAAAAGCTTTTTTTTTTTTTCAAAAGCTTTTCTAACATCAGTGAGTTTTCTGTACAAATGAGGATGTATAAGAAGCAGAATGATGTTAAGTTCAGTTGCACTGGGAGTTAGAAGGAGATGAGAGAAAACAGTCTGACAAATAAGAAAAGGGAAAAAAGCAGAAGAAAAACAAATTAATTACTGTGTTTTTAAGAGTCTCAAACAGAATTATAAAAGCTAGAAAATTCGAATAAAGCAATTGATAGCTGGTGGCTTTTTTTTAACCACTCACTGCAGCACTATATTGCCATCACCTATTGTTATGGTCAATGGTATATTATTACAGATCTGCTCAGCAATTGGGTGTACTTGGAACATTTAGCATCAGACAGGCTGTTAATTTAAAAATCCCCCAGAGTGTTGGGGGTTTTTTCATCATAGCATAGCAACCAGTTATCCAGAGTTACCTTCATGCTACATTGATGGTTCTTTCGTTTCTGCTTATAAATAAAGTGCATTTTTTGATCATTGAAAACTGTTGGGTACAGATTCGTGACAAGCTCTGAATACCTAACAGCTTCTGCACCTTGCTTTATTTTGTTCCTGTCACTGTTACCATACACATACTACATTAAGTGGCATACCTTACACAACTGATCAGAGGACGAGTGTTGAAATGTACTTGCCTTTTAATAATACTCATTTGAAGTGTAGAAATCATATTCAGAATTAAATGCAATAACACAAATGTTTATGAAAATTTGAACATATTGGACTCAATCAACATTACATTCAGTTACATTTGGCTTAGGTTGGGAAGGCAGAAAAGATGAGAAGAAAGAGCAAAAGCAATCATCTCTGAAGTCATTATCACTTGGTTTTGTCCCCTGGCCTCGCTTAGAGCCACTCTAGCTCAGTAACCAAGYCTTTACCCTGTCTCCCCATCTCTCCTTTTCTCTTATGCCAAATGCGAGGAGATGAAGAGAATGGAGTTGGCTACCCGAGCTTTTGTGGTGATAGGAAGAAGCATAAGCTGAAACTTTAATACATTTCTTAGAGCATAAAACAATGCCAGAGAAAAGGAGCAAGCCCACGCCCTGAACAAAGCAACCCCTTTCTTTGCAGGGCCAGTAGACAAAACACACAACGATATCTCTACCATGGAGAGAATTAGCTTACTACATACAAATAAAAATGTGCTCTTTCCAGAAACCCATAGACATTCCTGATCTTTACAAACCAAGTCCTGTTTGGGATTGCTACTTTATAGAATAAGGAAAGGAGCTGGTATCCCATTTCACATCTTGAGAGGTCTCTTCAGTTTGTAAAGGATGCCACATGTTTCTTCAGCTGTCAGAATGCTTTTACACGTTACGGATGGAGGTTAAGGGGGACGCAAGAACAGATGCCATTTATGCCATTGCTGCTTTTGAGCACTAGGAAATGCAAACGTTCCCTCCTCCCAAAACAAAATAAAAACTAAACTAGTTACTCATTATTTAACTATCATTGATTTCAGCCAGCATTTTAGGAGATAAGTGTTGGACTGTAAGTTTCAGGTCTATTTCCACCTCCTCTCTCCTCCCCATTACAGTAAAAGTGAGCATGGGGGGGGGGGGGGGGAAGGAAACAATGAAACAATGTAATTAAGGCCTATTTGGTTTAGATCAGCTAAGAGCTACTGTGGTTACTAAATCTTGTTGTCAGATCAGTGAAGAGCTCAGTCTGTGCAGCTACTCTTAATTCGCACTGTCTGGTTTTCAGCCATAAAATTGCAGTGCTGTACTGCAATAAGATGTACCCCCCCTACATCTTTAACCTTGAGATGAAGACACGCATTAGTAATTACTATCTGCTTCCACTAGAATTATACTTTCTGGCTTTTCACAATAGGCCTGGTGCCCCTCTCCATCACCACTTTAACATCACTGATTTGAATACCCCTGCGTAAATGCTTTTTACATAAAACATAACACTCTCATAGAACTTGAGAATAAGGACTGACATGTCTGAAAGGTTTACAATAAAATGACAGTCTAACAAAAACCTGACCTTCATAAGCACTCACTATCACAGTTTCATCTGTGGGAAGAGCAGATTTCTACCAGGTGCAGTACATAGCTCTTAGTTTCAGAGTTTGGTCTAAACTACCCCATAGGGAAATTAATGCACAGGTTTCAACAGCCCATCAATCTCACTCTAATGGGAGCTTTGTCTTAAATTGGGTGAGGCAACCTCAACACTAGCTGCAAACATCAATGAGTAAGGGGACAATGCCAAATAAACAGAACTTCAAAAGTAAAATGCGATGAGTTTTTAATAAACTCACCCAGATTCCAAATTGCAGTTTATTTTGACAAAGCTGAAAATAATTACCTGCTTAATTAGCTTCACTTGAAGCAGCCTTTGTAAGGTGTTCTGATACTATTGTGAGCAGTCTTGTATGAGTATTTAGAGATACATGTTTAAATATTTATTTATTGGTATACAACACTATCATCTGTTAATGTAATGTCATAGAGTGGTAAACAGAACATCAGAAACATATTTATTAGTATAATAGCACAGCACAAGCTAATAACTTTTTCAGCATCCCCTAGTAACACATTCAACACATTAGCAAGAAGCAAAGCTAAATTTCTTCCTTCTTAATGCTATCACACCTCGCTTGAAAGGGGCAAAAATATCCTAATCAGTGATCAGCTGATCTGCAAATCAGGCTCTGCCAAAAGACATTTTTCACTAGTGATTTAGTACACTCTGAGAGAATCATCTATTTTAATCCCTGTTCTGCCCCTGTATTGTGCTGTCACCTGTTTTGGCCCTTGTATACTCCATGAAAAAAAGACCAAATTACTGTAAAACATCTCTAAAAAATCCCAGATGCATCTTGGAAAACAAAACTAAAAGATTACCCCAAATGCTGTTCTCAGGATGAAGACTACCTCAAAACTTAACACAGAGGCCATGCTGAGGTATGAAATGGAGTGATAGGGGTAGAAAGAGTGCTTAAAAARAAGCCTGAATACCAACTTTATAATTTTTTTCTAGTGGAACTACAATTTTTGGTGCCAGGAGCAAGGGCATAAATATAATATTAAGTCATTTGTCATTTGTATGACAAAATAGTGTGGGCCATTCCAATTAGAGATAGGTCTGCACAGCATTCAAAAAGCACAGGCTTGCCCAGTAATTGTTTACAAGTTCTTATGGTTGTTTTCATCTGGGGACAGATGTACAAATCATGAAATGCTGAATCACTTAATTCATCATCAACCTAAACAGCCTTTCAAAATTTGTGTTACCCTCCAGTTATGGACTTTAGCATAAAGATGCCTTGAGCTTGCCTTATATTATTCTTTCTCCAATTATTACTCTAGAAGCAAAGAACCACAATTCACTTTTTTACCATCCAGTATGGATACACTGCAAGAAAAATACAAGCTGCAATAAGCATATAAATTATGGAAAGGTTGAAGTCCAAACGTGCACACATAGGAGACTGATTCTGTGCCATATATTCAGAAAAAGCCCCGCTTGTGTTAGCTTCTGTTTTGCCTGAGTAAGAATGGAAGGAACAGACTTGTATACATCATAAATTCAGCCCCACCATTTACTGAATGGTCTTTCCCCACCTTTCTCATGCCCTATGCCCACTGTAACAAGAACATGGTAACCAGAAAGAAAAGAAAAAGCACCAGTGCAGAGTGCATGGTATGGCCCATTGTACATAATAGAATATTCATGCCTTTAAAAGCAAAAGAAGCTCAGGCAAACRTCTATAAAAATCTAGTTCATATTTTTGTTTAAGTGAAGATGATGTACATAGTGATTGTGCATTTGGCTGTCCTAATTAATAGTGTTTCAGTGAACAGTTCCAGAAAAGATTGTTTCCTTCCTCTCTCTTTCATTTTTATTTATGAAAAAGATACAGTCTTGCTGCAGAATCAGGACAACAGAAGGACAAAAAGGTGGGGTACATAAGAAGTTGTCTTCAAGCAAAGTCTGAGAAATACAACGTATAATGAATGGCAAGTCAACTTGACATGGCTCCAATTTTGTAGAGAAGTATTCAGGTGAGATCAGGAACAACACAGTATATTTTCTAGATTTTAACACTACTGTAATATATATTCCTATTACAAAATTTCCTAAAGGCAAAGGAAACAGTGATAATGATGGCAATTTTATATCCCAAGTGAGCAGCAGCAACTGCCTTTCTGGAGTCTATTTTTTTTTATTTTTGTCACAAGAACTCTTTAATAAAAAGGCTTTGCTTTAAACTGCTGACATTTTTAGCTAAAATCTATTGTGATCAAACGCCAGAAAGAGCTGAGACTCAAAAGAGTCATTACAGTAAGATTGTTACCATCTGATTCACAAGCATCTACTTGTAGCCTAGTTATTAGTCCATCTGTTCTACTCTTATTTATCGAGACAGGGAAATATATTCCAATTCCAATTCAAATGTAGAGCCTACTGCATTAAACAAATGTTCCACACAAGAAAAGTATGGCTTAAATATTGCGAAAGGAATTCATTCGTGAAGAGGGAGGGGAATGAAAAGGGGTTGGGGAATTTCAGTTGCTTCGCTTAGTAAACGCAGGAAGACGTAGCTGAATATCATGTGCCCACGTGCCCAATCAGTCCATGAGAATCATAGAATCATAGAACAGTTCTGATTGGAAGGGACCTTCCAAAGGTCATCTAGTCCAACCCCCCTGCCATGGGCAGGGACATCACATCTTCAACCAGATCAGGTTGCTCAGAGCCCTGTCCAACCTGACCTTGAATGTTTCCAGGGATGGGGYATCTACCACCTCTCTGGGCAGTCTGTTCCAGTGTTTCACCACCCTCAGCGTAAAAAATGTCTTCCTTATATCTAGTCTAAATCTCCCCTCTTTTAGTTTAAAACCATTAACCCTTGTCCTGTCACAACAGGCCCTGCTAAAAAGTCTGTCCCCACCTTTCTTATAAGCCCTCTTTAAGTACTGAAAGGCTCCAATAAGGTCTCCCCGAAGCCTTCTCTTCTCTAGGCTGAACAACCCCAACTCTCTCACCCTTTCTTCATGGGAGAGGTGTTCCGTCCCCCTGATCATTTTCATGGCCCTCCTCTGGACCCGCTCCAACAGGTCCATGTCTGCCTTGTACTGAGAGACAAGAATGTTATCGTGTAAAAGAAAAACTGAAGGTGATGAATGAGATTAGAAAGCCAATGTTTTTAACTAACTGCTTTTAAAGTATTAGAGGCTTTCAAAGAAACCCATACCACTGAAGTTATTTTAAGTACAGATGACTGCAGTGATGGTCTCATCACCTCTTGAGAGCCTACCATTTTTCTGAGTAAAATTATTATAAATATGCAAAGCGGAAAGACTTTTCATTTGGAATTTACTCTAAGTGACCTCCGAAGCCTACACAGGTGGTGAAGGAAGGCACAATAAAACCTGTAGTAAACATCAGCTCAGAAGGCAACTTCTCTTAGTAACTGCTTGAAAGAATCCCCAAGGTTTCTACTACAATTTTGTCTGACCTTTAGCTAAAGGCCCCTTCTATTGATTGATTTCTTTTGCTGGTCCCTTCTCTGCGTGGTTGCAGTAGATGGCATGGGCTTCGTTTTACAGCAGTTTTGCATGGTGGAAGTAGGGTTGAAAGCAAAGATATAGAGCTGCGTATCCTCATATGCAAATAAGTACATCTAATCTGCAATCTACAGTTATTTTACTTGCTTAACATCACATTTTACAGACCAATAAAGAACATTTAAGTTAACTAAATTTCTTCACTGTTTTTTGTTTTAATCCCATTATAATTTTTATACTGTACCTTTCTGAGSTCTTGGGTCTGGACATAAATTATTTCAATATATGTTTTATTTGAAAAAGTTGGACCTTTGATTTCTGGTCCATCACTGAATCCTCTGATGACAGCGGACTCAGCTCATACTTGAAAAAAGAACAAGTGTCACTTTAGTGTTTCTGGCAGAACTGCTGAGGATAATGTCTCTTCTCCACAGGATTTGTCCATCTGCTCCCAGTGTGACCAGAGAACTCTGTGAAAAGGCTGCTGAGCTTTCTGGGGGAAGCCAGCTTCATAGCTACAGGAATATGACACATGATCAAAATGCCAAAATTTGTCAAGAATCCTGACAGTACACACTGAAGGAATAGCTATGCTGCAGGATACACCAATGTGCTAGGTTCATGTGCAGGTGGACACATGTTTGTGTATGCACACAAAGCACGTTGGAGTATTTGTATCAGAAGTCTGCACATGTATCAGGTGTTTGTATTAATATGAACATTAAAACTACAACTGGAAGTTGAGGGTTTCTCTGAGATACATCCCACATTTTCTGAGCTGTTCTACAGATGGCTTTGTACTTTGGGGAGGGAACCCCAAATCATTTAACTATCATGGGACACCACAGTGCCTGAAAGGTGGCATATTTAGCTCAGGGCTTCCAGCTCTCCACATACATCTCTTGTCCATTCCTGGCAACGGTAAGTACAGCACAGGCAGAGCAGTTTCCCTTGCATTTGCCCATCACCTACACAAAACAGATATTTTGTAGGATTATAGCACATTTCAAGTTCAAGGGCAGTTTCTAACCCTCAGAAGGTTCTTAGAGAGGATCTTTCATTTGTGTTATTTTAATAAACACAGGATGGTTGTGAGTAGCCAGTAATCTGGGAGCAGGTCCAAGGAAAAAACAACTAGCAGTCAGAGCTTCCCATGAAAAAAAGCCAATCTCTATGGAGATGTCCAAGAAGCCTTTCCTTGTCATGACACGCCATATCATGACATTYGGGTTAAGAGATCACAACAGTCCAGGAGCCAGTAAATGGTTTTTTCTTGGTCCATGTTGAAGTGGAGAATAACAAATGAAATTGTAATTAATTACTGAAGGGCTGCATAAAATTTTTGTGGAGGGAGAGTGTCCTCACAGCGCTCATAAGGCTTCCTCTGAGTGATGGCTGTGAAACCGGCATTATATTATTGACAGAAATAAGGAAAGATACAACAGAACTGCAGAGACAATTAATGTTGTGAATAAAACCATTCTCTTCCTCTAGAGGGATCTTTCAAAAAAGATACTCCTTCAGGGACTTTTCTAAAATTATATATATATAACATACACATACACTTACACACCTAGGGCTTATATATTACAGTGTAAGATGAATATAAATCTTCTTGCATCCATGTATAAGTATGTACAGGACTGGAGATAAGACAACGGAGTTTGATAGAGTGCTGAGCCAGTCAAAGTATCCAGGGGGTTGAAATGAATAAGTTCAGAACCTTTTCAAAAGTTCTGGCTAAATCACTTTAATCTGTAAAATTATTCTGCAAGTATTTCAAAAGGACGGTCTCAAAATAAGTGTTGTACTTCTGCCGTAACTGGAAAAAGAACAAAATCCACCCCAACCACCACCACCCCCAGAATGCTGGCACTTCTATTTTTCATGTAGAACAAGCTAAAAATTTGCAATGCATGTGAAAATGAAAAATAACAGAAGAAAGTGTGGGGGACAGGGGAGGTGTGAAAACAAGCCATGCACTCCCAAGCCTCTGGCCCTTTCCCCTCTTCTATCTGGCAAGCTTTCATCTATCCTGTTCCTCTGTTTCCATTCTTGGCTGTTTAGTCTGGTTGCACATAGCTTGTCTGGTCCAATTCATTCTTGATATTCACTGTTCTTTTCTTACTTCATTTCTTTCTTCAGAATTAATTCCTCCCTAAATGGCAACAAGGTATCAGGAAGAAAAGAGCATCTCGAGTAACTCACAGCAGGGAGTCAACAGCCAGGTCGCCATGCTTATGTAGCCCTATAAAATGGTGTATGGCTGAATACAATTGGTGATGAAAAAGGACATGTACAAAGCAAGATAGGTCAGGAATACAAATCCTTGCAATCTCAAAGGTCTCCTTTTGTAGTCAACTTCAACCACTCTTGGCAGGCATTGCAAGGGCTCCAGGCTTTCAATTCAGTTAAAACTTCACATTGTCTTGATGATTTCAAGCTTATCTTGCCCTTGAAAAAAGTTTGGAACTTGAGCACAGAAAACACAGAGTCACAAGCTAATCCAGTAGCAAGCAGGAAAACTGGCTAAAAGTCTGCAACATGCTGATGATATTGGGCTGGCTCGGTGAAGTCTGGAGATGGAGACACAGAAAAAAAAACAGAGTAGAGGAATATTGCACCAGGTTGCTCTTTTATTTACTGAAATCAAGACATTAGTAAATCAGAAACACAAAGTGAATTTTGACTTGGACAGGATTATCTCCTACTGATTGCAACATAAAACAGTCACACTGTTTTATAGCTCAGGTGATCAAAGAAAAACATGAGAAACAGCAGTTGTAGTAGAGCATATGCTTTTAGAAAAGAGTCACATAACTGTAACACATGCTATGATGAGAAGAAAGTAAAAGCAAAATCCTAAAGATATTCTTCACAGTCTCAACTAAAATCTCAAATTTAACTCAGTGAAATCAGTTACAGCAATTATACCACCTCCAGTCCTGGGTCTGAGGACATTTGAATTCTACTGAAAAAATAACCGTTAAAGGAAACCTGTATCATAAAAAATACTAATGAAGTGGTTGCTATCACATTGTTGAATGTAGCAATTTTGTAAAGAAATGGAGGAGAAGTTGTGTGTTACTTAGAATGTGGAAGTGTCTCAGACAGGAATTATGTTTAACAAGTTTGTACCATATTGTATGTGGTAAAAATTGTGGTATATATTGATGGTGCTTGTAGATCAAAATTAATCCTATTTAAAACATTGAAAAGCTATGCTTGCCTTCTCCCAGTTTTAAATCATCTTCAGCCTTTTAAAATGCTTTTTTAATTGGGCATCTAGCTCAATTCCACACTTTTTGAATAAAAATAAACAATATTTACCATAAAAATATCTCTATTATTGCAGTTACCTTCACAAGAATTAATTCATGCTATACGATATTGAATTGATTCATAGCACCAAGTCAAGAAGTACAATAACTCTATCTGTGATTAAAATTGAGTAGAAAACCTAATTATCTCACCTGAAGGGTGAAAAAAAGTAAGGCAACACCTTCCATTTGTAGAGTTTTAATTCCCCAATTAAAAAATATAGAGGCTTTCTAATTTAATCATCAAATGGTACAAGAAAAAACAGACTTGATAGCTTTGATAATTAACTCTTCATAATTTATTGCTACCAGGCAAAACTATCATTACATTTGAAAACTTCTTTTGTCATTGTAGGACCAGTAATCAAACAGCACAAGAACTTAGAAAGAGTTAGCCTGTCCAATTAAAAGCATCATATCATGGCCTAGTGTCAGAGGGTTCTCTTCAGCCACTTGGGAGAAGGACTAGATTTTGACCTCATTGTTGAAAGATGTCAGAATCTGACCACAAGAAGGGCCACCCAGCACCCTCTTCTTGCATCAAATTCAATTCAAAGGTCTGGTTCTCAACAGTGTTATAAGTTCTACAGCTAGCAGTCAGAGATTCAGAGTAAACCTGTAGGCCACTGCTTCATTGAAGTTGTGCCGAAAACATAATCATTTCAAACCGATCGTTTTCCTATCCTACCTCCAGATCTGGAAATAATAAGCAACTCTCATTTCTGCAAAAGAAGGGATATTTAAATTGTGTGCACGTGCAGGCACATTTGTATGTCGAATAGGCCTTACAGGGTTCTCATGTTTCCCAAAAACATGTTAAGTTCATCTCTCATGTCCTGTATACACTGGAGTGTCTGCGATAGAGTTGCTTACGTTTACGCACAGCAGGGATAAAATAAGCAGAAGAAACCTTTTTACTCCCGCACAAACACATGAAGACAACTCTGCTTATTGTGTCATTCTCTAATATCAAAAAGAGCGGTAAACACCTTTACCAATTGCTGCATCAAGGAAATCTGACCCTGATAGAGCAGTATCTGTAAGGATAAAATACCTCTTGGCCCTTTTTCCTCCATCACGGTCTCATACATATCACATCAGCTGCTCCAACAGCAAGATGTGCAGTGAGGTCAAGCCTCTACTGAGCTGAACGAGGATTTTCAGCAATTACCTGTGACCTTCCCTAACCACAAAACCACCAGTTTTCCCCTGATCCCAGTCCTTAATTAGATGAAAGCTACTGTGTCAGTGCCATCTCTGTGCCCCAAATCTTCTCTTGCTCCTCTAGACAGAAATGATAATATCTGCACCTCCAAAAAAGCAAATATAAGCTATGCACTGCTATGCATACTGCCAGCTATAGCCATGCAAAAACCTACCAACTTCAGGCACCAATTAAAGTAATCATCCCAAAGCATAGGAGCTGAAAGCATGGTGACTCTAGGCACACAGACAGGCAGACGGGTCCAGTGGAGTGCGGAATCAATAGATTAATAGGTTTTATGTAAGAAGGGAAGACATTTATGGATAATGCATATATAATGTATAGAAACTGAAGATATTTGTTGTTAGGACTATTGGGACTTTTATTAAAATCTGAACATATTCTTTAAAACAATGGTGAGAAAATGTAGGCTGTCACGCCTACTCTGTAAATAAAATTTAGTTTCCATGGATGTCAATCTAGTACTTTACAAAATAAAACAATAGAACAACAATACTCCATGAGCTATATACATTTACTCMGCTAAAATAATTACCATTCTAATTCCTAAATAGATGTCATGAAGACATCTGTTTTGCAAAATGATGCTGTTAACCCTCATGTTATTTTGATGTATTTTGGCTTAGGTTTCTCCAGTTCAAAGGGTTTAGGAAAAGCATAGCTTTTTCAACAAATAATGCCATTTTAGGCTTTTTTGGTGATGCGTTTTTTCAATATCAATTGCTCCCCAGCTGGTCCAGGGCCACCCCATCCCAAGGCCATGGCCAGCAATGGAGGGGACCTGGCCAACCCCAGTCCCTTTCAGCAGCCCCACTCTGCTCACCCCAGCCAGGCACTGCATTTCAAAAAAATGACACCATAATTTTCAGGCTGAGAAATCATTGGACTAAACAGCAAGCTGCCTGTCACCGTCACAGGAGTAGTATAACACTGAAGGAGGAAGATGCATAGATGGAGAAACACACAAATACAGCATTTCAAGATAGTGTAGAGCAAACTGAACACCTCCACTGCCAAGACTGGAACTGGTGTAATCACTAAATGTACAGATGAAGAAATTAGCCATCTTCCTGATAGATATATGACAGAAAACGGTAGTCAATAGAAGAATTCCATATTAACTGTACAATTAATTCAATAATTATCTATTTAAAGGGCATCCATTCTTTTGATTCCCAAGTGATCCCAGCTCTTCTTCTTCTCGACTACTACTTCTAGTAGCCAGATTGAACTTCTCTTTGAAAAAGAAGTGGAAATATTTTGGGATAATTTTGTTTGTTTTTAATGAAAAAATTCCATGGCACTTTCTTAGTTTTTCTGTGGAGCTCATTCTCTGTAACACCACTCTTCCATCAAGGGCATCATTCCGTACATATTATTCTTGAACCAAGCTAATATACTTACATGGCTTCTGTTCTGGAGTAGGGTCTTACTCCAAATGAAATTCACATGGAGATTTTGCTCCTCCTTGCAACTTTGTGTTTGTACATATAGAAGGTATCAGTTACCTGATTTTATTAGCAGAAAAGAAGGCTTTAGAACTAAATAACCTTTCTGTTTTCTCAGAAATGAACACCTGAGCTATTTATTTCATGTAAGTTATTATAATATTTATAATTTTTGACCTGGCTATTTTAAATGATACAATAATGAAAATCACTGGGATTTTTGAATGTTTATTCAATTTGTCAATTTGTCAAATGAAAGAACATCAAACTGAATTGTGAGTACAGCAATAAGAAATAAAAATTCAAAATTCTTCTTAAATGAACAAGAGCTAAGTGGAGCACTTAAACGATGCATTTAGCCCATTAAGACTTCAAGGTCAAATTAATATATATTTTTCCTTAGATATATTTCAGAAGGAATAAAAAGCACATTTACTTAAAAAGGCACACTGTTCATAAGCAAGAATATAAGAGAGTAAGATTCAAGATAAAACATGCAACTCAAAAAAAAACCCAAAGGCATTAAACTACGTTGACAAAAATTATTTTATTTCCTCAAAACCTTCTCTCTGTCTAACTGAGCTTTAATTTTGAATAAGGTCAGTTCCCAGTTTTAGCAGAACATGGTGAAATTTTGTAACATGTGGCAATACACTAAAACTGTAGAAGGAAACAGACTCGATGAAGAAGCTCTGAGTAGTGACTGTGGAGGAAAAGAACATTTATGCTATAAACCTTCAATCAAGGGTTCAGGATAACAACAGTTTCCCCGAATAAAGGATTTCGGAGCCTACCCTGTCCTCACCGCTCTCCCAAACACCCCGGCACCCCACATGGGGAGGGGGTGGGGGACAGCCCCCACCCCAAAACAGGGACCCCAGGAGCAGGGAGCTCACCCACCGGCAGGAGAGCGGCCGGGCACGCAGATGCCACGGGGAGACGGAAACGCAGTTACAGGTTTTGTGCAGTTTTTTAAAATGGAGGAAAATGGTGGAAGGGCTTGAGAAAGAGGAGCTGTGATAAAAACCAAAGGAATAAGCTGTGGGGAGAGAAGAGGGGGGAGAGGAGGCGATTGCCCTCTCCCTGCGTGGGACCGGTGCCACTTGAGGGACCCTGGGACGTTTCTGCCCCCAACAAAAAGCCCAGCGGGGCGATTCCCCCCCCAGCGGGGCTGCTCCCCCAAAGAGAGAGCCCCTCTCCCCTCCCACCAGCCCTGCACCCCCAGGCTTTCCAGGGGGACAAATAAATCCAGGCTGACCCACGGGAGACGCCCGCCCGAAAGGCGGCAGGTCCCGCTTTAGGTGACCCCGGGAGGGCAGCGAGGGGCTGACCGCAGCCCCCCAAGAGGCTCCGTCAGGATTTGATGCCCCAACGCTCAGCACCCAGCTGGGTCCGGGACCGCTCAACCACCCGGCTCCCAGTTTTCCAGCAGAGCAAAGGGAAATTTCGGTGAATACCCAAGTTCCAAACGCCAGSAGGGAAACCCTTCGGGAGAGCATCTTCTCTGGGAGCACCTCTCCCACCTCCAGCCCCACTCAGCCGGATGGCCCGCTCGGCAGCACCACGGCCCTGCCATGAACAGGTCCGAGATTTGTGAAAAGCCCCTTCCCAAGGGCCGGCACACGCTGGCTCAGGCATGGGCAGCTCCGGCGCCGGGTCTGGCAAATTGTCTTGGTAAAAATAAAATGAAATTTGCAGAAGAAATGCAAGAGAAAGCGTCGGTTTTATTTTTTGAATAAACCTTCAAGTGGGTAAAGGTTTTTTGTGATCACCAGTCAGAATTATGCAGAAGGCAGGACTGGGGAAATGGGAAGTACTAACTACTCAGCTGCTAGGGAAGGAACCCAGAACAGCACAATTACTTTTTCCAAGTTTTTGTAAACTCTTCTTTGATCTGATTTATCACAGAAAAAAAAATAGAGAACGTATCTACAGGAAGATCATTTGAGTTTTTACTCTTAACTGGTAAAATGAAATTAGTTAAATATCCAGAAGAAAGATGATTTAGGAGACAGTGGCATAAAAAATAACCCCTTAAGACAGGAGAGAAGAATAGCAGCAAAACAATAACCATTGACTTAGGCAGGCAGATTTTGACAAACTAAAATATTTGGAGTCCAGCTTGGGGAGGTGTGGGATAAAAAGCAGGCAGTTCTTTAGCAAAACATCATCTGGGAAACAACTATAAGCCATCCCACTGTGGAGGAAAGATGAGCATACTAGGAAATGAGCTAAACAATGAGCTCTTTTTGGACCTCAGACACAAGAAGGAAGTTAGCAGAAAGTGGAAGCTAGGTCAGATCATTAAGGATGAAGACAAAAGTAGGTATGGACAAAATCAGAAAAGTAAAAGCACGCAAGAGATATAACTAACTAGAGATGTGAAGGATCAAAATAAATTCTTTTGTAAGAACATTAGCAGCGTGAGGTAGCATACGGTTTGAGCAGAAAAGGAGAACTATTTTTCTGGTGTTTTTTACTGAAAATACCAGGTTTGATAAACTGACTATAACAAATAATAACAGGGACAAAAGAGCAAAATCTTGTCCTTGGGTGAGGAAGGAATAAATAAGAGAGTGCTTAGATAATTTTCATTATTCCAAATCATCTTAACCTAATGCACTTGGTAACTTAAGGAATTGACTGATGAAACTGCAGATCTTTGAGAAATTGAACAGGATGGCAAAAAAATTTTAAAACCTATACTTTAAAAGAGAAAGAAAGAAAGAAGTGGGGAATTATTGAGTTATTATCTTAACTTCAAATTGCAGAAAATAATCTGCGAAAAAACAAACAAAGGATGTTTAACAAATACATGGAACAAAGGGATAAATGAACAGTGAACAGGAATTTATCAAGAATAAATCAGGTCAAAACAATATTATTTTACTTTACAACAGAAAAACTGGCACTGTGGAGAKATAAAAATCAGCAGATGTCATATATTTTGTGGGTTTTTATGTATAACATTCTCATAAGCAAACTGTAAAATCATGATCTGGATGAATATTGTAGGTGTAGAACTGAGGAAAACAGTGTTCCAGGAATGGTTCTTAACAGTTCCCTCTGAAATAGATGGCAAATGGATTTCTGCAGAGCTCTATTCCTCCTGTATCTGTGTCCTCATACCTATTCCATATTTTCATTAAGAGACTGGGTGGTGAACTAATGAAATTAGGATTACAAATATATTGAAAGACAGAATTGAACTTGACAAATTGGAGATATGTCCTGAAAAATAATTGGGTGTTATTTAACAGAGAGAACTAGAACTTACTAAAGGACAGTCATCTACGTAAATACATGTTTGAAATAATTGGGTAGGAAATCACTCTGAGATATGGATATAGTAGTTATCTTAATAAGCAGCAGAACACAAGTCAATGGAGGCATGCTTTTGCAGTCAGCCAACTGAACCTTGGATTGTCACATGTAAACAAAAGACAAATGCAATGATCTTTAGATTTAGACAGCACTGGTAAGGACAAAGTGGAAGTACTTTGTGTCCAGCTTGAGGCAATATATTCCAAGAAAGGTGACAGGAAGGGAGTCCAGAGAAGAGGCACAAATATGAGAGGTTTTTAAAGCATGATTTATTACAGAATATTGAATAAAGAGATGGACGAGTTTAACCTGAAGTAGAGAAACTGAGATACAAGGGGAGAAGAAACAAAATAAGTATTCACCTAAATAAACACTTCAGGAAAGGGGAAGGAATTAACCTAATATCATATTCATGTGAATATGAAAAACAGCAGTAGGTTTAAATTATAATGAACAAGATATTAACAAAACCATATAACAATAGGGCAGTAACGTAAAGCCTGGGTCACACCTTTTGGGAAAGCTATGGCATTACCAGTGCTGGAGGTGTTTAAGACTAGGCTGCACGGATGTCTCTCAGACTCTACCTAAATATAATTGACCCTGCTCTGCAGTAGGTGGATGGACACTGACTGGATAACCTCTTGAATTCCCTTCCAGCAATATTATGATCCAACCACCTGTAATTCTCACTGCATTGAAATCGGTGCCAAAGCATTTAATAACCCCCCTTCTTTTTTCCCCATTATGACCTCTCACAAGAAAAGCTAATAATAGTTTATTAGCCTGTTTAAAAGGCAACCAAACAAATGCAACCTCCTCTCACATACCGTTCCAGACAGAACGGATGAGCAGACTTCTGCATGCCTGTGCTAAGCCTCCAATGTAAAATTTAAAAGGGTGTGTCTTTTGCTTGGCAGTGCTGTAAGTAGCGTTCGGTGTTCAGCATGTAAGTAAGTAGTGTGAAGACCCTCCACATTTCCTCTGACAGAATCAGAGAGCTAAGGGCACTTTGATCACTGAAAGATGCCAAGAGATACAAGAAGGCACCCCCCTCCAAAAAAAAAAAAAAAAGCCCAGCCTCCCCTCTCCCCAAAAAAAACAAGAAACAAAAAAGATGTGTGTGACTCACTGAATAAGCAGAGAGGTAGCACTGCCTAGAGCTTTAAGAACCACAACCTGATGATTGAATTCCACCTTAGAAGTTTGGATTCTACTGTCTGAAGGAAAAACTCAACATTTTTTGTGCTTACTATCTGAAAGATAATTCTGATATTAAGGAAATGCCTACAAAAATTAAATTGCTCAGCATCAGTATGTCATCGGGGGGGGGGGGTGTGTATTTTTTTTACAGATTTTTTTACAGATACCAAGTTTTAACTTAGAAAATAAAGACACCATTAAAGCAACTAAGTTTTCCTTCAATTAGTAGCCAAGAAAACATGGAGAAGTTCTGAAGACTTTCCACCATGACGGAGAATCCGTACGGATTCTGATTCATCAGGGTATTTTTCCCCTTTCTCCTATTTCACTCACCATGATTTTGTGTGGTCTCCATTGGGACATGCCATTTCAAAACACAGCTAATGTGAGAAATACCGCAGCATATTTCATCCGATGCGTTTGTGGTTTATGAGAAATACCTCCAGATCACCTATCTTGTATGTGCGATTGGAAAATGAATGGTAGTTTGATAGGAGCTGGACTACAAATATGAAGTCTGAAATGTGGTTCTGTAACTTTAAACCACTGAATAATATTGTAACTAGATCATTTTCATTTGCATAATACCTTTCCCTTGTAGATTAGTAATAATTTCACAAAAGAAGGACACTTCATAAATTCCAGTAGGTGAGAAAGCTGGCTCAGAGAGGAAAAGTAAATAGCCGAAAGACACCCTGTGGGCCCAAGCCTAAGCTAAGAAAAACATATAGGTCTTCTGTGTCTCTCCACCTCAGCTGTTGGACTATATTGTAGGCACTGCTTACTCACATAGGCATTTTAAAATTATCTGTTTAAATGGAGATTCTTGTTGGATAAGAAGAATCTTTAGCAAAAAGAAAGTCATATGGAACTCAGTCAATACTACTATGCTTTTCAATTAAAATTACAGTAGAATTAATAAAGGTTTTCTGAAAACTGAAGGGCTTAACTGGTTATGAATTTCATTCACAATTCAGCTAGGAGCAATTAATATCCTGGGAAGTCTTCTTACTCTTTTGGAATACAAGCACTAGAAGGATGGCAACATTCCTACTCACTCTGATTGTTCATACTGTTTGGCAGAAGAACACAAACCACTTTCCTAACCTGCAAAGACAGGATACTCAAGGTAGCTAAATGGAGAAGATACTTGAACTTAAGCCAGATTAAATTACAAAAATGGAGGACAAAAGAGAAACTATGTCGTGAAGAAGTTTGTTGCCAACTAACTCAWCCAAGAGGATTTGTCTTCATCTGAGATTCAGACACTAAAAGATGATCATGAACACTTCATCTTTGAAAAACAAAAAGAAAAATGAAGAACCCTTTTGCAGAAATGTTATATTCAAAATTTTATAATCTGCTTCATAGATTGACTTGCAAGGACCAGATGCTAGTTTGTTCCAACCCATAAGGCCTTAGGGTAAAAGGATAAACTGCCAGATTTTAAAACCAGATATTGAAACTCCTGCTTTTGGCAAATTGTATGTTCACATGAAAGCAATTTAATTCACTTAAAAGAAGTTCATATAACGTAAGGCACAACTTATAAAGTTATTAATATTGGGCCTACATTAAGGGCCTATAGATCTGATTCTTCAGGATCTGGAACCTGCTTGAATTAATTTTATAAGATAAGGATGTCTGCCTCAAGAAGGACTTCATCCTCCTTTTTATATGCTGTTATGATTGCCTACCTCACCCTCACCACATTTTTTTGGTTAGCTTATTTATGACTGATACAGGGAAAAATTACACGTAACTTATTTTCAGTACTGTACCAACAAGGGGGTTATTAAAAGCAAACTGTAGAAATCAAAACCCTTTCCTCTTAATTAAGCCACAGTGGAAATAATAAGTCACTTTCTCTCTTTTACTCCCATTTTTGAATGCCATGAGCATTATTTTGAACGCAACAAATCAGGCAGTGAGGTGGCCCTATGCAACAATTAGGAAGTGAAATCCACAATAACAAACTATATTTTCAGGCTTTTTCTTTTTTTTCTTGCATTATTTTATCAGTTGTCAGGATTAAAGGATGGTTTAGGAGGAATATTAGGTTCATCCTTATTTCCTAATTTTGTTTATGAATAGGAATGGATTCAGATTCCACCAGTTTAAGCAGACAGTGACTCTTGACCATGTAAGTGAATACAAGGAACTCAACTTGGGAAAAAAATCAATAATTGTACACCGGTTTTGTTTCATAAGTTAATTTTGAAAAAATTCCTTTTTACCTATCTTTCGATTTTGATAATCTCATTATTTTTTAATCCATTCTTAAAAACTAAAAATGCTTCAAGCTAAAGAAAAAGCTTTGTTGCCTATTAATCATAAGATTTCATTATGAAAATAAAGTTTTGTATTATACATGAAAATAAAATTTTAGTCAATACCTTTATTTTTCTAAACTACTTAAAGATTATCATTTGAATGACCATGAAATATTACAAGTGTGAAAACTCACTTGTATTTAATAATGAAGAACAAAGGGGAGCAACATTTATTGCCAGGCATTTCACTTGAAACAAAATGCAAAAGCCACCAAAGGGATGTACTTTCTGCTGCTGCAATTTACTTTGAATAAAAAATAATTATAGTTATTGAAAGTAGAGAGAGGAAATTTCTGAAGAAACAGTTTGATCAGTACATCCATTATGCTAACCACTCATCCCTGTTTGTATTTCATGACTATAAATAGAAGAAACTGTTGGAACCAAACAGAAAGGTATGTAACTATATTATTACAGCAACAAACTTATAACATTTAGCTCATGAATAAAACATCAAATAAATATTTTCATGATTAGTTTTTCTTTTTATGAATGATGAAAAACAATCACAAACTCATTTGCTTGTTTTTCTTTTTTAAGGTGTATTGCTGAAGTCCTAAAGTGAATGCTGGAATCTCTGCAGAGWAACTAGCTGAGAACGTTCCATCTTCATCACTTTTTCAATAAGCGTATGAACAAGTGTTGAATTAAGAGAGTAACACCAAAACTATTATCTTTGGCTGTTTCAACTTGCTTTCAGTCATGCTCAGCCTACTTTTGTATTTATTCCCCATTCATTTGATGAACATTCAGGTGTTCATAAGTGATTTTTCACAAGAACTATTACCAGAAAAAAGAGACAGACAAGGCCAGATTCTCATCTATTCTTTGCTCCTTTACACCTCTTAAGCAGTGCACAAAAGACAGAAAATAGCAGCAGTGGACCACATGCAATTCCTTCCAATGCCTCTACCAAACTATGCTGCCATATGCAATGTATCACAGGCTGGGAAAAAAGACGTCCAGTGGGTGCTCTTCTCCTGGAATTCTTTAGTGGTATATTCTCTATTGCAGACTGAGGCTATCAGTCATAAATCAGAGTGGCTCACAGGCTATTCATATTTACTTTGGGTACAGAGTGAATGCAATCATTCACAAGAAGCAGAGACTTGCCATTGGATCCCAAGAGCTCCACCCTCTTGGTCCAAAAAGAAGTTGGGCTTAAGTTCATGTTTCAAGTATTCACATTAGTGGTAGTATATATTCACAGGTAAAACCAAAGACAAGTTTTCCTCCAAAGATCATATCTATGGAAGTAACTAAATAAGCCAGGCAAGAATGCGAGCATGCATTTTGCAGCTCAGACCAAGCAGAAGCATGTTGCTGTTTTATGTCAACAGTTAGTGCAGGTGGTGGACACTGTTCTCAATCTGGGAGATTCAGGTATGGAACCAGTTTACAAAGGCTGCTGCACAAGTTAAAGCTAGTCCTCTTTAAGAAAAGCTGTTGAACTTTCTTATTCTTACGTAGAAAGAAAGTATTTTCCTGTTTTGAATTAGAAGAGTTTTCTGACTCATAATCAATTTGGGACAGCATTGCTAATGACTTTACAAAATGAAAGAGGCAATACAAATTGGAGAGAATGAGAGAAATAAAAAACAATGCATTTGATAACCTTGTGTGGAATAGGACACTGCTCTTTTCAAAACACCTTGCCAGAGTCCTGATACAAAGGCATTTGATGACTCAGCCATGGTTTTCAGCTCTTCCTTGCAACCGAGGCTGTGCATGCTCACACAATTACACACATGAATGTGATAAAATACAATTTAATCTAAAATCTTCACTCAGTCATTAAATCTTTCAGTAGCTTAATATATTCAGGAATGATGCTGTGGGCTAAGCCAGTGTAGCCAAGTCACAAAGCATTAAAACTATTATAAAATTCCACAATATTTTTTTCAACTAAACTACCACCTCTTCTTGAGAGATTCAGAGAGCTTGTGATTATTTTGTACATGTCCAAAGCATAATTCTGACCAATCCTAATTACTTCACACAGATCAAGTACTCAGTATAAGATACTCCTAGCAGCTGTTCACAGTCAAGTCATAAAAGAAACTTTTGTAAGAATAAATTATGTTAGTGAAGATAATTGAGGCCTCTTTGTGGACATGCAGTAAACAGGGGAAATCATATGAGCAGTTTTATTTTAGTATAAATATTTGATGTATAAATGAGAGGAATATCATCATTATTACAAAAGATTATATAGAGCTTAAAATATGACCATTAATTTGTAAGGAAACACATTCTCCCTTTGCCCCTCAATTCTTGATTTCTTCACTGTAACTGCTAAAGCAGGTAATGGGGTATATCCTTCACAGAGACATAAACTTCAAAAATGTGTTCTACCTTTAATTAACATTAAATATATCTGTGTCTTATTGTGGTTAGAGTACTGCATCCATTTTTTAACAGTCATCAGCACTTAACTTTAAAATAATTGAGAGAATGGATAGCTGTTTCTGCTTATCTAGAAAGGTGAAACACCAGGACAGTGGTAAATCAGAATTTAAAAAAAATCTTAAACTCTCAGGATTCAGTGTTTAAATGTTTTAAAATTGCTGTAAATTGTTGATTTATTTCAGAATTTGAATGATGGATTTTAGAATTGTGTAGCTGACAAAAGCTGTATGTGGTACAAATAATTTAGGGCACAACAGGAGAAAATACAAGATGGTAATATTTCAAATGAGAATCAACATATTAATTTGTTGTACAACAGCTAATTATTGCCTATTGAAACATTTGTTGATCATTTAGAAGTCTTTTTTTGATTCACTATGTAAACTTTAATAGAAAAGGTGATGAAAAGTCGGAATAACTGTTAATTTAAATTACATGCTTACTTGAAAGTAATTAAAATAGGGAGTTCTGCTAGTGCAGATGTGTAGAACTTGCTAGATTTCTAATCTTACAGATTTTACGACCTTTCCTCTGAAATTTGAAGAAGCAGATTCCCCTCCTCCAGAGAAGCAGCAGAAACCAGTCCACAAGCATATTGAAACCACATTTAACTACATGGCATGCTGATTAGTGTTATAATCTCATTCCCTAAATTGTTGCTATTTTGCAATGTAGTACATAAGTTTGGAGGCTCTCACAATGACATGTGTTTTGTTCCAAAACACGTTATTTTCAGGAAGTGTTCATAAGGTCAAGACTTTTTCCCAAGTCCTCCCAATTATTAAATTTTAATATTTTTCTGAGCAGAAATAATGATTCTATAGGATAGGAAAAGTGTTAATCTGCCTCACAACAATTCTGCCATATAAAAAAAAAATCTTCCAAACCCAAATTCTTTTACTATAAAGGGCTTTAATCTAAATTCCTTGTTTTCTCTCTTTCCAATTATACTCTTCACCAACTTGCTTTAAACATGAATAATGCAATAATATAAAAACATCCCCCCTGGTCAGAAACTTACATCATTTCCAGCATAGGCAGTTACAGAGGGCAATTATAATACCAAGGTAATTACATACAGAATCATGTGAACTCTGACAACCCACTGAATGGTATTCCCCTGTAGGTTACAGATTAAGCAAATCAAAGTATTTATTAGAACAAAAAGTTTCTTTTGGTAGCTGAATCCACCTTCCTCTGTTTGTGTATACTCCTCCTAAAAATCCAGAAATATCAAGGCATTTTACAAAAGCAGTTTGTGTAAGAGCCCTAAGAAGTCCCAAACCTAACAGCATGGGAAAAAAACAAAACAAAACAAACAAAAAAAACCAACCACAAATCCAAAACCCTTGTATAGTCCAGAGTCACATTCTTCTTCGTCACTCACACAACTGAAAGCATTTTCCAATGAAACTAATCAGGGTAGCTGCCAAGATAAAATATGGCTTTGGAATCCTGAAGCTTATTTATGTACAGTTGTCAAAATGTTCCTCATTCTAGGCTCCACTGCGATTTTGGTAAAGGTCCTGACCCAAGGGACGTTGGTCACTTTTCAGCAAAAGAAAGTCAATAGCGCTATTGATGAAAAAAAATCACAAAATATTGTAAAAATGGTGAAATGTCACTGTTCAATATACCAAGTTTTTCTTACAAATTATATTTTGAAAAGTGCTGCCTATCAGAGAAAAAAAAAGTGTTTAAAACATTTCAGTGAGCCATACAGAGATGTATTTACTATAATGATGACTGAATAAGCAAATAACTACAGGTTTTGCCAAGATTTAGTATTTCCAAACCAAAATGTCAAGGTAGGGCCCATCTATGTTCTGCGTCTGCTGCCAAATTCAGCTGAATTACAAATAAGGATGTAAAATTATAACATAAAAGTTAGTGTAATTGACAGAGAGGACTGAAAAAAGTAGAAAAACAGCAGAAAAAAAACACCAACAAGCAAGCATGGCAAATATCAGATCTTCTATATTTTATCTTGCATTTCATTTACAACATTTTATTAATCTTTTGATATTTCCTATCACCCATTATGACCCATGCACTTGTAAATCATATTCATTTGTAGGCATGCATAATTCTCTTGAATTTATACAGTTTATAGTTTCATTGCATACAGCCTTAAATCTTGAAAGATCACTGATATTTAGTCAGTCATGTCACTGTATGTGGCAAATGACCAGTGATTACAGCTACACACAGTGGGGACGTAATAGGCAGTGACAGTGTGAAAAATTGTGCAAGTTATAACTTAGAATAACTTGCACCTACTGATACTGAAAAAAAATATAAACTGTACCCTGAAGAAGTTGCAGCACTGCATCTTACCTATGCTACTCCAGACATAAACAAAGCAATTATAGTCTTTACACAGTGAAACCAACTTCTACTGGTAGAAAAGCACCTTCTGGTATATGGTAGGGTCATTGAAAATGCAGGTAAGCTAGTAGAAAATGGAGATGGAGAACAGCTGGGGTCTAACAATGTTCAGCTGATTTGATACTTTATTAAGCACAGGCCATAGAAATGTGTTCCTAAGCTGAACTCAAACATTTGACTTTAGCAATGACCACTGAAGTGCCTYAATCTTGTGAACATTTTGCTCATCACAATCCAAGTAAAAGCAGCTTTTACGAACATAATTGTCTATATAAGTGAAGTCTTGTACAAAACTTTGGTTTAACAAACTAAACTAGCGCTACTTTGCCATGTTTTTTTCATGATTGATGAGGCATTCTAAACTACTTTTGTATTTGATCTATCAACCTTTGTTTAAACTTTATGAAGATATATTATATTACACATGCACATCTCAATACAAAATTAAGTTGGAGGAATACTCTAACATCTTTTAAAATTTCACACTTAATTAGGCTTTTTGAGAAATTATAGCACTTTTTAAGTCCCAGTGGATAAAAACCACATTTTTCAGTAACTGCCATTTTAATAGACAGCAAGTCAGACCAACTGGCTGAGAAAGACATGATTTCTTATGGAAGCAAGTGTAAAAAATCACTGGATTTTGAATTCTGATTTCAAATCCTGTGTTCGGGATAGAAATCACTAAAAGTATTAAAGATACCGAAAGAAAATCATACTCTTCAACACAGTTTTCAACAAATTGCTGTATCAATTGCCTATAAATCAGATGTCAAATGTATGATTCCTTTCCCATCCATGCTGATAATTAGTTTACTATTCTACTGGTTTCTTTTACCTCCTTGTTAGCAAAAGGAGTTGTCTGAACAGCCTTCACATACAGACAAGTTAACACTTCCTAAGTTATCTTTTAAATATGTCCATGTACAGCCCCTACCCATTAGCGTACATTTGTCTATTTCTATTCATGTAAATAAAATTATCTAGCTTTCTGGATCAGGCCCTAAAGCATTGCCTTTACTTCAGTTTCCCACTGATCAAAGAATACATGATGAGTGGGATAAGCAGAGACCTTGAAAATAGAACATTTACTGAGCTCTTGTTTGTCTACAAAAAAATTAAATGTTCAACATTAAAGGTAAGGCCACTGGAGAATGGCCTACAGAGTGCTGAATAAATATAAGGCATGTTTGGGTTTGTTCCCTTGTGCCCTAAACTCTTTCCTCCCACCCCCTAAACTATTCCCAAGTAGTTCCCTGCAGCAAATTGTCTCCGTTAACATGTTTCTCTCTCTCTTGACTTACATGGCAGCACTCCAATATTTACTTGGTCATTCTCCAGTAATGTACAACATCTTCTGGTACTAAAGACTTTGATTTGAAGACTGTAACTTGGTTTCAGACAACACCACCACACATACCGTAAGTTTCCAAGGATCTCCCAAGACACAATCTGAAACTTAGTGGGGGAGCCTTGGTTTGTTCAAGGCAGCACTGATGAATCAAGTCCATTATGTCACAATCTATTTGAGCTTCAATCAAACTTGAATTTATGGATATTCTTGGCTCAGGACTAGTACATAGAGCAACAACTGCTATCTTTTCCCATCAGGAGGGAAGTAATCATTACGGTAACTCATTTGTGCTGGGGACTTTTTAAAATTTCAATATGAATATGAATCTAATTAGGGGCCCAACACTGATATTCTCCTGTGTTAACATATATACACATTGCTCTGACATTGTTATATAAAAAAAAAAAAAAAAAAAGTTAAAATGAGTGATGCAAGAACCTCAGAAGCCTTGGGGTTTGGAAAAGCTTCAAAAAAACAGCAGAGACATACACAGTTAAAGAAAGAAACAAAGAGAATCCCACAACATCCTATGATCTTCCCTCCCATCCCAGATGCTTACCACCAGAGAGCTTCTTATCTCTATCATCCTCCACATGGGGACGATCCAAAGCTGTTCCTTTGTAGAAAGAAAAGAAGTCCCAGCGCAGAAGCTTTTTGTGTTTCTCTTGCCTGCCTAACCTCTTCTCTTTCTTTCAGTTATTGCTCCTCAACATGTAGCAGCTTTTGTGTTGACCTATCGGCAAATTTGAGAATAAGGGACTCTGTTCTTTAAGAACCTTTATCCTTCTCACTGCATCTTTAAGTGGGGTGTTGTACAGCATCTTCTAGCCCCGTTAATATGTCTTTCCTCTTTCAGCTTAAATGACTGTTTCAGTACTTCTCACCCTCTGTTAATTTAACCTTCCATTTTGCTGAGCAAGCAAAAGATGGCTACCAAATGTCAATTCTCTCTCTACTCAGGGTAGCTTAGAAAAGAACATCAGCTTAGAAACTGAAACAAGTGAGCAAAGGTGAAAGAAACAATTTACTGTTGAGAAACTGTCAGAGCCTTCTCATTTTCATCTCTACCTAATGGTAATACCTGTAGTGTGGCACATTCTTTCAAACATCTTTGTTTAGGTCTAGAAACACACAAAAATGTCTGTGCACACTCTTCCACAGGAGAGAGTCTGGGTTGATGTATATAATCGTAACCAAAGTTAGTCACTTTTCAAAATTGTAATTGTATATAAGAGGGCTGTTGCAGTGAGTATATCATTAAAAACAGACTAAAATAGTAGCAGAACAGCTACCATAGAAAATTCATGTTGCAAAATTAGCCTATCCATTTTCACAATATATAATCATGCATAAGAGAAGGTTTCTTGCAGGAATGTAGAATGACTCAGTGTTAAATTATATGATGGCTGAAACTATTTAGGACTGTTCAGAATCTAAAACATAAAAATGAGGTCTGAAAAAACGTAACGCTGTGGAACTCTAGAGTGTGGTAGCAACTATACAGAGTTATAGATATTTTTGCTTACTGAGAATGCTTACATGGGAAGCTTTTATTCTACTCTGAGTAGCTGGAAATAAGAAAAGATATTCTCAGCTTTTGAATTTCAACTTGAAAATTCCAGTACGAGCAAATCATGGGAAAATATCCCAAAGGCCATGGTTTGTGTACTTGCTTTGCTTTAAAAAGCCTGCCCTGTGTTTTCCTTACTTTGATGGTTAACTAAACACTAGAGATTTATCGTTGGTTATTTTAAAAGTTCTTCAGTTTTTGAGATCTGCAGAACTGATTGCTTTCACAGGAGCAATATCATATCAATCAGTACCAAAAGAAAGAGAACGATATCAAGCAATAATTGTTACTGTTGCACAAATATTTTAAGAAAAAATTGTCTACACTTTTTCTTCTTAAATAAAGAGGAAGAGAGGAAGAGAGAAGGAAGGAAGGAAGGAAGGAAGGAAGGAAGGAAGGAAGGAAGG